>CM022527.1:8472896-9072896 GCA_012273795.1 Dendrolimus punctatus
CATCCTTCTAAATTGCGAAAATTCTGGTTTATGCCTGATAAATTACTTAATAACGTTTATTTTGTTTTAAATTTTATCAAAAAATAGAACTTATACTTTAACGGATAGAATCCGTCTGTGCGAATGTACAATAACAGTGTATTATAAAAACACCTAATTCTCTGAACAATTATAAAAAAGTAGCCAAACTATCAGACTAAAACTTTAATATAATCACGTCTCAAGCCTACATGTTATTAAAATTAAAAAGTAATTTTAATAACATGTAACAATTGTCATATAATCTATTCACCTATGAAAAATAATAATATGCCTATATTAAACCCACCGAATGGTCCGGTATTTTTCGTCTTGGTAACCACCACCCCTGGTCTAGAATATACCATTACAACCTTGTGTTGTTTGCCAACTTCTGCTGTAGCAAATACGGATACTAGTATAGAGGAGAGGAGAGAGGAGAGGAGAGAGGAGAGGAGAGTATAGAGGACGGTAACCACTTTTTATCGAGTGGAAAGTCAACTTTCCCTGCTGCACTTCGGCAATAAAATAATAGATAGATAACACTAATTGCTTATCAAAACAAACAGATACCAAAAATGCACGTTTACAATACTTGTTTGACAATATTGTTACAAGTTGGGTTACCGCATACCTATTGTTACATACCGACAAAGAAATGCGCACACCTGGCTGTCGTAAAACGCAGTTTATTACCTTTTCTGCATTCAGAGTTCTTTTGTTTACTTTGTGTTTAAAATTTGCAGTCAAGAAAACATCCTATTGTTATCGTACTTGTTTGTGGACGTCATTAGTGTCGAACTAATATTTATTGTTATTACATTGCATCTAAGCTTGCCAGATGTGCGGATTAACGCAGTGAACGCGGCCCTTTCTCAGTATTATACAGTTAAGTATAAAACAATGCCCGAACGGAGAGGTGGAGTAGTCAGCGACGACTACGATACGAGTAAGACGTGTACTTACTCACTTACGCGAAAAGCCAAAAGCCACTCTTTTCGCGTAAGTGATCTCTTCTTGTAGCCTAAATCAAAGGTAATTATTAACTAATCTAGCGTTGTACGTATGTGTATGATGCATATTTTATAACTCTTACTAACTTTTACTGACAATATAGTATCTATTACTTATCAGGTTATTTGCGTAGTACTATCGATAACATATCAAAATACAATTATTCCCAACACTAACTGTCAGTGATCATTGCCGCTTTTGACTTTGGGTCTACACCGTTTCAATAGTCATGCGGAAAATTAATAGGACACACGCAGAACCATCATTTAAATACAAAATTTGCCTTCTATTTATAGCAGCACCATTAATTAAAAACTTGTTAAAGGATTATATCGCAAACAGGAGCGATATTAACATTTGCGGCTTATCTCAATGTGGAGGTATAATCGATATTTTATTCAGTGTTTTATTACAAAAAGAGACGTGAATCACATATTCTCAACGTTCAAAAATATTTATATGGAATAACACTTGATTGGACACCAATACAAAAATGAGCTTTCAGACTAAAACTACATCTAACTAGCGGTAATCCGATTCCAGCGCCACCTAATTGTGAATTTAAACCATCACGGGACCCATTCAAACACAAAAAATCATCAAAATCCTGGAACCCGACTCTAGCGCCAAGTATTTTGTTTAGATTAACATTTTGAAATTGAAAAATCTTTCGAACGGAACGTCCAATTTGAACAATTTTTAAAATGAATCTACAGGTTTTTTTATTGCATGAGTTCAGCAGACAGGTGGCCCACTTGATGGAAAGCGGTTACCATCGCCTATGGAAATTTGCAACACCAAAGTGCTACAAATACAAACAATTGTATTCATTTCGTATTTTGTCATGTTTGCCTGTGTCCATGTATGTCACTGATGGCCCTAGAGGAAGATCAGAGTCGGTTATCTCAACCGGCAATTTTCCTGAGCTAGAAACCAATTTATAGCTACATTTACTACTTGTTTAATAGTCAAAGAACATAGAAGTTATACATTATAGTTAATCAATCTCTTTCTTTCTTTATTGAAACTGTCTTGAATACGAAATGATTTACTTGGATAAAGATTAGGATAACCAAAGGTATGAATAACATGTTCTTATTTGGTCGTCAAATTTCTATTAACTTTTAAAATGTAAAATAGTAATTATAGTGACATAACAAAATAGTTGGACCTATCGCGAAGTTTTTTGTAGATATTGACATGTGCTTTAGTATTGTAGAATAGTTTTTAGTTCTTTTATTTATAGTTGCCGCAGCGCATGCGATAAAGACACTTTCAGGCTAATTATTTACAATTTCGATGTCATTATTTAAATTTTAGTATGATCCCTAATTGTTTCTAGAAATAAATATAGCCTACATTACTCAGGGATAATGTAGAATTCTAACAGTGAAAGAAATTTTGGAATCGGTCCAATAGTTTTGGAGTTTATTTTTTACATACATACAAAATAAAAATCTTTACTTTTTATAATACTAGTATAGATTATGTACAAAGGGCGGTCTCAGCGCTAAAAAGCGATCTCTCCTAGATAATAACAGGAAGGAATTGAGATGATAATGGCGATAGAGATATACGTAAGCTAAAGTATAATTATTTACATTTTAATAATAATACATGCAGAAGTTTTATATGATAAATGATCACAAATAATTATCTATCTTCTTAATATATAAAATTCTCGTGTCACAGTTTTCGTTGCCATACTCCTCCGAAACGGCTTGAGCGATTCTCATGAAATTTTGTATGCATATCGGGTAGGTCTGAGAATCGGCCAACATCTATTTTTCATCCCCCTAAATGTTAAGGGTAGTCCACCCTTAATTTTTTTTATTTATTTTTTAGACAAAATTTTTAATTTCTATTTTTTTATGATACAACATACAAAAATACATACAACCCTAAATTTTGAACCCTCTACAATCAATCTCTATTTTTTAGGGCAGGACGACGTCTGTCGGGACAGCTAGTGAAAATATATAAATGTTAATAGATGAATATCCATATAATAGTCCAGTGACAGGCAATATTTTCTGGTCATTGTTTTAAATATCGGTAGTGATTTTGCTTTTCTGACAGCGCCTATTGCTTTTTAAGCATTAGTCGTTTTATATTCTTCAGTAACTACGATAGCGTTAAATTGCAGATACTTCATGTTATTTTGTCAATACAAAATGCTGTACTTCTTACTCATTGTGTGATCAAAGCTATTATAGAAAGTGAATTAAACTTTAGTTTAAAAATAATATAAAACTCAAGCTACATACATACTTACTTTCTTACATTTGGTTCATTTCTAAGGTGTGGCGAAGGCATAAATAAGCGCCCAATAAATGACAATAAATGCACATTTTAGATACCAATAACATTTAAGTTTCAATATCCCGGAGTCCTCGCAAGCAAAAGAAATCAGTAACCAGTATCAGTTTTGCATACATACGTTAAAAAGGCTTCCAACACACGAGCGTAATATTATTATTCCTTACACTTCTTCAGAGCCCAGGCTAAAGCTATTACTCATCTTTTTCCCTCGCCGAGGGCTCGTTTTTATTGCTAGACGTGAAAAATACCAGAAATTTCATCCGGTCCGCTCAAAGTGGCCGGATTAATTCAGGAGGCACTTATTTCAAATTGGATTTCACTCGAGCCGCGAGTCAGGGCGTCTGCGTTGCCTCGCTTTCATTTCTTTTGAATAGTGTCCAACTCCACTAACTTTGCTCGAATATCAATAGATTACATAATTGGTGCTGAATCGTGACCTAGAACAATGATTGTTAACACAGCGCGTTAAGATATTTGTTGTTTTTTTTTCTATATCTATAAATAAACAACAACCCACAGCCAGGTGGTAGGGTATTTGCCCGACTGGATGGTGACCACCCCTGGTCTAGAGTATGCCGCCATAATAACCCTGTGTTGTGTTCCGGCATCAGTGACCAGGTTCCAGGCTCCCTAAAGAGAGCAGCAGCGCATTCGTAGCACCTTTGGTGTTGCAAATGTCCATAGGCGATGGTAACCGCTGTCCATCAAGTGGGCCGTCTGCCTGTCTGCTGATCTCCTGCAATAAAAAAAAATAGAGGAGTAAGTTTTTACATCAAAATAAATGCCAGTATTTAAATGAACATTACTATTCATAGAAGCTAATCATAACTTATGGTTTTTAGACGTTTATCTGTCATTACTTGTAAGGCTGTGAAACGGTACAACATATATCAATCAGTAGATAATACAACAACTATTTTACCTAAATGAGTCTAACATACTTTTGTTGAGGTGAAATCCTATTTACATACAGGGCAGTATCTAAATACTGTGAGGACCAGGCAAAGAGATTGCGATATCGCTGATCTATTGGACCAAAATACCGACTAAAACACCCCACTATTCCTCTTGGCGACCTTCGTCTGGGCTGGGTTCGCGTACGAGTTTTCTTCCAGCACTGAACATAGAAAGACAGATTGATAAAATTAAAAGAGTTTTGTTTTACCATTTTTCTGCGAATCTCTTGAAACATAAAAAAATAATCATTATAAAATACATTTACATTATAGCGATATTTACATGAAGAAAGTTTATCGCACGTTTGAGGCGAAAATCGTATGCTATTTTGCAGGCGATAGATACTCTTTAGACAATAATCACGTTGACATGCTTACATTCAACAAAATAAAAACTCACATACGAGTATGTCATACGATAATTGTAAGTAAATTATTACCAAGAGTTTTGCCTACACTACAACACAAATCCCATTGATATTTTTGCCTACGATTTCTCGACTTATATAAACTAGAACTCGGTCAATTTTTAAGTTCATGTGGGTATCGTACAAATCACTGCGAACCAATTTGAATGTGAGACTTGCCTTTCATGCTCGGTATTTTGTTTACATAGAGACTTCAGTATTAAATGACCAGGGGATTATCTATTTTCGACGTACGATATCGAATGTTAAGTTTACATGATAATAGTTTTTTATTGTTTTCGACAATCGTATTTGGAGGCAAGAAACTCTCTCCGTGTAAATGGTTCTTAACACACAATTACGCGAAAATTTTCCGAACTGTAGAAACAAATAATTTCATTCATCAATAACAGAGTACCTATTAATTCGAGTGATAATAAATCGTTGAACAATACCGTCAGTTAATCTTACGTCTGTAGCCAATGGACCGCAATGGACATCTCGAACCAAGGGCGTGAACTTTCTAAAGGATAATCGGTCAAAAGATACTATTCCAGCCAATCTATCTTTGTAAATACAATGAATAATTCGAACTGATTTTAGTAATAGTTAAACAGTTCAATTGATTGATTGTAAATTACTTAAAGGCATTATTATATTGGAAAATAATTAAGAGTGTTTTTTGAGCTAATTCATAGCTTTTATCGCGGGCTTTGAGCGCGGCGACCGAATCAAGAAATTCCGTAACGAAACTAAAACCTAACACCTCGCACTCCGCCTACCGTGAGCATTCGCTTAACGTGTATGTGTGCATCCACACTGAATGCGCGGTGACGAGGGCCTGAGGCGGGCGCGGTGAGCGGAGGCGTGTGGTGGCCACAGTGAGCCGCAAGCTCTCGTAGCGGTTCAAGGTATGTCAGGTATTGCAAATTATGTACGACGAGTTGCTCCGAAAGCGGACGAATACGTAAGCAGCTGTTTGTGAGAAAGTATATAGGTATCTATCATATCTTTAAAATGCCACTCTCACCGCATATGTGCCCCGTAAGTATACATGTAGGTATATATGTATACATAGGTGATTTGTTTTCTTATCAGTCAGCACACCAAAACAGTGTAACTTGAATTAAAAATACCAAAGAAAAAAAATACTGCATAAATAAAATTAAAAATTAAAAACCTTCTGTTGAAGTGAGGTAAGCCGGCAAAGGCTCAACTCGCTCAACCAGAGATTGTGATTGTGAAGTTTCACTTCAAAAATAGTTTAATGTGCAAGACCTTATATATATCTTATATGCAGAACCGATATGCGATCGCCCTTATGTCTTATCAATAAAAAATGTCAAACTTGTCATCGGAAACTGTCTGCTGCGGAACGTGAATGCAACACTGAAGCAATTCCGGAAAACCTCACCTAAAGACTAAGCACCTCTCCGCGCCTCTAAAGTTGTCCCAGGTGTCCGTCTGGGAATCATTTAGCCCCAAACTCCAGCCCAATTGACTTCAGTAATGGGTAACGATGATATGCCGATTCCAAATAAATTTTATTGAATAATGTATTCACTGCCTGGAAGTCACTGTTAATGACGGATCGTTCATTGAATAATATGGCTCATACATTCAAATATCATTTAATTATCTGTATTGTATTTGCATTACAGTATCGGAAGGATAAATGATTTATACACAATAAAATTACATAGATCAGAATAGGATTTACATAATATCTGTACACCATGACTTTTTCTATCGATATAATGACAGTTGTCAATCCCAATTTTCTTGACCGATTGGCTAGTGAGCGTAAAAAGTTTTATAGGCTACACCACTTTAAAACACTAGCATAAAGTTCATAAAAAAATCTTCGTTTGTGTTTCGTGTAGGTGTGATTTTACCTTTGTGGGCGCCTAGGTCGTAACAACAGTTAGCCTACTTTTAAGTGTTAAGATTACTAAGTACTAAGAGATTATTGTGAGCTGTGGTCCTTTGTAACCATACCGAAGGAGGAACCTTTTAATGTTGCAGGCACATTTTTGTCATGTATGGTAATTGAGAATACTACGGACTTTTCACTCTTCTAAACGTTTTTCTCTCTTATCCGTAATGCTATATGTTTTACTATTGCAGTCTATATTTAAGAATAAAGATTAGTTCCAGACTTTAAGCCAAATTTATGTGAACGTAGTGGTAACTGTAAAATGTTGGCACAGCTTCTTACGCAACTTGTATGAAAATTAATGACGAAGGATTTTCTAACATTAAGTGGCAGCATCTTTAGAGTGCACAAAGGCCGTCAAGAGCGTTGACCTATGTTCTGTAGGAGTTCTCTTTAAAACAACATACTTTACCTCAGGCAAAGACAAACACTGCTTCTGTTTGTTCAAGTGTACTGTAGGTGGCACTTCAAAGCGCGAATACGATGAGTTTTCGTTGCATTTGAACGTCATCCTTGTTAAGGCTTAACAATAGAAAATATTAGCACCTACCTATGAAGCAATAATAGAGTATTCAAGTGTTTAATAACAGGAAATACATCATACCATACCAATTTCGTCTACTAATTGAATGTATATTAATTTTTAAAAACACCAATAATTCAAATTATTTTTTCTCCCATAGCTGTTGTAAATTACACCTATATTTCGTAGCTTTCGTATTTATCAGCATAAATCGTATTATATTTGGTTCAGACCTAAAGATATTTACATAAATGTCAGTTCGTTAATTTCATCAAAATTGGTTCATATTCAAATGAACAGAGATGGGAAACCAAATAGGCTCATTTAAATATTTGTGGTATGTAGTATTTTTGTCAGGTCAAGTATAACTAATATATAAAATATATAATATCAGCCCATAAATGTCCCACTGCTGAGCTCGGGCCTCCCATTATAGGGGGAACGGACAGTATACCCGCCACGCTTGTCCAAGGCGGCTTGGCAGGTTTGACACATCGGTCATCTCGATGTGCAGGTTGCATCGCGATGTTTTCCTTCACCGTTGTTAGCACGTGGTAATTGTAACAGTATGCACATTAGATCAGAAAACTGACTAAGAGGTGCATGCGTTCCGGTCAGGATCGAACCCGCGCCCTTCGACTTAGGGGCGCGTGCGCTAACCATTACGCTACCACGACTTATTACTACTACTAGTTACTACTACTTAGTATAACGAATAAATTATTATTTCACATATTTATTTATTTTCAAATTATTTACATTTTTCTTTATACATACATAAAAAAATATATTTAAAAAAAAATGTAAAAAACCGATGTCCGCCGGCAGCAGGGCCTAGGGTCCAAGCTACCGGTGGTTAAGGTTCCAGAGATAGGAACCTCCTCACGATACGGGTCGTGTCCAGCAGGGCTGCTTTCTGCATCCGACCCTTCACCCAGGTACCAAGCGAGAGCCTTTCAAGGTGTCGGTCAAGGCTCTTCGCTATTAATCCATTCACTGACACAACTATCGGTACTATGATTGTAGAGTCCAAGTTCCACATGGCAGTAACCTCGTGAGCGAGATCAATATACTTGAATAAATTATTATTATTATTATCTGTGGGGGCTTATTAATAGATTATCTTAATCTAGCTTATTTCCAGTAATTACTAATGATAGCTGTTAGTCCCCCAAATAAAATAAAAAACAATAATCTACACTTTATTATAGTTAACGAACCGATTTTTGTCTTCATTCATTAAAATTTTCTGTTATCCTAAGCAGTTAGCAATAAACGTATTTGCTGTATTTTTGGTGGTTTTAATTCTGAAATGAACCGGGGTTTACTGATACCTATAACTATTTTTAAACCACATCGTAGTTGACACAACAAAAGTCTTGAATGTTTGTTTAGTGTTGCTACAAATAAATTGAGCAAAGGAGTCGCCCCTGAATTGTTAGAGCTTACAATGCATGAGCAGCGCCCAACTCCAGCTACGCCTTTGTTTTGTCCACAAAACATGTTTCAATTGTTAGAGCATGTAAATGTTACTCTCGATTACCATTAAAAGCACGCAGATAGAACTACAATGTTGAAAGTCAGCATTTAAACGTTGTAAACGTTAATTGGACGTGAAACAAGGCTGAAGTTAAACGTTAGATCATTAATTTGTCATGCGTGTACAAGAACGGATATTTCGAAAGTTTATCGTTTAGTAGACTGACTTGTATTTGACGTTAAAGCTTTGATAAGCCGTTCTCATGTTTAGCTATTCAATTTAACTATTTACTACTGATATTAACTTTATCAAATATTAAATAATCGACTCCTTATCACTAGAATAATTAATTATAATTCATGCAAAAATATTCAAAACTTTCACATGCATTTTCCAGGAGGTTAAGAAGTAAAACATTTTTTTATAGAGTCATTGGCTTTAAAATTCAATTAAAGCGACACTAAAATTGATAAACACATAAAATTCAACTTTAACTGAGTCGAAATAAAATACATTTGTCTTTACCCGTTATTATTAATTTTCTCTTTAAATAAACCTAATAGATTTCAAATGAATTTTAGCTCTATCTATATATACTAAAGGCAGATATTCTTTTATAGGTAAATCAACAGATACGTAAATACGCTCACGCGCATAACAGTGTATTGAATTTTGAACTTTATGGCAGTGATTTAAAGTGTAATTTAGATTGAAATATTACGAATAAAGGTTAAAATGCCTAAGAATAAAGACGTCTATTATAGAATATATATTCGAAAATTTGTGTGTAGTTCACATTTGTCACTAAGCGTTGTAGATATAATTATGTTCGCCTGTATATTCTCTGAAGTTTCACTTCTACTACGCGTGAACTGCATAAACACATTTTTTTTGTTACAGCAAGGGTTCGCGTTTGTCCATTATCTCGCTCCATTTCGAGCGGAGATATTTTGGTCTAACGTGGAGCACGCTTACCTAAAAAGTATCTAGTCACACGGGACTTGAAGACACTCAGGTTGTAGGTTTCGAGAAAAACAGATTATGACAGTGAGTTCCACTCCTTTGAAGGAAGTGCAATAAGCCACCGTTCTTCACCAAGAACGGGTTCTTATTTGCCAATTTTTTGCCATTGGCAAAGGACGGAAATTTCTTGAAATACTACTGTATTATTTAGGCACAATAGAAGCCTAAGTACTTATTACAAAAGGTTAAAGTCAATATTACATTGTTTTCACTTACAATGAAAAATAATAATTATCATACAAGCCTGATTTTATGTGAGTAGATATAGACAATTAATTTCTACTTTTTACAACTTTGGAACATTTCGCTTCATAAATTTTATTTAACTTTTCATACAAAATAATATAGGTACAAAATGAAAAAAGAGCTTAATTATATGAAAATTTGATACATAATTAGTATACTCAATAAATTCCGTACTCTCATGATCACGCTTGTAATTAAAGCCAAGGTATAATAATCGTGAGATATCAAATGTTAAATTACATTATAATTATAGCATTGTCAAAGTCGAAACTAGTCTTTTAAAGTTAAATATTTTATGTTGTATTAAACCATGTTACTTTGCAGTATACATAATTGTTTTTAGAGTACCGTAGCCTTTTTGGCAGAATCAGGAGCCTTAGAAAATCTTCATGTTTGTCTTTGCATGGCGTAGTCATTTGTGAAATCTGCGCATCGATGTTTGAAACTCACAAATCGCCTTAGACAAGCACCATTATTTTTCACGTTTTTTTCTAAGTGAGCAGATAAAACTTTAAATTAAAATCAAAAAGACATTTTTTTTTATAAACAATTGGACAATAATTTTGCCCAATTCCTTAAAATTATTATTTATAAAATAATTAATCATTTAATTAAATTGTATACTAATTTTATCATTATTTTATATAAGTTCAAACCCATCAATTGTCTATGGACTCTCTTTTTATAATAACGATAATATCAGTCCAACTTTCCACTATTGAGCATTACAATGCTTTGTTATCATCTTTTAAAATATTAAAACAAGAATAATTTTAATTACAATTTAAACCATCATTATTATTATATATAATAAGTTATTTAAGGGGCCCTTTACACGGAGAGATTTCTTTGCCTCGAAAATACGATTGTCAAAAGCAAGAAAAAATATAATCATATAAACTAAACATACGGGCTAAGGGCCGTAGCCCTTCTACGTACGATGTCGTACGTGCAAGGGCTGATAATCACCTCTTCATTGAATATTGATGTCTCTGTGTAAACAAAATTTGAATACAAGAATCGTATTTCGAGTTCAGCTAGTCACCAGTAGCAAAAATGAGTGTAGTGCGCGATGTCGTTTTATTTATCTCTGCTCTTCTCAGATAGGAATTAATTAAACGAAAGCAAAAAAATATATTTTGGGTTAAAAATGGATATAAGGAAGAAAGGCGCTTTAAATAAGTTGTCTTGAATTGCAACTAGAAGATGAAGAGACATTTAAAAATATGTTCCGTGTTACTAAATCACAGTTTTCATATTTACTACAAAAAGTACACCGAGTTCAAATTGATTTGTACAATACTCGCATTAACTTGAAAAAAAATCATACGAGAACTCTAATTTAGTCAAGAAAGTAAACAAGTCGAGAAATCGTAGTCAAATATCCCAATGCGATTTGTGTCGATTATCGTATGATATACTTATAGGCGAGTTTTTGGTTTTTTAGTTGAATGTAAACATATAAAAGCGATTGACTAAAGAGTATTGCCTACATAAATAGTATACGCCTTTTCGCCACAAAATATGCGATAAACTCTCCCCTTGTAAATTGGCCCTTAAGTCTTTCGAACCGTAATATGATAACTCACTGCGTTCGTGCAAATCTAGAAGGCTGCTACATTTTGTACACATTCATAATAAAATAGTATCTTTTACTAGGTTTCTGTATCTTAGTATATTTTTTACCTAGCCATTTTTAAAAAATTTTCAGTTGTATGGTGTCTTTTATGGCCGGTTCCTATATTTTACCGGCCATTCACTTCCCTTACTATCTTATTGTATTGTATTATATCACAATTTAACCAATGGTAAGGTCGTTAATCAGTAGTAATTAATACAAATGGATGGATAATATGTACTCATGACATAGTAACCCGACATTCGTTGATTAATCTATCAACTGAATAATTTAACAATATCAAAATTTTTTATTAACCTATATTATTTATCGAATATTTTACTTAATAAAAACTTACATATATTGTTCTACTTTTTACTGTGTTACTTAATTAGTCTTATACACTTATGACTATCATGCAATTTGTTAATATAGCACCGAAATAAAAGCTCTAGTATGAAATTAGTTTTTCATGCCAGAGCCAAAAGTTACTTTTAATCATGTTTAAAACGACTGCATGTGGGTAGTTATTTTTGAAGCTGAATTCATTTCTACAATGCACTGCTTTTGGAACACGAAATTTAATTTGAAAACTGATATTGTGTTACACAGTTTTATCATATCTATAATATTTAATAAGAAATACATGAAAATATAAAAGAGTTAGGTCCTGTTTAATCGTTTAAATTTTTAACAATAAGCAGACAAAGATAACTTTCTAACTGTAAGAGTTTATATAAAGAATCACGGTCTTATTCATATTGAGTTAGAGTAAGCTTGTAGGTTTCTTGAAGTTTCTTAAAGGCACTTTCAAATTTACTCTAACTCAATATCAATTAGACCATAAAAATGTAGGATTATATTCAATCAAATTAAGGTGTTTATTCAGTCAGTAGAAGAAAAAATATTTTTAAGTATTACAGATACCTACAGGGAAGTGCCATTTATCAATTTAGCCGACTTTATGACGGTATTTTTTTAAGACTCATTTCTAGCATATTTTTTTACAACTTTGTTTTTAACATCGTTGTAATCACACAGAGCCTAGAGGACTGATTTTTTATTTTTCTTTCTATTCGATTGTGTGATAATTAGGAAGCATGCCATTGTATAGGCCATCAAGCCAGGATTTCTTGTTTGATTTATTATTTGTACTTTGTTGAACAGGACATTGCGGAGAAGGCATGATAGGACAGTTTTTCCTTTATAACTTGCCGTTTAGTTACGTTTTTATATGAATCTTTAAATAGTATTGATATTTTAGTATTATAGTAAAATTTAGTAAGAGCTCTTTCCTAATATTAATTTGTCTTTTCCTTTTGTTACAGTGCTTCTTCGGAGCGCACTGCGTACACCTGGCTGCCAGACACCAGGATTGAATTCTGCTCGCCGTACAGTCGTCGAAAGAGCTCCAATTCTACCGTCTACGAAAGCGACTGATGGTACGACGGCTTCGACCAACTTGAAGAAGCTTTGCTTTGATCTCGGACACTTTAAGTGCGAATCTCTGTACCGTGAAATACTCAGTGACATGGATAATTGTATTTTGCATACTAATCTTAACTTGGTGGATTTATTCTCTTCCCTTTGGCGTATCTTTAATATCTAGTCAGTGTAAATAATTTTTATATAATATAAAAACGTTAAAACGTTAGTTGATAGTAATAAGCGTTTTCATTAAGTATTTATCATATTGAACATTATGTATATCAAATACTTCAAGCGACTATCTAGTGTTTCTTTAATTCCTTTACGTCTATGTAAATGAATCAACTATATACATTTCAAATTTAGTTCAGTACTCTAAACCTATAAATTCAATCGTCAATATTAATTTAGCTCGACGTTGATAGCTATCCGACATTAAATGTTAGGAATCCGATAAAGTAATTTTCGAAGTTCTCAGTCTGGGGTCTACCGCATGATGGACTCAAAATCTTGCCGGAGTATGGAAAATTTTTGCTCATAAATTCGCTAATATTCTCGAATTCGAATCGACTCAAGACCGAAGAGAAGCGTGAAAACTTCGTCTCTGGTTGCCGAAAATGAATATTTATGACAGGCAACGTGTAATGCGCCATTTATGGGCAAAGTTAGGACGTATTCCGTCGACTTATCTAAGGAAACTGGATCACAAAATTGGTTGTACGTATTGCTGCAAAATGTTTTGATACATTAAGATATATGACTTGTTAATATGTCTGAGATGAAACGTGTAAGAAAATGTGTTATTATTTCTTAGACATCTTTGTATCTGGTCAATTGTATAAGTAATCTATTGTTATATTAGAGATTAAACTTAGTATTTTTTAAATTTGGAATTATCGTGAATTTATAACATAAATATTATTTACTGATTTTTCTTGCTTTCTCACAATTATGAAATACAAAATAAAAGTTATTTTTAAGAGTCTTGAATCTTAATTTGTACACTGCAAACAAGTAACATTCCGATATTGTATCTATTAAACGTAAATAAATAAACACTTCCTCCTAATTCATAATGTAAGTTTATAGGCTTGTTAAAAAGAGCGAAAGAAATGTTTTCATAATTGTTATGAATAAGATTATGAAAAACAGGATTTAAATAAAATCAATTGAAGGTAGATGAAAAATTAAATATCACTTATTTATTACTGACTAAATTATATTCATTGAACACGACAGCTGAAGCGGTCAAAACGTCAAAATAAATTTTAGAAACCGCTTAAATTAGTTATTGTAGTTCATAGTAAATTATTATTGATGAAAAACACGATAAAAAGTACATCTGCGGAAATTTTATATTCAATACGGTATGTAATATGACTTTGTATACTGGAAAAAATGTAAATATTTTTTTTTAATATATTGGAACAAAAAAATTCTTAAGAAGATTTGTATAAAATTAATTAAGTAAAATTAATCTGTCACTTCGTAATCTTTCAATGTTAATATTGTACAGACTTACTCTATATTAATTATTGAAATTTAATTGATATTAGTATTATTCATTCTAAAATTACTCTAATCTTTAAGATTTACGAATTTTCTTTAATATTACACGTTAAATTGTATTGTAAGATAATAACACCACAGTGTGTAATAATATTTACCTAATTTTAATTCCAAATACTTTGGATAATTCCAAGATTGTGAATATTAAACGTCCTGATCATGTTGTAAATACATTGATTTTAGTTTATAAGTGGTTTTTGTCTTTTCAATTTCAATTAAATTGTAAATTATCTGTTCAAGACTAAAATTTTCGATAAACAACTTTGGATATAGTTATAGCTTAAACAAGACATCAGAAACTTAGAATGGTAAAGAACTAAATAAGAAGCATCACGTATGATGTAGACAGAAGGCCGCCATTTGGTTGAACATTAATAATAATGTATATCTATATCCCGCAGGGGGGTTTTGTTCCCGCAGGGGGCTTTGTGGCGAAGCCTTAGGTGAGTGACGACACCTCGTACCTGACTCCGGGGGCCAAAACAAGGCCCCCGCCTCCGTGCTTGCCTTAGCCAGCCGGCACGGAGTGGAGATCGCTAGAGCTAAGACTCAAGCTCCAGGGGTGGAAGTGATAAATGGCCTAATGTCGGAAGTAGCTTCAGTGAACCTGCAGCCCACCTCTCTACACCCCTTAGCCACTCATACCCATGTTGCCCCTGCCTTTTATGGCATTTTTTGGGGCCCATGCAGGGAGTGGCGAGTCACCGTCTGCCCATTTTTCCATGTTCCCCGAACATTGCGACGGGCAGACGCCATAGTCCCCGTATTCCCAGACCGCTAGTACCACTAATAGTTCACCCCAATAGCCCGGTACTTTTTGTCCTCATTTTCCACAATAGTCCTACATTGGCCGGGCCTTGTCCTTGGGTGCATTATTATATGGTGTAGACAGGGATAATCGCCGGTCAGTGTCACGCCACATATTCACATTAAATTTGTCAAGGGGCCTCTACGTGTTGGCCTCCCCATGGCCCCACGCAAGCCCTCCAAAAGTCCGGGCCATTTTTATGGCCCGTGGTCTTGAAAGACATACAAATGTATATCTAATGAGTGATTAAACACAAGGCCTCGACCATTCTATCCGGAAAAGAAATACTACATTGACTATACTATTATACCTAGAAGAGTAATACCATGTTTTTGAACTACTACAAATGGGCATGTTTAAAGTTCAACCAAGGTCTGAGTACCGATTTTAGCTGTAATCAAAAAGAATATCCAAGCTTGTTCTCATCTAGCGGAACCTATTTAGAACTACATACACTCGATATTAAATAAGTGACCACATTTTTATCTATAAATAATAGGTAGGTAGATTCAAAGAGTGTCCAAAGGTCGCGTGGAGCGAGCATTTTCAAGCCAAAGGACAAAGTTACGACCAATTTCGTCTGGCTTCAAATGATCCATGTAAATATTAAAATGATAATCACATTTCAATAATGATTGTAGATTATCATAACCATGAAAAGAAACTATTTATCTATATAGATAGAAATTAAAATGTAGATAGGTAATGGAGATTTGCTGTGAATTTTATTTTCAAATAATTTTAGTTGATATTTTAGTCAATATAGCGACTAAAATATCAACTAAAATTATTAAATTATTATAATATAATTATGCAAATATTATAAAATATAAAATTAATGTTAAGATTATTTTTATAATATACATTATAAAAATACGTCCCAGGTTTCGAAACATACGATCCAATTAAATTTAACTGTTTAATATACTTGCTCTGTAAATATTAACTAGAGATAGATTTTACTAATTTTGAGTTTAATAAATGCTTAAATGTTTAAAGCTAAGTTTCTTGTGTATGTTAATGTCAGACAAAGTCACGTGAGAGTCGCTTTTTAGGGTCAAAATAAAATTCAGTAAAATGCTAATAAATCGTTTAATAACTAACTAAGGAATAAAGTTATCAGACTGAATATCTGTTCGATAGATGGCTATGGTTTTGTCAATTGATATTTAACTGACGAATAGCTACGATATGATAATTTGATTGGTTGAGACAATGCTAACTTCAGGGAGGTGAAACAAATGTGATTAAACTCACGTTAGAGCAGGACAGACTATTGCGATGTACATCAATTGTCAAATTCGATAAAAATTACAATGTTAGTCAGTCTCCAATTTTCAGCGCGATTTTGACAAGTGATTTTTATTTGAGAAATTGAATTAGGACAGAGAGTTTTATCACGAGAAATTGGGGAAGTATTTTGTCTGCCTGGCCTTAAATCCTTTTTAAATTAGTTATCTTTGGGTTTTGTGTTTGATTTTATCTATTATCATAGAAAACAAATATTGCACAGACTCTTTTGATAGTCGGCATCGACAATGGATTTCTTTGGTCTCCCAACTAGTGGATCTTACAATTCTCATTTTTGAATTCATTTATAAGAGCTTCTTCTTCAATTGCCAAATAATCTGTTCATCCGGTCAAGTTAGCCCAAAAACTAGGGGTAAGGTTACTATCATTCGCATAGAGCTAAAATTGGTCCGAATGTTCGGAACACCATTATAAATAAAATGTAAAAGTCCCCTTGTAATGTAAAATTGATCCCACATTGCAATTTTTTTATTCAATGTCTTAGTTCGCAAAAATGGGTTTTTAAGTTTTTTTGCCAAATGCTAAGTTTTATCATAAAAATAGGTTAGAAAAAATTGTAGATCTTGCAAATGTCTATAAAAATTGTCTTTAATTTTTTCTCCTAGGAGTCACTGTTTTTTAGGTATAACGCTTCGACAAGTTGAAAATGTTGTGTTCTTCATAATATGCACACGCATTCATGCCACCTGTGAGGTAATTTTACTTGGCTAGTCTGAATTGGTTTCAATGCATTGTCGAGGACATTAAATATACATAAGAGAACTGTTAAATCTTTCCCCTCCACCTAAATATCCTTCCACCATTCACTCACAACTATCATCTTATCCAGCCTTCTACCCACTCGTCCATCTTTCCACACATTCCCACATCTTACCAACTATTCATATAAATATCCAATCCATCCACTTATTCAACCACACTTTCACCCACTATTCCATTCCTTCCATTCACCCAAGCTACCTTTGTAACACTTATTTATCCACAGAAAATCAAAAATAGGTAGTAGCAAATAAAAAGACAAAAATAAAAAATATAATAAGAATCTCTGTCTTGACCAATAACAGAGGAGCCCTAGTCTAAAAAAAAAATGTCTTGTTGATTAATTTCCAATCCCAGTCTCTTGGGATTAGTTGATTACTAAGCTGCATTTGTTCTTGATAATATACTCAAAATAGATGTTGATGAGCAAAAGCAGAAGAAGTTGTAGGAAGGCAATCCAATTGCACTCGTTTTTTATTACGAGTAGTTTTTACAAAACATACATATCTAAATTTATCACAGGTAGAAACTAAGATGATTATGAATCAAACAAAAATTTTCCCCAATTTCTTCGAACTCACACCACGCATACGCTTTCATAATTCCCAATAGTAACATTTTTATTACTAACAAGTATTGAATAAAACAGAATCGCAAAAGATTTTGGATTGTTTGGAATTTATCCGTTGAATAACGACTATCTATCCCTCACGCTTTGAGGGATAGATAGTCGCAGATAAAGTTATTCCTCAGGAAGTCAAGATATTCGCTGGATAAGGCCTAACAGACGATTGAAAATTCAATTACATATTATCTGTCGAATAAAACTTATCTGATTGTTTATCAGATGATTGAAAAGACGGCCCTTAGTTTTATATATGGCTGCGATGACATAAGAATAAAATATTACATAAATTCGAATTGATAGACCATACATAAACACTGGCCTATAAAAGTTGGGTTTTGGTTTTTCTGTAACGGTTGCACTCAGATTACTTATGGAAGAGCTACCTATTCAAAAAAATATTGATACCAAATTTATCGTTAAATGTCTAACATAATTCTATTGATAAACTGTATTTATTACTTGAAATTTAGTTTTATCTTTCTGAATATCCAACACCTTATTAATATTATAACATAAAATGTAAATTTGTTATATGTTATTTCTTCTAATTATATTATTTCTATTAATCAACTTATTAAGATCATTGAATAATTAAAAATATCTAAGAATTATGACGGCATCTTCATTTTAAGTTACAATCAATGTTTAATGGATCATTAGCTCTGAGTGCGGATATAAATTATAAATATGGAATTAGCGGTTAAAGGACCTAATTGAACTGGGACATAATATAAGATTTCCATCTCTAAAATGTATCATTTATCTACAATAGTTAATACATTATCGTTATATTTTTATATGGTTGGCTGTATCTATACTACTTTTTCACGCCATACTAGACCTAAATATGATCTAAGTGTAATATTTACTTGTTATACTATAAAACGTATAATACTCATGAACATTAAACTATTAAGTGACATTGTCAAATTTTTACCTTATCACTGTAATTTTTATTGTTTTTGGGACCCGTTTAACGATAAAGTATACTTTCAAAGAAAGCATATTTACCGTTAAAAGCGTCGGGTCATTAAAACTAAAAGAGAAACTAATGTAATGTATCAGCATTGACAAATTATTCCTGTTTAAATATGTTTTTTCTTCGATTCATGTTTCATAATTTCACATGCCTGCTTTGAAAACTTAATAAAAGTAAATTTATTAAGCATCCTCAACATTACTGATCTATTTTATTCTGTAAACACATAAATTGGAATCTCGCCGAAGTTGTTCTTATTTCAAATTTATTATATTATTTAGATATACACAATCCATAATAACATGCAGGATTCTATGATCACTTCTTGCAGTTGCTTCTGAGTCACGGTGATCCAAAATTACCTAGGGTTTATAACACCGAGTCATAAGATACTGGTAATGTAAACGCAACGTTTAAATGATTCGAAAATCAAAAACAAAACCCGAATTTAAGCATGAGTCTATAGATGGCAGAATATAAAAATGAAAAATCTGTTTATCGTAATAATTTTTGAATTGATTCAGACAAATAAAGATACAAATTATATGCTCTATCTATAACATTACGAATACGTTATAGATAGAGCATATGAACACCTATCTCTCTCTAGATCTCTGTTTTCTAGTCAGCCGGTAGCAAGCTAGTGATTATGTCTCTTGCAGAAAAAGTTACATAAGGTAAAAATATGATAGTATCACAAATAGATATTTCTGTACATAATTATGATACACATTTAATATTACCTTTGTCGTATTTACCTTATTTTTACCTCTACTTACGAACTGTTAATTTGTATCAAATTTATTTGGTAATGAAACGCTGTATTCATTAATGTTGTTGTTTTATTTAAAACTAAAGGTCCCGGCAGACATTGACCCGATGACAACGCCACACGCCGGTTCCAATTGTGAACCTAATCCATCTGGAGACTCACTCAAAACAAAAACATCATCAGAATCGGTAAAGTCATTATCAAGTTATACGCGTACACACATTTCTATGATTCATTTTTATTTATATAGATTAGGGTTTTCCTGTAAATTATGAAGAAACTAACTACCTTCATGTTCTTAACCTAATATTTAAAAAAACCCAGTACTGCTGCCACTTATTAGCCATTATTTTGACGATGACAAAAGGTTAAGATATTAAGCCTAAAAAAATATCACAGAACCCAGCTCATATGTCAAGGGAGATAATTCCAAAGCTAATCAAAGATTCAAAGGTCATGACCAACCGCAGCGTTGGATTACAACAATAATTAGCGTGACTTCCTTCGCAATTCTGGTTCATTCGAAACGCCGTGCTCGTTAATCATCGCCAGGCTTAACGAAACATGCACTGTTTTCCAGCTACGTGCACACAGAGCACAGTGTAAAATGATGGCTCAGTCGTCCCAGTATAGTCCCTGTCTAATAATCGAACCTAGGGCAACTCTTAGATAACAGCATATCAGTTTCCTTCATAAAAATGATAATAATTATGACGGAATGTGTTTTCGTCACATTTCTGTTACTATCTATACAGAGTTGGGTACTATCGTAACGTGTACTGTAATCAAATTATGGGTTTTATTGATGGAGTTGAGACAAAGACCCTAACAACGACCATTGACCACGATAATCGAAACAACAGGCAATTAGGTAATTGGCTAAACATTCGGGTACATGAGCAATCTGGCTGGCACTATACGAGTTAGTTCTCATGTTGTTTGGCCGCAGTTGTGAGTATACCATTGTTTTGAAGAAGAAAACAAGAGTCATCATACATAGGATTTCTACTATAGTGACATGTTGATGTCGCAGAATAAATATTAAATAGATACTACAAAATTAAAGGAACGTAAGGACGGTGCTATTAACATGGAGTTGTTATTCGTTGACAATAACGATATCACAAAAGTAACACAGTGCTAGTTTGTTAAGTGTTTTGTATATGCCTGTTTTTAT
Organism: Dendrolimus punctatus; assembly: GCA_012273795.1. Classification (NCBI taxonomy): domain Eukaryota; kingdom Metazoa; phylum Arthropoda; class Insecta; order Lepidoptera; family Lasiocampidae; genus Dendrolimus; species Dendrolimus punctatus. Next base: position 8,493,871 of record CM022527.1, read on the forward strand.
GATTTGGCGTACAAGGCGTGAGTTTGGAACGAATCAATCTACGTGTTTCGTATTACAGAAGCTCCGATTTATGGACCGGTTTATGCCATAATGGCTTCATGACTTTTGATAGCATTCATAATGATATATATCATGTAAATGTAGGTAATATTTACAAATAGCTATTTAAAATAAGAATAATAAAACATTAATTAGTACATTGATATTTATTTATTTTTATTTGTAATGAAATGAGGATCTGCAATGCCCCTGCAACATCTGGGATAATATTAACATTAGTAACTTTGTCATGCAGATATATCCAAGGGATTAATGCAGTTATTTGAGATTCTACATTGTTAGTGATGTTAAATATTGACAGTTAACTCACCACGCTAATGCTAATTAAGCTTAGCTAATTAAGGTAAGCTGATTAAGGTATTTTTTAACGCTAATAGTAAGTCGAATTTGGTCAAACTTAGTAACAAATGCAGGAGGAGTGGGGGCATAAGAGAACCAAACCAACCAACATAGCTGGTAAAATTATCAAATTTAAACGATGGAATCGGCCGATCATGTCTGCCACGGAACCAATGGCCAATGGAGCAGACGACTTTAGAAGTGGATGTCGTTGCACGGTAAGCGTAATATCGGACGCCCTCCAGCCCGATAGGATAACGACCTACGTAAGATCACCGATGAGGTCTGAATGAGGAAGGTAGAGGGCCGGAATATGTGGCATGGATTTAAGGAGGCCTACGTCTAGCAGTAGGTTGCGATTGGACGACGCGAAGATTATGTTAGTTAAACACTAGTATATTTAATATTTAATTCATAAAATGATGACCATTTTATGAATTAAATAATTTTTCATCACATTTATTCATCTCTATTGTTGTCATTATAGTAAAATATAATTATTTTATAGTTGAGTCGTTTTTGATATCGCTCGAGCTTGACACTGAAAACCAGTCTTGTGTCAGATAACATTCTGGCACGGCAATAAGCTGTATGCTAAATTCATTTGCTGAAAATGCGCCGTATATGTTTTCAAAACTTGTTTTATTTCATATGATTTGTAATTAGTGTAAGTACGTTGTTATTTTTCAAGTATAGTCTTTTTCTTCCTTTCATTGGTTGACGACATTATGTCAAATAAGAAAAAAACTCATTATAAATTTCGTTGACTTGAAATATTTTCCTCGTTCGCTCTTTTATGATGTCATTCGTTTGTAAGCGTCATGGTCACGAACCGTATTGAAAAGTTCCACCTGAGTTTATTTAAGTTATTCGATTACGTTTGCGTCAGTCGGAAGTTAAGCAGTTGCATTAATTCTAAGGACATTAATAAGAAAACTAAATGTTTCAGACAGTATTTTGAGTGAAACATTAAGAAAGAATATCTTGTGCGTCTATTACTGTCTATTACGAAAATATCCGAAATTTGACTAGAGTTAAGTTAAAAAACAAACTACCTGAATAGAAAAACAATATGTATACGTTATTGATAGGTGGCTGGTTAATTCTTTATGGGACACTATTTTCGTATCTCAGAGTGAAATAAATGTAATCATTAAATGTGTCAATTAATTAGTCTTTACTCTTATTTTCTGGTAAACTTGCGTAAAAATCTTAAGGCTTTAAAATGTACTTATAATAAATAAATATTTCCTTCCATCGGTACTAATGTTCAAATTTAGAAATAAGTTGGTTTGCATGTTTCATATCTTGAAATATTGTATTCAGATTTTTATTCTTTTAATTTAGTACAACTCGTCATGCTACTGTGGTTGAGAATATATGGGAAAACAGTAGATATTTCAATGCCAACAGAAATACGTGTTATACGAAATATAGGATTTTCTGTTTCTCAACAAATCTATTGCAGCGCATAAATTTAAATATTTTTATGCTTATTTAATTCTTCAAACACTTCCATATAAAGCAATTCCTATTGTATTTAAGTCTATACAGGACTGTTCAGCCGGCGCGCACAGGGGCACCTTTGAGGGTCTTAAGGCTGATCCACACATATCAGTGAAGGCAGTTCTGACAACACGTCCGCATAGATTCGTATCAGTGCTACAGGGATGCGGCAGTGCTTCGATTCTCTACGGATCTTGAGACAAAACGTGTGCGACGTACTGAGCTGTGATTGGTGCTATAGCTCTGCTCAATATTATGGAACTAGCAATGTTAGCCACTGCCTTAGGCGAAGGAGAAGGCGCATGAAGCATGTCAATTAGGGGAAGCAGAAGGAGAATTTATAACATTATACACAGAATCAATTAAGGACGAAAGGAAATATTTTGAATATTTTAGAATGTCAGAAAGCTGTCAGAAACATTCTTCTGTAGAAACTAGAAAGTAAGTTAATAAAGAAAGATATTACTTGGAAGGAGGCTGATGTTTTGGATGCAGCGGCGTTCGGGATCCGGTAAAAAAATCGTCGTCGCCGATTACATTCGAGATTGCCGATGCTGGCACTGATACAGAGCGCTACAGTCTCGTCGTTGACATTGACAGGTAGGCGCGTGCATAGAGAATGTATGAAAGAATAATTATCACGGTGGTGGGACTGTGCCGAAACTTCACTGATATGTGTGAACCAGACTTTAGCATCTAAAATAATAAAGACTCGCCGCTTGCGCTTTTTTAGTTTATTTGAGGAATTTAAAAGCAAAACCAATTAAAAATTCTTAAAAATAATATTTTAGATAAGAGTTATATTACTGTTGCTGGCTTAAAGGAAAAAATAGCCAAAGCTTACCTATAAGATCATGAAATATACTGATAAGTAATTGAGATCAGAGAAATAAATATAGTACATTATTCTACGAGGGGAGAAGGTTGATAATTGCAACTAGCATCATTTTACTTTAAAACAAAATAATTCTTAGGCTATGTAATTTTGTACTTACAGTTACCCATCCAAAACACAATTAGTTACTTTTGCCACTAATTAATATTTGTTAATCGATACATAACATAAACTTCCGTTCATAAGTCAACAAGGAACACACGCTGAGCTCTTATGAACATGTTTGAACGGTATTAACAAGTTACTAATTACTATTGTAAGCGTTTTTAATTATACCACCGCTATGAAAATCATGGTAATTAATATATGATAAAGAAGAACAAGCTGATGAGTGAGCGTCCCACTGCTAGGCTCGACTTGAGCCACCCCATTTTAGAAAAATGGACGATATATTCGCGTACTTACACAAAGACGAATTAAAGCATTATTCATATAATGCTTTAATTCGCATATTCATATAAATAACTAAAAATCATATAAAAACTTACTTTATTTAATCATTTTAAAGGGATCTTTGAAAGTTGCACCCGTGACTGAAAAATTGAGAGGAAAAAGACTAAGTTGGTATGGGCATATTATGAGGAGGGATGAAAGTCACGTGACTAAATAGAACGTTAAACTACAAGATGGATGGATATAGATTTTAAGGTGGACCAAAAAAGTTGGATGGATTGCGTGAAGGATGATATGATGATTTGTGGTGTGACAGATGTATGCCAGCTTAGACGAGTGTGGAAGGAAAAGACATATTGTGCCAACCCCAATTAATTGGGATATGGTGAAAGAAAAGATAGAGATTTAATTATTTTAAAAAGTGATAATTAAATAAATGAAATATTTTATGACTTGAAGTATATGTCTGTGATTTCAAAATAAATAGCAAAATGTTAGTGAAAACTACTTTTTATAGGACACCTTATCATAAATAATCATTTTTACAATACCCGTCAGTCAGTATATGAAAGTTTGTCAGGAATATACTCCGATATGGCTTCATGGACTTTGATGAAAATGTCTTCTATTTCGAGACATTTTTCTAGCTTGAAAAGACATAATATATACATTTATGTCTTATCAAGCTATACTATGTCTTATATAGCAAATACTTTATCTATATAAATACTACTAGAACGTGATCAAAGTTGGGTGTACAGATAATTTATACTATACATGAATCTTAACAATGATTTTGTTCGTCGTCGGCACACAGTAATTGTGTACATTAGATCAGGAAAATTGCCTAAACTTTACATGTTTCATCGAACATTTGTTTTAATTGAATCAGTCTATTTCTTAGTAACAAACACGTTCATAAACATTATATATGATATTAATTTTCCTAAGATTAATTTTATATGAAATATTTTTGAACGTATTGAACCAAATCCATGATATTCAGAAGTGTCTTACTGCGGTTTTCTATACTTAGCTACGAGTATAGACTTCTATGTACCTTAAAATATTTTAACAGTAGTATGCTAGCTGTTGATCGATCGGACCTACCAGCATTACGAACGTTAGAAACCAATTCTCACGCCAAAAGTCAATAACTCGAAAATTTTGTAAACAAATTTCAACAATAGAGTAGCGTGTGGATCTTCATCTCGTAATCTACTCTGAACATTCAATTTCCAACCTTAAATTAAGACGCATACAACAGAGTTTTAAATTATGAGTTCAGGTATTAAGCTGAGCTACCACATTCATATTGACTTTGCCTTTGTAAACACTAATAGGAAATTCAAAAGTGGGAACCAGTTGAGATGAAACAGTGAATATGTTAATCTTGTTAAAGAATGTTTGAAAGCAAAATTTTAACATTCCTTCGGTCTAAAAGCTAAGTAAGAAATGGAAATACACATAGATTCAATTGAATCTCAAATATAATTGGAACGTCAATTAGTTTTCTAATTGACTCTTTTGAATATAGTGTGATTCGAGATATGAATTAAGTGGAGTACATACAATTTAATACTTGATAGTGTGAAAATTATAAAAACGTTTTAAACATGATTATGAATATTTTAAAAATATTTAATCTTGAAAGGAAGTAGTAATGGTATCTGAACTACCCACTTACCTCATTTATGTTCGAAAAACTTCCTACAACTTATACTTAATATGTATAAGTATGTAAATGATTACACCAATTATTATATAGTAAATATTAAAGTTCTTATTTCAATTAAAATTTGTATAAACTGAATCTAAACCATAATTAAGATGGAATAAATGACTAAGAGCGTTGTGCTTGATGTTTTGTAGGTAAGTAAACACAAGCCTAGCGAAATTCAAAAAAAAAATTCAAAAGTTTTTATTCAAAATAAGTTCCACTGGAGAACACTTTTTGAAGGTCATACATATAGGTTAAAATTTAATTTTACTTCCTAGTCTATGTACACCGCTTCGCAACGTGTTATTGCTGTTAAGGAGAAGAAGCGGCAAGAAACTCCCCAGCAACACGTCTAGCTAAAAATTGTTTTTCTTTATATTTGTTGTTCTATTTTTTACATTTAAGTACTATTTTTTTTAAAGCTTTTATACAGAATTATGTTACAGAATAACTTTTGAAGAATTAATGGAGTTGTAGCAAACAGTGCATATTCAATAAGACAAAAGCGCAATAAAAGGATAGAAAATAATTATAGTTATAAATATAAAGACGTAACGTAATTATTTTTTTTGCAACACATCTCCATATATTCCTTACAAGTACGGCAAGATAAAAACGTTATACTCGTACAAAACACAGTATAAGAGGTTGGAGCGAGCTGTTATGTAAATGAAGTTTTGTCATTTAAATATTCTTCAATAGTGTAGTATCCCTTTTTAAGCAAGATACTTTTTATTTTGGTTTTGAATTTAGTGAAGGGCAGATCTAACATTTCACTCGGAATCTTATTGAAGAAGCGTATACCAACCCCCAAGAAAGAAGATAATACTTTTTGTAATCTAAAAGATGGCAATATCAGTTTATTACAATGACTGGTATTGAAATCGTGAACATCCTTATACCGCTTGTAGGCACTCAAATTATTACGAATATAAATTATATTATTGAAAATATATTGGCAGGCGACCGTCATAATACCGATTTCCTTAAAGCGTTCCCTAAGAGACACCCGAGGGCCGAGGTTGTAAATTGACCTTACGGCTCTTTTTTGTAAAACAAATATAGTCTCCAAGTCAGCAGCGTTGCCCCAAAGTAAAATACCATAGAACATGACACTATGAAAATAACTAAAATAAACTAGTCTAGCAGTCTCTTCGTCAGTGAACTGCCTAACTCTTCTGACCGCATATGCAGCAGAACTAAGCTTTCCTGAGAGACTAGATATATGAGCGCCCCACTGGAGTTTCTGATCTAGGTTAATGCCTAAGAATACAGTTGAATCTACTAGGTTAAGTCTAGTGTCGTTAAGGGAAATATTAACATCGTATTCTTTTACATTGAGCATAACAAACTTAACACATTTAGTTTTATTCGGATTGAGTGATAAGTTATTTACGGTAAACCACTTAGATATTTGGGTTAAGGCGTTGTTTACGTCGTCAAAGTTCTGTTTATTTCTGTCTACTTTAAATATAAGTGACGTGTCATCAGCAAACAACACTACCTCACACATATCATTAATAAAATATGGCAAATCATTAATATATATCAAAAACAAGAAGGGACCTAGAATAGAGCCCTGGGGCACACCCATAGATATGCCAGTCTCACGAGATTTGATATTGTTAATTTCAACGCTTTGGGATCTATTGTTTAAGTAAGACAATAGAAGATTGAGAGAATCGTCATAAATACCGTAATAATTGAGCTTTTTCAGGAGGGTCACGTGTTCAACGCAATCGAATGCCTTGGACAGGTCACAGAATACACCAATGGCATTCTGTGTCCCTTCCCAAGCACCATAAATGTGTTTTAGAAGCTCAACACCTGCATCGGTAATGGAACGACCTTTGGTGAACCCGAACTGTTTAGTATGAATTAATTTATTATTATTAAAATGTGAGAGCAGTTGATTTAAAATTATTTTTTCAAAAACCTTGCTTAAGGTTGGTAAAATAGAAATTGGCCTAAAGTTGGAGGGGTCGTTTTTGTTTCCACTTTTAAATATAGGAATAACTTTGCTAACTTTCAAGTCAGGAAATACTCCTTTATCTACACATCGATTAAATATTTGTACTAGTGGTAGCGCAATAGTGCATATTAAGTCACTTAATACTTTTAAGGATATACCCCAAAAGTCAGCTGTGTTTTTAATATTTAACGATTTAAACGTTTTTACAATATCATCTGTATCTATATGATTAAATTTGAATGTGATATTACATCGATCAACGCACTGTGTCATCAGCAGCTCAGCTTCCAGTGGTGATGATGACAAAAAGCTAGTTATTAAAGTTGGTATATCCCTAAAGTATTCATTAAATGTTTGTGCAATTTCAAAGTTATTACTAATAGTGTTATTGTTGATTACAAGTTTAATTGCATCGTCTCGACGTGAACTCTTGCCGGAAGCATCATTTATAACACTCCAAGTTGTCTTAATGATATTTGATGATTTTTTAATTCTGTTACTATAATATAGAGATTTGGCAGCGATGCACACTCTTTTAAAGGTCTTAGAGTACTTTTTAATATAGTGAAGGAAGTCTGGATTTTGATTAAATTGTTTAATTGAAGCCTTAGATACTTATCAAAAGCAATATTTTTAGCGAGTATTTAAGATACATTCAAGTGAAAAGAATTCTCTGTTCTATGACTATGCCAAAATCAACGATTCATTTATCAGGATTCATATTCCTTTCCTTTATGATTGTTTGTGATCGACATATTGGCGTTATATCACAGCTACGTTCGGAATATCTGCTTCAAAGCTTAAGATCCAATTTGCTACTTATTCTTATTCACTTCATCGTCTATCGCATTACTTATTAAAAATCTATTGGTATGCATATTATCGTTCACACCTCAATCAAGGCTTTCTGGTCCTAGCCGCTTTACCGGGGGCCTCAGAGAGTTGGCCGTAACTTATTACAATGCTAATATACCACCTTTAAATTGCCAATATCTAGTCTGTATAATGCTGCTAAATTAAAAATAGACTGCATTAAAAAAAAATAACTTAATCTGTTCTCAACGTTAAAATATGAAAGCACATTTACTTTTTAAGGAAACATGAACAAATAATAACATCGTCTTGATTCTTAATAAATACGGCTAAAAATATCCAACGATATAAAAGTCTTGTGCGACAATAACATCTTTAATATTGCAAACCTCGTATACCGATATATTTGGATTATCGTCTCCTTAAGAAGTTAATCCACTTTTATATACAAAATAAACGCCTACGCGACAATGAGTCAGTATTTTATGGGATTTTAAATGATTATACCTTCAGAATGTATTTACAAATCATGTTCATTCAAATAATGTCACAAGAATTTGTATAACATATTCGGATGTCTTTTCAAGTCGTCTTTATAGTAGTATTCCTATAAAAATATTTTTAACATAAACTATTCTCATGAGAAATTTTTTTAATATTGTGTTGTTAATCAGATCTTGAAAAACAATAAAGTCTAATTTAAAGGTATTTCATTTCAGTACTTCCGAATAAAGAAAAAAAATGAAAATTTCTCGACAATTGACGGAGATATAGTGGAGCAAAAAAGTGGATTTACAATTTTCGAGGGTCTCTCTCGAATTCCCTCGGAACCATTCATCAGACCTTGACTTGATGACTATGTGATCATTTTCGGAGTATACTGTTTCGAATAAAAAAAATTGAATATCGGTACATAATCGGTAAATAACGAATATACAAAAAAGATGCCTTTACTCCTTCTTTTTGAAGTCGGTAAAAAATGAACGAATGTTGTAGCTACACACTTCAATATACTTGGTCCGACATGCATTTGGCCAATTTCTTGTGTGTATATTGTGTTTATATGTATTTATGAAAACACGCTTAAAATCAAATCCTGTACAAAGATTTGTTTAAACAGTAGAAGTTAAAAACGCTTCATAGCTAGCAGATTACCGTACTGATTTACTAAGTTGGTTCCACTGAATTGAATTAATTAGACATCTTCTTCATGTAAGTGAATAATACCTGTTAGTTCTATAATAAATTTATAAGCGGCTGTCTGCAGCAATCAGCGTGAGGATTTATTTTTAACTTGCGACAGAGTGCAGCTTGTACGCGTGCTATAACGATGGCTTGTTATGACATGTAGGGGAAAGCAGGTAGGATTCGTACGTTTTTTGTTCTGAGCCTTATAAAAAAGAAACTACTAGCTATTACAAAATTATTTTAATAGCGGTATATTACCCATTTATCTGGCTTTAATATTATGGAAGTGCAGTTTTCATATAAAGCAACACGGAGAAGTTACGACCGTTTTCCTAAAAAATGGAAAACGCACGAAAGCACCCCATGCTTGGGGTAGCTTCGTGCATAGCGTGGGGCACATTCGTACATAGTGGGGAACCTCCGTACAATCAAAGAAAATGCCATTTATTCAATGTAGTAAAGTCCTTTAATGAGGTCAAAGTTAAAACAGCGTCAGCCGTCATATAGTAAACTAGTAATTATTGTATTCAGAGTACCTATGTAACGAAAAGAACACAAATGTATTTTTTTCTTCTCTAATAATTATGAAACTAATGATCTTCATTTAGTAATGATCAAAAATATTGTTTTAAGTACTTTAATACTTAAAAAATAAGTCCTGAAAATATTTATATAACATAATATTTTTTCCATTAATAAAAGAACTAAAAATCAACATTATAAATTTTATCACATGTCTCAACATACATAAATACATAACTTCACGCCAGTTTCCTTGCGGGGTAGGCACGAACAACAGAGCGCCATTTAGGCTTATTCCTACACAGCTCATTTGCTTCTTTGGCATTCATAGCTCTTGTCATACATGGTACCAGCACTGCGTTGTGTATGGCAAGCTGGGCTTTCTGGCTGAGTTTCTTAGCGCCTAGAAGTTTACCTAAAGCTCCATTCATACTATTCCTCAAATTTACTCTTCTTTCTATGTCAGCGCTGTACCTTCCATCCCTGCTAAAAGCACATCCAAGATATACAAACTCATTCACTTGTTCCAGCATAACATCATCGACCATTATCCTTGCATTCGTTCTGGTTTCTTCTCTTTCAAACACCATAACCATTGTTTTCTTCGCATTCAAATATAAGCCTCTCGCATGACAGTCATCTTTCATCATTGTAACTAGTGTTTGCAGTTCTGATGGCGATTAGGCTAAAAGCAGGGCATCATCCGCATAAAGCAAAGTGCTAACAACTAAATATTTTTTTTTTGCAGAGACTTAAAACATAAATTCGAGTTGTATTTATCGTGAAATTAGAACAAAATTGCCCATAGGTACAATATCTACCGGTACCTATTATACTAGAGGAGGATTCTTACAGTACGAATCTACCCCACATGTAACTGCACGAAGGTACCCCATCCAGATAATTCAACAAATTAATTTGAAATAAACATAACCGTTATAGTTGAGCTAAAATATCTATTTAAATATTAAAGTAACATTTTAAAGCATAAACTATAATAAATCACTTTTATAATTTGAGCATTACTTATACCAGCCAAGCAAATTAAAAGATGACAACGAAAAATACTTACGCAGAGCGAATTCACGTATCGACTTACATCATCGAAGCCAATGGCCGTATTGTGGCCCCATCCCGCAGGTACCCGTATCCTACAAACGGCCATCACGCACATAAATGCAAACATTTCAATGTTGCATAATGGCGGAGATATCTCCACTGTACGAATGCTCCCTGTGTACGAATCCTACCTGCTTTCCCCTATGGCCTTTCATATGAAGTGCAGCTGGACTGAATTGAATTTGATATGGTCGTGACATCACATCGCTAAAGCAAAAATTTCGTTTATTCATGTAACAAGTGAACATATTTCTTCTGAAGCAATGGATTAATATGCTTTATTGTGTTTAAGAAATACAGTTAACAGAAATAAAATTTTACAGTACAATAGGCGGTCTTATCGCTATTAGCGATTTCATCCTGATAATTTTTGGATTGATAATTTGTTTTATATTAAAGAGGTATGTTGTATTATTATTATAATGTTAAATAATTTAATGATATATTAAAGCTTACAATAGTAATTAAAGCTATTTGCTGCCCCAATGTAATTATTCTTTGAATTTTTTATTGCAGGAGTTCAACAGACACGCAGACGGCCCACTTGATGGAAAAGTGCTACAAATACGCTGCTGCTCTCTTTAGGGAGACTAGTACCTGGTCACTAATGTCGGAACACAACTCAAGGCTGCTATGGCAGCATCCTCTAGAGCAGTGGTGGTAGCCATCCAGTCGTGCAAATGCCCTACCACCTGGCAAAGTGGATTAAGCTTGGATTGGACCTTTTGTATTTTAGTGAAAATTGTGGCGATACAAGCAGAAACTGTGCACGGAGATGAATATTGTGTAATGGATGTTTGGAGTTACACTAAGCTTACGATTAAGAGTTAAAAGAGTTTTTGTGAAAGTGTGAGTAAGGGTCGCTTGCATAACGTTCTTTAAATTTATTTAAGAAACACTAAACGCATTTAACACCGTTAAATACGATTAGCGTAAATATGTTTAAAAATCTGTCAACACATTTTGTGTAAAACGTATTTAGGCAGTTTAATATGATTAATTAATTTTATTTAAAGGCGATCGTTATGTGAACGGCCCTTAATATAGTAAATAGATAATTATTATAATTAATTAAAACATTATTTGTTACAGGAACAAATTGAAAGGCAACAGTTGATTTACAAGGAATTGCTTTAAATAGTCACAATATCCCTTTGCAATAAGGCGGCTATACGAATACTTGAAAGCTTAACCGATTCATTAAACGCATATTCATTTAAAGTAACAATTACAATAGTTGCTTACATTGCACCCTTAACGAAGGCACTTCATTCAATACTATAAAAGGCACAGCTAAAGAATAATCTCGTACATGTAACAAATTAATATTATCGTACATGCCGTACTTTTTGTATGAGCTCCCGATTGCATTACTTAAAATGAATCAACAAATTACCCACCAAAAAAAAAAGTAATTGTCACCACTTAGGTCTACATAAATCACTTTTCAGTTCCAACTATTTAGTCATGGTAGTAACATGTTAAGATTTATTACACATATTTATTGGAGCGTTAAATTCGTTTATATATATTAGTTAAGGCTGGTTGGTACATAGATATTTAACCGACTGATAAAATAAAATAACCACTATTTAACCACATTATGATATTGTATGTCTTTCAAGACCACGGGCCATAAAAATTGCCCGGACTTTTGGAGGGCTTGTGTGGGGGCCATGGGAAGGCCGACACCAAGAGGACCCTTGAAAAATTTAATGAAATGTGGCGTGACACTGACCGGCGATTATCCCTGTCTACATCATACACTAATGCACCCAAGGACTATTGTGGGAAATGAGAACAAAAAGGGTTTTTGGGTTTTTTTTGTCATATTATTATTTTATTCTAACTACCGATTAAATATTTATGCAGACCAGCCTAAGTGTGGACATGCTGCAATTTGGCGTTGATTAAGTTAGATATATTTTGTAATAAAAAGCACAGTATTTTTCAATTATCTCGTCTGGCAGCTCACGTAGCTCCTTCTCCACTAAATATTAGTCACACATTATATGATATGCTCTAGATATTATAAAGTTGTGATATGTAAACAAGTTTATATTTCATTTGAAGAAGTACAATTCGTCCTAACCGTAATGTAGAGATAAAATATTGCTCCACTAACTCTATGTGAAGTAGTAAACAAAGCGAAGCTGGCGAAAAGTAGTCGTCTTCTTTGAATCAACCTCCAGTTAACGTAGAACGGCGAATATCCATCACTCTGTATGTACATAATTCTTATAGAATGTGAAAAGTTTGCACAGGGACACGGCATTGATGCCCAATGCTGTTATTCTGCGAACTCCAACCTAAATGAACCCAGAAGAGGCGGATCGCAAGGTTAGTGAAGCTTCTACTAGCACAAAAAAACATTTTATACCAATTTTGAACCATAATAATTTCCTGCAAACGGCACACTCTACTAACTCGTAGTCTACACAAGATCCATCCGTATTTTGTATGCAACTTTCTAAAAATACTCCAAATAATTCCTTGATAGTTATACGGGTAAAAAAATGAAAAATAAAAATGTATTGCACGAAGTATATGCTTCAGTTTAAAAATTCCCTGAACAAGTAACTTTAACAAATGTACGTTTACAAACGCGCATTGCCACCTGATAGTGATAGTCTTTAAAATGGCTGCCCTTGCGGCGCCGGCGCATTCACTATAGAAAATCAAGGGATAAATCACTTGATACGAGCTAATCTATGTTTGGATTGTATTCTCTGTTTGAATTGATATTTATGGTAAAGATTACGCACATATTATTTATATATGGTTACAAATATTCAATACTAGCTTCGTCCACGTGGAACAGTTAAAAAAGTAAGTTAAATAAAACCCCGATTTTGAAACATTCTTCATTGTTGCTCCGCTCTATTAGTCTTACCGTGATAATATAGAGTCCATAGCCTTCCCAGATAAATAGGCTATTTCACACTGAAACATTTTTTTCAAATCAGACCGGTAGTTGCTGAGATTAGCGCGTTTAAGCAAGCAAACAAACAATCAATCTTTTTAGCTTTATATATTAGTATATGATCATTCATTATTCGTAGAGTTGGCTAGAATTATTATTCATTTTTTCATAATTTAAAACTAATTAATTATGTGCACTAATCGTGAAAACTTTAGCAAGTATGTGCTGTCTTCATGTTATTTTATCAAAAAGTATATTTTAGGTAAACGTGTTTTATCCTAGATGATATTGTCACTTAACATCAGGTTTGATAATAGTTAAACAAGAGCCGATACGTAAATAAAAAGATAAAAAATTTAAAACATTATAATCCAACTACTTACAGCAAAAAGTAACGACAATAATTATCATAATCCTAATTAAGATTAAAATTTCCGTTTGAGTTTGTTATAAGTGCCAGTGGGCAAGAAGCACTTAGTTTTTTAATTTGATCTGTGCTAATGAAATAAAATATATTATACTATATTTAGGACTGTTACCCATCTACTAAAAAAAGCTTGCTTAATTAATCGTAAATGTCAAAAGCTATAAATGTGTCGTATAAATTTATAAGAACTACATCTATTTTATTGTTTGAGACAGCACTATCTTGGACTGCGTTACATGACAATTAAATTCACTAACATTTGATATTCCAAGGAAGTTAATGTGATTTTGCTTTCAGGGTTCCACTTCTGTTGCACGTTCATTTTAAATTTTATCGAATAATAAAATCCTGTTAGACGTAAGATTCTTGCTTTGTTTATTTTTATGAAAGTTTTTATGCTCTTATTCATATATCTACGATTACAAATAATGTTAACCATTTCAGGTGAAACCATATTGTTGTTCTTTTATTCAATAAAACTGTCAATTTTGTATACAATACATTAAAAGCTTGTAAATCTGAAGTATTTTTTCAACTACGATATATTTAATTGTAATGTATTAAAGGGTTGACAAAAATGATAACACTTTATCGGTTTCTTTTGTGTCTTATATATTTTTATGTATTTTAATGTATGTATAATTTATATGAATGATTTATGTACTGGTTGTATATAGTGTTCTTACATTATTACCACGATCTTTCGCTTATAAGGATTATTAAATTAGCCAATTAAGTTTTTCTCTCCTGGTTTGCTTTACGCACTTTCATTTATCTCTCCTTAGAGACCAAAATATACACTCATATTTGTGTGATTACCTAGTAACCTAGTCATCTCTCTTTATCATACTCATTTACTGTCAAACCTGCAAAAATTACAGTTGAATATATTTATCTATACAACCGTGTTGTTTTCTAAATATTTCATTCTTAGAAGACGCACAACATCCCTAAAATAGCAATACAGTCTAAACTAGGCACAAGTTATATTTTTGAATACTTTTTATTTCAACTAAAGAAAGATGGTCAGCATTTTATTCTACATAAGAGGTAGTAAATATTCTTTACTAACTAAAGTGACTGCGTTCTCTCCTAACACATTCACGGTGTTGAAACTTTAGCGGATTATCTTACTTAGTTATAGTAAGTGCTGAAGGTATTTTAGCTTTTATAACTTGTTTACTTTATAACTATGCAGTTTCAAAGTGAAAACTTGTGCTTTTCACAGACACAGCTGCGCAGAATGCTCCTTGTAAGGTGTTGTCTTATAAAAATCTAATAGTTTACAAGTATTGCCCGGTAAAAGTTTGCAAAGTGCTGTATTTAAAATGTCCATAATTCATAAAGACTGGATATCTAGTGTAAATAATATTCAAATCCAGAGAGTTTGCATAACTGCAATGCAAAGCAGTCAATGAGACCAAAAATAAATGGTGATACAGATGGTTGTCTATTGTTTGCTAGAAAAATATGAGCAATAATACTCATATGTCACAATGTTACTTGCCCGAATTGTTAAAAGTTATGTGACATACTCTTGTTTGCCCATACATTAGATTCCATAATGACACGAGTGACATACGTATTGTTATCCATTTTATTAATTGCAATAATATTATTAAGAGAATATTTCAACGCCATACTAAATTGATTTCACCGTAGAAAATTAACCTAACGCCTTTGTCCTAAAAAGCGATTAGCTTTCTAGCAATCCGCGGCACGCTCGCTACGCTCGCTCGGCTCGCGCTTTGTTTTTCTATGTTCTAACTTAACCAAACCTATATTGATCGTTTAGTTTAAACCGATTTTATGATGTATTTCTAGAAGCAATTTCGATGGTAAATGATGCTATGGCATATGATAATTACGCCATATAATGATTATAACAAATAATGTTATTGAAATTGACTTTATGGGAAACAAAGTATCTAGCATGAGTATGACATATAAAATGATGACAAACAAGATTATGTCTGTTGACCAGTATAGCAGATGAAATTATGGTAAATGAAATTCTGGCAAGTGGGTGTATCCGGATACAGATTACACCGGGTCAAGACCCAAACTAATAGTCAAAAGAAGTAATTTTTTTATGAAACCATTTACACTGAAACTTGGTTGTTAAAGAGCGTCAGACGATAAACGAACAAGGCTCCGAACCCAGGCTTAGTATCAGCTTCACATAACATAAGTATGTCGATTCACGTAGCGTACGATGTAAAGATATCTTTTTATCAGAGGTCAAATCTTAATATTTGGATATTAGACTATTGATTTTTATGTACGGACATTTTTAACAATAAATGTCAACATTTTCTACAGGAACAAGATTTTGGATACGATAAAGTATTTGATAGTTCTCTTAGTCGGGAATCAGATATAATGATATTCAAATACTTAGACCATATCAGATAGCGACACAACAAAGGCTGTTCTTATATCAATGTCAAAGGTGAGATCGTGTAAATAGTTTTCAAAGTAAATGTCATTTCCATATCAAGGTATTGAAGCGATAAAGTGCTATCCTTGTCTACTGTCGTATGTTGGAGGGCATGCATGTAGTCATTGATGCTTGAAATATGCATTTGCATACTCGTACTGTGCTAGTACAACAATTTGCATATGAGTACCAGAGTGACAGAATCCGGTCATATCAATGTAAATTTTGGTACTATTGTTTTGAAATGCAATATAAACATACCAACATACATTGCATGCGCAACTAGATAAAGGTTCTAATATTTGTATTACATTCGTTTGTATTCGTATGTATATATTTTCAAAACATTTTTGTTACATCTATACAAATAAATTAAATTGAAGTCACAATAACAGCTTTTACTAAATGCACGTAAATACGATTCTTAAATCCAAAGTGATTTTTTTTAAGTTCTTGTCTGTCAGTTTATTCCGGCTGACCTATGAAACCGCTGGCTGGAACGATTTTGAGGGGATTCTTACTTGATTACTAACAGATCAGAGCTTATGTTATAAAGAGTTGTATAAGCAACTTTTATTTAAGAAACAATAACAGAAAGGCCCACGCGTAAGCCACCACCGGCGCCGCACTGGAAGACAATTTAAATTCCACGCGGATGAAGTCGCGGTTAACAGCTAGTAAATAATAAAAATAATATTAATACCTCATTCAATATCTACTCTTATATTAAAAAGTATTTTCAATTAGTTATAGGTACAACTATTTTCATGAAAACTAGCCGATGCTTAAGGCTATAAAGATGAATCAAAACTAATTCAAAGCAAACTTCCTTTGACGAGAACATTGTTGATAAAATGTCGTTTGAGTTCTAATACATTACCATCACCTCAGTACTAAAATCTACAACAAATGCAACCAAATATTAAATATGTATCCCCTTACCTTTCGTTGTTGTAAAACCAGAACTATGACCTGGCTGTATACATTCGATTATATATAAACGGAAAACATTTTAACTGTTAACTTATAATACAAAAAGGATTTATTTATGCTCCTTACATTACACTTTCGCACTCATACTCAGGCACATTAAGGTATACGCAACACACATACATACACGCACGCACACACACGCACGCACGCACGCACACATACACACACACACACACACACCACATACCTACCCACATACATGCGTTCACTTATACTCACACAAACATGTCGCGCGCTCATAGCCGCGAACGAAAATTGAGTTTACTATTTTCTATGTTTGGTTTTAAGCTAATTATGTTTGCAATGTATTGTATCCTGTGCTATATATAACACTGTAATATACTTCATTGTCTTGTGGTGGGAGTTGTCACTGCAGCACAGTTTTATACTTTTGCAGTGCAACGAACTGTTCTGTTTATTATGTAAACATGTGTTCTTTCAAATAAATTATTATTATTATTTAAAAAAAACTGATTTTATTGTATTAAATAATCAGGTAAATGTTATCAATCAAATAAAATATAACCTGAATGAATACGAAACTGAATTACTTCTACATGGTAATTGATAATCGGCCCTAAAATTAAACTGTAGGTAGCTAAACATCTGAGTCAAAAAAGGCGACAATTATATTTTAATCTATGTTTATACCGATATATCTATATGTTTGGCACATGATAAAATCAACATTTTATTTCATAAAAGTATTATAATGCTAATGAAACATGTTTTTGGTGATAAAGCATAATATCCGGTCACATAACAATTTGATGAACTATGCCAGACATGTGAATAAAATATTTAAAGATTCATATAAAACGAGCTGGTGCCAAAATAGCTTTACTATGTAGTAATATCGTCTTATTTTTTATGAGGCTACATAATATAATAAATAAAATCAGCCAATAAATGGACCACTGCTGGGCTCGGACCTCCTATTACAGGGGGAATGGACAATATACCCGCCGCGCTTGTCCAAGGCGGCATCACAGATTTCACACATCGGTCATCTCGATATGCAGGTTGCATCACTATGTTTTCCTCCGCCGTTGTGAGAAAACTGACTAGGTGGTGCATGCGGTCCGGCCAGGATCGAGTTTGGGACGCGTGTGCTAGCCATTACGCTACCACGACTGGAGGCTATATAGTTTTTTAATATGATAACAAGCTTCACAGAAAGAATTTTATTCCTAATCCCATTACTACCACAAGTTGAACGGTATTCATAATTACGATTATTTTTAATACCCTTAATTATTTTTAATATTGGTAAGATGTACAATAGATAGATGGCTCGGGGTGACGCATCAGTGGTACTATGGGAGACTCGTATGTCATATGTCAAAACTTTGACGATACGGTTTAATAGATTACGGAATACGCCCGTTTTCAATCAACAGAACTAAGTTGTTTTTTGTTGCTGAGTTTGTCACTGACGGTATGGCCATAACATATGCAACAAGTTTAGGCATATGATAGCTGTATTAGCAGCTATTACAGGTATTTATAATAGCTGCAATATTTTCGGGTATATCACTAATTTAAAATATTAAAAGGTCTTTTAAGTCGCGTAATCCAAAAGAAATGGTTTATCTTAAGCGACTATTTCTTGTTTTGTGAAATACTGGGATTGAGCTTTTTTTGTAACTATTATTAAATCTCATCTACTTTATAGTAATAACATTAACATTCAAACACATTTTTGTTGCGTAGAAACGTACTAAAAGATAATATTTTCATTCTGGGGTAAAATTAAATTAAATAAAGTATTCTTTCAATACTTTAGTAACAGACAGCACTTAGCACAGTGATTTTAGTCCGTGAACATAGGTCCGATATAACAATGTATGGAATCATACCACATACGGAATTAAGTACGCTGCGAATTAGTCTTTAAAGCTTCGATGGTGAACTGATTTTCATTTTTTTGGAGAAAATCTATACAACACATAAAACTCTAGAGGTCGATTTTTTGTAAAATGAAAAAAATGCTAAAAACCGAGTCAGTGAGATGTAAGAGGTGAAATAGAACTAATTTTTTTCTCTCTGTTTGTCTGTCTGTTTGTACCGGCTAATTTCCGAAACGACTGGACCGATTTAAATGAAATTGTATGGTGGTAGCTTATATCTCTGGTGAACATATAGGATACTTTTGATCCCTAAAATTTAAGGAGTTCCCGTGGGATAGTTAAAAAAACCGCACGACGCGGACGAAGTCGTGGGCAGAAGCTAGTTATTAATAATTTATTTCCACATTAGAAAATGTGATGATTCAAGTGCCTATTGCAAAAATCGCTCTACTAGTGGCCTGAACACACCTTGAGCAATTTGTTGTTTTTAAGCCGCCGTGTGGGCGTTGTTATTGAGCTTAATTGTTTTGATTGATGTTTGAGCCGTTTGTCAATACCTGTAGGTCTTTTGCATATGTCCGTGTCAACGTCCCTGTCAATAGTAATGAGAAGATTTGTGAAATATGTGGGATTTCCGGGGTACTTACTAATAGATTATTAAATTTTAAAATACCCGTTAGTTTGATGAGGCGTAGATTAAAATTTTCTGGGAATCAATATGCAAACATTATCGAATCACTTTAACTTCTGGTCAAAATTTAACGTGTGTCAGAAGTCATTTATCCCGTGTTTCTAATATCTTACTATTTGTTTATTTTACTTAATATTGATTAACTTTTGACATAAACTTCATACAAGTTATGTTAATTTTCAATGAGTAGTAACATAAAAGAATTGATAGTAAATAATTAATTAATAATAACATACACATAAACGTCCCATTGCTGGGATCAGGGCTATCCAATGGATAGTAATCAATAATATTCCAAACATGCCGTGTATTAACATTAAAGGTTTAAAAACTGGAATAGATTATAATTATAAACGTTGGAGAAGACTATGCATTTTTTATACATTTCTTTTCTGTTTGTCGTTCCATATTGTTCGGGATTTACGTATATCTACAAGGCCGATTTTTGTGCAATATTTTTCGTTGATCGACAGCTACGAGTAATTCTTAGACTTAGACTCTGCTCTACTTTTTATCCTGGGAATCCCGTGGGTATTTTTTGGGAATGATTTTAAAATTGCCAGATGAAAAAAAATCTAATTTCAATATGTTTTTTTATTGATCGATAGCAACTCTAATATTATAATGTGTGGTATTTTATCCTTCGCTGTGCAGGCTGTCTGTCTGTGGAACTCTTTACCCGTAGATGTCGGAAAAGCTAAATCACTTGCCATATTTAAAAAATCGGTCAAAAACCATTACCTTAGCTTATAATGTTTTTTTTATATATATTTTATTTGCTATTCTTCTTAACTTAGCTGTTTACTGTCCACGTTGTTCTGTCCTTCCTTTTTATTTTACTTCTAATTAATTTCATTATACCTAGACATAAGTTTATAAATGTGTCCTCTCAGTCAGGTTGCCTGGAAGAGATCGCTTTGAGCGATAAGGCCGCGTTTTGTTTTGCCGTTACATTGTTGTAATTTATTTTATTCTGTAATAGTTTATTTTGTGAACAATAAAGTATTTTCTATTGTATTCTATTCTATTTTTTATTCCGGGAATTCCGCTGGAATTTTGTCGAGAGCGGTTTGTAGCTGTTTGGTTGCGTAAAAATTAACTTACTCCGATACAATTTACACTAAAACGAGTCGTGGGCATATCTTAGTATATTATAAAAACCTAGCATTAGTGATACAGTTAAGCGAGACCTTTCACGAGAAGGGCCAAATCTGGGGTTGGACATGTTCCTTTTACGCGTCGCATACCTTGGAAAATTTATACATGTAGACGTGCATATTATTCCACCACATTTAGACTGTGATATACATGTGTCTTTATATACCCTCCTTAGAACCTTACTCCCAAACGTGTTTACCTACAAGAACTACTAGGTATTTGAGAAGATAATACAATTAGTAAACAGAGTAAACATGGTTACATCTGAGCGTAAACATGTTTTAAATGCTAAGGGAACGATCTTATCTTAATAATAGCGATGTGGGGAAAACAGACCTGAAATGAGTCAAAAACTACTGCGATAATTATAAGAATTAAAAGCGTCTCTATGACATGTTTTACTAACCATTAATAAAACAATTGTATTAATACCGAAATAGCGGGGGTCTCCATAGGTATTACCGTAGATTTTGTCAATAAATTCAGGTCTTTTCCTATTCCTCGGAAAGAGTTTTTTTTATTGCAAGAGTTCAATAGACAGACAGACGGCCGACTTGATGGAAAGCGGTTACCATCGCCTATGGACATTTGCAACATTAAAGGTGCTACAATTGCGCTGTCGCTTCTCTTAAGGGGGACTGGAACCTGGTCACTAATGCCGGAACACAATACAAGGTTGTTATGGCGGCATACTCTATAGTTAGACATAGAGTGGTCACCATCCAGTCGAGCAGATACATTACCACCTGGCTGTGGATTGTTTTGACGCCTTTTATGACAGGCCGCCCGGCTGCAGGAAATTGTATTCTTTCTCCGTTCCTGCACGGATAGACCTTATACCCAGAATAAATACGTTGTCGTGTAGTCACATGACACTGGCACGCCGACGCGTTTATTAGTCGCGAAAAAACGCGACTGCAGCGCCATCAATTTTACTATATTTTCTATCCCTGGGTAACAGTATTTTTTCTGGATGATATCCTGAACTTTTCTGTGTCCCTGACGACGTTAGTAAAACATTTCATGATGACCATTTCCCTACGAAAATGTAAAAAAATTACATTTAAGGGTTTGGTGTTTTCTAGAAAAGAGCTAGAGCTAATTCTTCATTTGCTTCCATGGATTATAGTTACATGGAAATATAACTAAACTAATGGGTAAAATTATTTTCATGAAATGTTATACATATGTTATTTTATTTATTATTTGTATTATAGCACTCCTCAGAAACATACAGGGGTGGAAATGACAAAAATATAAAGCTAAGCCTCACCGATGTTTAACAATAACTACTTTTGGTACACTTTAAAGACACTCAAATGTAAATATCGTAAAAGGTAAAGTATGAATACGATCCTCAATATTTCATTAATACACAAAAGAAAAAGTCTTTGTATATTCAAAGTAGCATTTTTAGCCACAAAATATTTTATTATTTCTCAACAAACATAATCCACCCTTGTATCGGCCAATCACGTTTGCCGCTTCCTCTCACGACTGCGACCACACACCAGGCTATTGATCTGAATACATGTAATGTACTTGACATCCGATTCCCGTTCAAACAACGCGAAAGGAATAAACATTAAATATACATTGTAGTGCAAATATACTCCAACAAATACAAAAGTCCGAATTTACTGGTTACTCTAAAGCACTATTAGTCTAGATTAACTATTTTATAAATGCGGAAGTAACTTTGTTTCTGGACTGAATACATAAGGGCATTATCAGATGACTCACGCATAGAACCCGCACACGTGTTGTGCCCGCCTTACACCCGCACTCGCCACGCGCAGTCAGCGTACCCACCACGCACACCTCGCGACCGCGTGTGCGTAAATTTAGCCAATTTTGATACTCTGTTTCTTCTAACAAAACGAATCTACGTCTATTATTGTTTCTTCAATGCTACCTGACTAAACTTGATCACAGTCAATATATAGCGTACTAGCTGACCCGTGCCAACTGCGCTGGGCATCAGAACAAAAAAATTAATCACAATCAAATATACCCTCAAATATAATTATGTCACTCAGGAATAATGTAGCTTACCACTGGTGAAAGAATTTTCAAAATTGGTTTAGTAGATCCAGAGATTACCCCCTACAACGTCACACAAACTCACAAACTTTACCTTTTTATAATATTAGTATAGATTACCTATGGTCAATACGACACTAGCCGAAGTGCGAGCGCAAGGCGTAGCGGGGCGGGGGCAAGGCGTGTGCGGTTGGACTTCGATAAATGCAATTTGAGATTTATTGATGTGTCATAAGACTCAAATTATATGCAACAAATTTCAAAACGAGTTAAGACGCTGGTGCTGATGTGCGTGGCGTATGCGTAGCGGACGCGTGTCGTCTGAAGGCAGCGGAAGTGACGACTAAAGGGGAACATATTACAAAGTTACTGATTACTGTTTTATTTTCATTCATAATTATTTCATCACTGTTTCTAAAACCAGGATCAAATAAAGTTGTTTATTAGCTCATATGGTTTTTATGCACGCATTCCATCTTCATTCGATGAGAAAAAGTAAAAATCTGAAAAATGTTACATAAATCTGCGATTTCTTGCGACTAATGACGATCGTCACTACGTTCGTGTTGTACACAAAAGTTTACAGATATGTTTCTCTTGTACATCTTAAGCCAATATATTAGACAGTTCCTTGCCTTTCAGTTTGGACATGGATAAACTTTTGCTAAGAATCATTCATTGTGATTGAATACTGTAGTGTCTTTTCAGTTCTGGGCCATTCAACCAAATCGATTAAATTATGTTTATCTATCTAACATTATTATCATCAATGATTTAGGATGAGCTACCAGGTAAGATTTTTCACAACACTACAAATGAGTTAAAAGCGTCAGAGATAATGACTATTTAGTTGACTCTAAAATTGATATATCTACTACACACATAAATTTGGATGTGTGTAGTAGACAACTACACACATCCAAACTGTCAACTTTGACCTATTTTTAACGGTTAAAAATATTGTAATAATTACACAATAAAAAATAAAAATGTCTATTTCAATCACTCACCATTCATTGAGGACTATTTTAGATTTTAACTTATTCCAAAGTTACTGGAAAATTAGTACAATTTGTAAAAAAGATTTGTAAAACTTGGCAAATAAAGTTACAAACTCTTATGATTTAATTAATTCTTAACTCTACGGTCGAATTAATTACAAATCTCAAAATAATTAAAAAAGCAAAACTCTCGGTAACTGGAGGCCGTATTGAAATTTTAATCCGTCTCACACGCCTTAATATATTTCCCAAGTGTAATTATACCTCGATTTAATTTTAACCAAAAGGCGTCATATTTGCTGTATTCTAAAAATATATTGAAAGATAAAATATACAGTTAAAATCAAATAACTTTTACTAAACACGTGGTTTAAACATGTATCTACTTACTAATTCCAATTTTGTACAAATAATGTATTGCTTGTTTACCGTTTGCGTAACTACAATTTAGCTATGTTGCTAATTTGTAGTTACGGAATAGACAAAAACAAAAATATTTTTTTCTTAAATATGAGATAATATGTGTAATAGGTGTCGTTTTTTTGGTATCTGTACCAATTTGTGCTAAATAGAATTAAAATCAACTCACAAGGAAGTTGTAAAAAAAACTACGCAATGCACTAAATTCTGTATGTCTAAAACGATATTATAAACGTAAAAGTTTGTAAACATGTATGTTTGCTACTCTTTCACGCAAAACTAATGAATGGAATTTGATTAAACTTAACAATAATATAGCTTACACATTAGAATGACATAAGCTATAATAAAGCTAATATATATGTAAGATATAGTGCGATTATTCAAAATATTGTTGCGTGCGAGCGGGGATACGCTCTTGTGGATTGGAAGAAAACACCAGTTTTTAACTAAACGCTTTTATTGACTTACACAGCCGCACGTAGTACCTCTCTGCAGGGTTGGCCCTATACGCACGACCAACGATGCACAGTTCCGACGATAAGTTGTCACACTCTCAACACCGTCGCCGATATTGCGTAGACCACCTCCAATATTATCGCGTGTAGCTCTCTTCTGGTTCCTCTCTCGAACTACGCTACACACCTCCTTCACGTATCTGTCCACTAAACTTGTAACTAAATTCACCACTTAATTCGTCTCTGTCTTCTATTAACCTTCTTTAACAACTCTTTTGTATCACACTTGTCGCTTCACCGTCTTGGACTGAACTCAACTCTAAACTGCTCGGTAAGAAGAAGGGGATGACCCTAAAATTCTCCCCGCCCCCCAGCAAAGCCAAACAGACAGTTGCTGGCCCCAAAACGGAACCGGTGGTGAACAAGTTTTTTACAAAGAGAACGCCACCCGAGGTCTCTAAGAAATAGGACACAATAGGAGATACGACCGGCTGTTTGAGGCCAAGGAGCAATTGCAGGCGTCCACTGAACACCTGAACAACTCAAGGAACTTGAAGACAGAGATAAAGTAGAGCGTAGCGTATGCGATCAAGCGCCTCTACGCTCTGCTTTGTCAATGCGATAAGGACCCGGGGGAAGCCTTGATAGAACTCCACGAAAACGCGGGGAAGGACCCAGGCGAACGGGAGTCCAGCTGCAAGGAAGTGCAGACGGAAGCCCTAACACAGGAGCCAGTGCGCAAGAGCCCAGTAAAAGGGCAGAATGATGATGAACGGATTCGAAGAATCGAAGACGGTCAGTCTAGACTAACAAGCAAGATGGAGGAGCAATCAGCACTCCTACAGAAGAGCTTGGAATGCATAAATAATCTCCAGTAGATTATTCAGGAGTGCAAACCAAGCTCTAGCGCGGAAAATGCTCCACCAAAACTGAGTTATGCGAGTGTGGCGGCGGCAAGGCCGGGGGGTAAACCACCGGTCTACCGAACGCTGCACTCGGTAGCAATAACTAGTACTAAAGAAAACCGCATAACCAGTGAAACCTTCACAGACGTAAGGAAGGCGTTAAACGCCATGGATGGGGGGGTGGAGGTAGAGCGGGTAAGAAAGGCCAAGAATGGGCAAGTCATAATCAGCTGCCGGACGGCGGAAGAGAGAGAAAAGCTGAAGAGTAAGTTGATGAAAAATCGTAATGATTTGGTAGCAGAGGACATAGCCAACAAGC
Source organism: Dendrolimus punctatus (assembly GCA_012273795.1). Lineage (NCBI taxonomy): Eukaryota > Metazoa > Arthropoda > Insecta > Lepidoptera > Lasiocampidae > Dendrolimus > Dendrolimus punctatus. Next base: position 8,520,026 of record CM022527.1, read on the forward strand.
AACCGATGGTTATGATAACGGGTGTATTGCGCATCCATACCGACGAAGACCTGTTCAGGGCCCTCAAGAACCAAAATAAGCAGGTATTTGAGGGCCTGGAAAAGGTCGACGAAAGTATGGAGGTAGCATACAAAATACGCGGAAAAAACCCGAATACGCAAAAAGTAATACTCAAAGTGACTTCGCCCATCTGGAGGAGACTGACCGAGGCGGGCTTTGTAAAAATCGACCTGCAGAACTTGCAGGTGACGGACAGGTCGCCATTAACCCAGTGCACCATGTGCCTGGCGTTTGGACACGGCAAGACGCGCTGTGAAGAAACCCAGGTCATGTGTAGCCACTGTGGCGGCCCTCATACAAGGGCGGAGTGCGAGGAGCGCATTGTAGGCGCGCCGCCGCGATGTAAAAACTGCATCCACAAGGGTCTACCGGATCATGGGCACAACGCCTTTAGCGAAGAATGCCCCGTGTTGCGTACTCCTTTGATTTCAAATTTTTATGTATATTTTTTTAGTTGATTTGAAGTTGTCAAAATTATTAATAATATTCGCTCTGTCTGCCGCACCAACACTCATTGTATTTTTACAATTTTTCCATTAAATACATTCATTATACCATAGCCTATCATTCCCCGGGTTATCTCCGCAACATTTGGTCCTTCTCCCATTGAAATTCAGCTACCTAAATTGTATCATTTTTTCACGTACAATTTTCATTACAGTTCGTCACATAGTTCATAGTAATCATGATAACCCGTTCACAAGCAGGTAAGTCAGCATCAATGCACGACATTGCTACCACTAGCAAATGCATCTCGCCCCATCCATGTGATCATCCACCGCAAGTGTCCACTTCTATCAATTCTCATGCGTCTACGATATCTTCTGCGACAATCAAGGCTCGCAAAGCTGCAGCGGAAGCAAATGCAAGACGCCGTCTCTTCGAACTAGAGAAGCAAGTTCAAGAGAGTGAGCTGAAGGCGGAGCTGGCTGCGATTGAAGCAGAAAGGAGCTCCAGCAGGCGAAGCAGTCGTCGTGGCTCCGAGCGTTCGCATCAGTCATGTAGGACACAGGCATGGGTTGAAGACGCGGTTAGCAATGTACCTTTTCTTTTTGAAAATAAGCAGGAAGTCACAGTTTTATCTGAGAGAGTACCGTCTCACGAGGATATTGACTTTCATAAGCCAAACATTCATTGTCCCACACAGGCTACAAATAGGTCTGAGGCTGTGGCACGCATTTCGCCACATCCTCACATAGACATTGGTCTGTCTGGATCCGGAATTGGCTCTGGCAAAATACTACAAGCAGTGGCAGACACAGCGGCAGCAGCGAAAGCTCTCGCAACCGCTCAAAACAATAATATAAAGAGAACCATTGATCTAATGCAGTTCTCGGGAGAAACCACTAAGTGGCTTCAGTTCAAACGGTTATTTGAAACTACAAAAGCTCTTTTTTCTCCCCTAGAGAACGTTGCACGTTTGCAGCAAGCACTTCGTGGCGCCGCCCGCGAAGCCGTGGCAGCTCTTCTCGTGTCAGCTCAAGATCCCGAAGAAATAATCGGCGTCCTTGAACAAAACTTCGCTCGCCCGGAGATGATTGTTTTCCAAGAAGTTGCTGCATTGAAAGCGTTGCCTCGATTGGGTAACGATTTACGTGATATAGGAACGTTCGCGACAAAAGTTCGTAACAGTTTGTCTACAATACGTATGTTAGATTACGTCGAATATTTGTACTCGCCCGAACTGTATCACACTATACTAGGGAAATTGAATCCTGTAGTAAAAATGAGATGGACGGATTTCGCAGTCGATAACTGTACACCAAATCAACCAAAGTTAGAGCTGTTGTCCAGTTTCCTTATGCGAGAATTTGACAGACACGTTAGATTTGGGTTGTCGCCTGAACACGCTTCTTTTATAGTAACATCAAACTCCTCGCAGGACAGGCAAAATAAACGGGAGTACGTACATGCTGTTACGCAATATAAAAACAAACCTGTAAATAGCTCTTTAAATAATAATAGCAGCAGTAGCGAGGTAAATACTGCTCCTTTTAATAATGTAAATAGTAAATGTTGTCCATTTTGTAAAAAGTTACATAGCATAAAAATGTGCTCCGACTTTAAAGCACTTACTGTAGAAGATAGATGGCGCTGGCAATATGAAGCAAAAGTATGTTACAGATGCCTACGTCGCAAGCCACACAAATGGAAAACGTGTAAAGTCAGCGTTTGTGGCATCGATGGTTGCACTTTACGCCATCATCCTTTACTTCATGGTAGCCAGTGGCCAAACGAAACTAGCGTTGCGGTCAATAATATCGCCAATGATGTTTCACCTGTACTTACACATTCACCACATGATGAACAAGTGGTCATCTCTACCACATCGACAGACACAGTCTCACCACGTGATTTGCAACAAGCGTTTCCCGCCGCGTTACTCAAAGTCGTACCTGTTACCGTTTACGGTCCATCAGGCAGCTACGACACATACGCTCTGCTCGACGACGGCAGCACTGCCACTCTTATAGATGCCAGTGTCGCTGCGCAAGTAGGAGTATCGGGGCCGCGTCAGCAAATCAGCGTGAACGGTGTAGGTGGTCTTACCAGAAACGTAGAGATAGCCTACGTTGATTTCAAAATTAAGGGTAAGTACACACAAGACATTTTTGACGTCAAACATGCTAGGTCTTTCCCTTCACTGTTGCTTCATACTCAGACAGTAAAAAGGCAAAGTATTACGGGGTACAGACACTTACAGGATTTAACTGATTACCTTATCTATGAGAACGCTAAGCCGATGGTTCTAATAGGTACTGAGCATTGGCACTTATCAATCAATCATTCAGTACGTAAAGGCAAACAGAGCGAGCCCGTAGCCTGTCTCACTGCATTAGGCTGGACACTTTACGGGCAGCCTTCAAGTACAACAAAACATGTACATTTTATAAATCATACTGCCTTTATAGACCAAGAGCTCAAGTCAAAAAACGACAACTTAGATTTTCTAATCAAGGAACACTATAAATTAGAATCTTTAGGCATTTCTAAACATGAAATTATACATAGTAAGTTGGATAAGCGTGCAATAGAAATTTTAGAAGCTAGGACTTCTCGCTTACCAACTGGTCGTTTCGAAGTAGGTTTGCCATGGCGAGATAATATCAAACACATACCAGATAGTTATCCGCAAGCCTTGTCACGTCTTTTAAGTCTTGAAAGACGCATGCATCGGGAACCCGAGTTTGCAGTTGCTTACCGAAAGTTCATGAACAATATGGTAGACAAAGGGTATGCTGAGGTATGTCCTTCAAATACTTATTACAATAAAAACACACAGTTTAGTCTTAATAACATTAGACTTTATCTACCACATTTTGGCATATACCATCCGCAGAAACGCAAACTCCGTGTAGTTCACGACGCCGCCGCCATGAACGAAGGAGTCTCTCTGAACTCTTTGTTGCTGCAAGGTCCTGACCTTCTCCAAAGTCTACTACATATTCTTTTTCGATTTAGAGAAGGCCGCGTCGCCTTAACCGCCGATATAAAGGAAATGTTTCCTCAAATTCGTATCAGGTGCGAAGACAGGGACGCCTTACGGTTTTTATGGAGAGATGGTGACCAGAAGCAAGTTATCAAAGAGTACAGAATGACATCCGTCATATTTGGCGCTTCATCGAGTCCTTTTACGGCATTGTACATAAAAAATAAAAATGCTGAAGAACATGAACAATGTTTTCCAAACGCTGCTAAAGCAATAATCGAGGATCATTACATGGATGATTACCTTGGCTCCCATGATAATTCTGAAATAGCAGCTAAAATTTCAAAGGATATAGTGGCTGTACATAACGCAGCATGCTTTGAAATGCGACAATGGGTCTCTAATGATGATACAGCTTTGAGACTCATCCCTGCCGAGCTATGTGCTAAGAAACCGTCAGAAGTTAACCTTGGTAGTTCACCGACAGTTGTAAGAGCGCTGGGTATAGTTTGGGATCCTAATTCTGACACTTTAGGTTTCCGAACTGGCTTAGGTGAAACGTTTCCAACTCAATTGACTAAACGGAAAGTACTTTCACATTTAATGCGTGTGTACGATCCCTTAGGCCTTCTAGGACCTGTAGTTATCAAGGGTCGTATATTATTTCAAAACAATTGGCGGTCTAATATTGATTGGGATTCTGAGCTTTTGCCTACAGAAACTTCTAAATGGTTAGAATGGTTTAACGAACTTTTGACCGTTTCTACCTTCAAAATTCCACGCTGGTATTCCAAAGCCTTCGACGCTGAACCTCTGCAGCGTGAATTGCACATTTTTTGTGACGCCAGCGAATCAGCATACGCTTGTGTAGCTTACTGGCGATTGTTATATGCTGATAAATCCGTAAAACTGGCTATTATAGGTAGCAAAGCTAGAGTAGCACCTTTAAAACCAATATCGATTCCGAGATTAGAGCTGATGGCTGCTTTAATAGCATCTCGTCTCGCCGTAACTATCAAAGACAGTCACGTTAAAAAACCATCTAAGACATTTTTTTGGACTGACTCCACTACCGTACTTAGTTGGTTACGAAGTGACGCGCGTTCGTTCAAGCCATTCGTTGCCCATCGCATTGGTGAAATCACTGAAAACTCTAGTATTTGTGACTGGAAATGGGTACCGACAGGCATGAACGTAGCAGACGATGCGACTCGACTGCATTCTGCTAAATTAGTTCAATCAAGTAGATGGTTCACCGGACCAGCATTTCTTTTACTTTCTTCGGAAGATTGGCCAAAAGAGCCTGTTTCAGAGGTTCCATCAGTTCAAAGCCAAGTTGAGCTGAAATCTTTACCGATTGAAATGGTGGGAGCTTTGACAGAGCATATTGGTAAAACTCGCGCTGTCACAGCTGACTGCTCACGTTTCAGTAGCTGGCTCCGCTTGGTGCGCGCGACCGCACGCGTACACCAAGCTGCTTTTATCTTTCGGCAATTAATTCAAAATCCTCGATTTTCCGGTCACAGACGTCAATTATTAAATACGTCCACCGTCACTTCACTAATTCCGCTTACGGCTGATTTCACAAACGCCGCTGAAAGGCACATTTTATGGAAAATACAACTTGATAGTTTTTTAGAAGAGATCACGTGTACTTTGAATGCCAAGCCTTTACCCAGAACTAGTCGTCTAGCCAAGCTATCACCTATGATCGGTGATGACAAGCTCCTTCGCTTAGGAGGAAGAATTAGAGCAGCAGATGTGAACCAAAGTGTCAAGACTCCCGTGCTCCTTGATGGTAGTCACCCCGTAGCCCGGCTGCTAGTCTATCGATTTCACGTCAAGATGGGTCATGCTAACCATGAGACAGTCATCAACGAGCTACGTCAACGTTATTGGATTCTACGACTTCGAAGCACAGTTAGAACAGTTGCCCATAGATGCCTGTTTTGCAAAATACGCAAGTCTCTGCCACAAGCACCGCCCACTGGGAATCTTCCCCAAGAACGAATGGCACACCATAAACGTTGTTTTACTTTCACTGGTTTGGATTATTTTGGCCCAGTTAGCGTAACGATTGGACGGAGGCGAGAGAAGCGGTACGTGGCATTATTTACTTGTTTAACTTCAAGAGCTGTGCACCTAGAACTTGCGCACACCCTCTCTGCAGATTCAGCGATTTCATGTATACGTCGCTTTATCGCTCGAAGAGGTGCTCCCGATACAATTTTCTCCGATAACGGGACAGCTTTTGTCGGTGCAAATAGAATTTTGAGAGAATTTTACAGCAACGGTGTCGAAGATTTTGCCGCAAACAACGGAGTAAAGTGGCATTTTATTCCGCCAGCCGCTCCAAATTTTGGTGGCTGTTGGGAGAGACTTGTCCGTTCCATAAAAGTGGCACTGAATGCGACATTAAAATCACGCTCACCGAAAGAAGAGACACTTTTAACTCTCTTATCAGAAGCCGAAGCTGTCGTTAATTCTCGTCCCTTGACACATGTTTCTGTCCACGCTGATGATCAGGAGACCCTCACACCATTTCATTTTTTGATTGGTTCCTCGTCCACTGCCGCACTGCCGGCCACATTGACCGATAATGTTTTAGTTGGCCGAACGGAATGGAAAAAAGCGTTGAGACGTTCAGATTTTTTCTGGTCACGCTGGGTGAAAGAGGTACTACCAACAATGTAGCCTCGACAAAGACCCTATCGAAGCTTGGCTAGCCAGATCGCATGTGGAGATCTAGTGCTCATTGCTGATAGCAACCTACCACGAGGAGTATGGCCCCGAGGCAGAATAACAGCCACTTACCCAGGTCGCGACAACGTAGTGAGGGTGGTGGACGTATCCACTGCAGCAGGTACGCTACGTCGTCCCCTAAGTAAATTAGTTAAGCTGAATGTAAATTAGTGCTTGCACAAAGGGGGAGGATGTTGCGTACTCCTTTGATTTCAAATTTTTATGTATATTTTTTTAGTTGATTTGAAGTTGTCAAAATTATTAATAATATTCGCTCTGTCTGCCGCACCAACAATCATTGTATTTTTACAATTTTTCCATTAAATATATTCATTATACCATAGCCTATCATTCCCCGGGTTATCTCCGCAACACCCCGTAAGAGCAAGATGGGATGCGATCGTGCGCGCAACCGTCGCCTATGATTAGACGAACCAACGGAAACGACAAAATAGTAATGGACCGGAAACCGGACCTAGCTGGAAACTCAAGACAGCAAAAGGTAAGAAAGATTGTGACATAATACCAAGCAGCTAGTTCTTCTAGTACTCAACTCAAGAACCGTACAAATACACGTAAACAAACAACTTTTACTATTAAAAGCAGTTTGTTTGTAATACACTTATCTAGCAAAACACACACATGCACAGCACACATACATCATTAAATCATTAACACAAATAGCAGCAAACCACTTACCAAATCGCAGGTCCCCATCACGTAGTGGTGAACTAGAATCTGAAACCAATAATACATAATTATAAAATTAAAGTACCAACAAATATGTGTATATTGAACAGCAATAGTATAATAGTTGTAGTTAGATAGTAAGTATAAGACACTACAGCAATATATTGAAGTATATCTGCTGATAGTGTTTGCAATAGTAGTAAGGCACTTTAATATATAAAACTGTATTAGTAATAAGCACCAACTACGCAGAGGGAAAGCACTGGCTGCCTTAGCACCGCAGCATAGATACAAATATAAATAAATAACTGTCTAGAAAAATAGTTAATACTGTAATAGATATAGAGTTTAAAAAATAAAAAAAAAAATTATAGCATACATATATATATATATATATATATACATTATAATTAGATATAATATTTGAAACATAATTTCTGGAAACAAAACTGTATTGTATATATTTTGGAAACAAAATTGTATTTTGTTGTATAGATAAAACAATAGGAATTTAACAAATGTACTAGACTTTAAGAAGTAAAATGTATTAGTATTAAGTTTGTAAAAATAACGTAATAAAGGAATTTCCTAGCCACACAATCCTCCCAAATATGTAAGTATATATTATATCCAACAAATAGTAGATAGGTAAAATAGTAGGGAAATATATACCTGAGTGTCTGATCATCTCCCCTGGGCCAAAACAACCGGCTCAAACACAAATCGAGTTGGGAGTTTTGACCTAGGGAAGGCAACGCGGGCGCTCGGGTATATAGTAGTTATTAAATATATATAAAAGTAAACATAAATACAGTATAAGTAGTATATGGTAAAACCAACATAAACCAACCAAAACCAACCACTAATCCAATCCTATCCAATCATAAACCTAGTATTTTTTTATATATATGTTAGCAAAAACTTAGACAGTAACGGACCTGGGTATATCTCGTTCGCCAGGGCTAGAAAAGCTGGAAAAAAAAAAAAACTGCTCGGTAGGCGCTTTACGCTGTTTATATACCCGGAACAATTATCTAGAACCCATCTATCTATCTCTGTCTCTTCCTTCCCGAACCTTCTGTTCGGGAACTTTCGTTTATACATCTATCCCTTTCTAACATCTATATATCTCTTTCTTTCGTTCATCGTCTATCCTTTTCTAACATCTATCTATCTCTGTCTTTCGTTCATCGTCTATCCTTTTCTAAATGTACCCGTCCTTGTCTTCTCCTTCTGGAATGTTCTAGTTTTTTCTAAAAGTTCTAAAACTGAAATACGCTGCTGGGCAGTTTTACCCTCGGTCGCCACAATATAACAACGATTGTTTATCACCACGCGGGTGAAACCGCGGGCGCAGCTAGAATTGAATAAGTCCGAACATTTTTATTCTACACAAAATAAAAAAAAAAAGGATTCACTATATCATCTGCTATGTTTTTATTACTCACAAAAACCTATAAAAATTATATGTCAACTAAGCATAATTCGAAATAACAGTTCGACGGCCTTACTTATAATAATCTCGTTAAGAAACGATTAGGCATCTTAAGCAAGACAATCAAAATCAGATCCTAATCAATTAAAATCTTTTTCTTCACTTATAAACGTGTATTACCTGTTGTTTACCTAAGAGGAGCACAGATAAACGAAATTTGAATGATTAACGTAGTTTGTATCCAAAATCCTCGACTAAAGAGTTTATGGGTAAGTTTTTCACTAATCAATTGCTGAAAGTAAGTCCCAGAATGTTTATTAATCATACATTTATAATTATAAACAAATCTGATCACTCACTAGAAAATTAATCCCTGCCAAGTCTGCAAACTTAACATGAAACAAATCTTCGTTGCTAGTCCAAGTTTAATGTCGTGGGCTTATAACAAAGTCTTGAGAACGTAGGCTTAAAGTTTCGCTATTGCTTATTATTCAAACAAATCACGTTTCGCCCTTTACAGTTGTTTTTCAACTTAAATTTTGCTCATCATTTGGAGATTTGTCAATTATAACTTGGAAAATGTTAATCATTTTCAATTTGTTTTCAACATTAAGTACATTGGAAGAAGAAAGCATATAAAATTGCATTACTAGCTGCGATGAAGTCGCATAATATCATATAGCTTATTAAGAAGTACACACATACATACATAACTTCACGCCAGGTCCCTTGCGGGGTAGGCACGAACAACAGAGCGCCATTTAGGCTTATTCTTACACACCTCACTTGCTTCTTTGACATTCATAGTTCTTGTCATGCACGCTCCTCTGTTCTTAAGGCTCCTGACATCACCTTCTGCTAGTACACGATCAATTTGATCATGGAAGGTGTGTCGTGGCCTTCCGCGACTTCTGCATCCATCCACTTTTGCATTGTATATCTGTTTAGTCATTCTTTCATCATACATTCTTTCCACATGCCCGAAGCACCGGAGCATTCCTTTCCTTACCTTCACCCCGACACTCTCTTTCAGAGAGTGTATTCAGAGTGTTCCTTTAAGTACACACATAAATTATGTTATACTCACAGACAAGGCAGAAGGCTGGTCTGTGGTGAAGGCTCAGCGAATATAAGGACAGTGCTACCAGCTTTCAGAGTACACTAGGCACAGCTTCAGTGCCCTTTCATGAGTTTATAGTTTAGGCGCTGTTAGGTTCACAAAAATAATTCATCTTATCATCATTCTTTACATTATTTCTGAGCTTAGACTTAGGTCGTAAAAATTGCCTAAGTATGCTTACTTCCCGGCCAGGACAAAAACGTACCTAGATTGGAAAGAGTCGTAAATGCGTTTCACAATAACTCTTCGTTTATTTATATATTATTATTGATTTATATACTATAGTCGAATAATGTTAATTATATTAATGATCAAGTTGACAGCTTAAACTGAACTGAAATTGTACATATTTGTATTGTGAATAGTAAAATAACATATTCATAGTACATAATAATATTTTACTTTAGTCTTCTTGTGCTACATTTTATATAAACACGCCCTTAATTTTTAGGTTAATTAAAATTCTTTGCTTTACCGCAAAATAAGTGTAGTATAAAAGAAAAATATAACGAGCCCACTTTATAGAATTGGGTATATTATGTTTTGCCGTTCCATGAATCAACGACTGTACTCTGTGTACGGTGGATAAACAGAGCTATTTGCTCTCCATGTTACATTACTTTATGTAATTACGTTAAAATGTTTATGAGAACATTCTCATTTCGTTCAAAAATATCTACAACTTTCATTTCTAATATGTTGAATGCTATCATTTTTAGACGTACATATTTAAATGGGTAATAAGGTAAAGATAAATTCTATCACTGTATTCATTTTCGACTTCCAATCTGGTCGTCCGAGTAATAAAATTAGAAGATCTACTGGTTTATATATCTACAATAAAAATGGAATAAATGAGAATTTTGATAGTGCTTTGAATATAGAATGCAAGCAAGTACGGGAAAATCCGGTAACTTGAGACGCTCCGAACCCGAGTGGTGCTTTAAACTGTCGTCGTATCAATAATCAAAAGAACAGTCTGTTTAGAAAGACAAGTCTTATTTTACAGATAATCATTCTAGTATTATTATTTAAAATTAAATTGCTCTTCTGTTTACACGAATCTTTGCACTATCGTTATTTTGGTACGCCTGATAGCAACACTGCTCCAAGTATGCTATGAAGGAAGAAGAATAAATAACTTTTCAAATGTTCGTTTCTAATCATTCATTTGTATGTCTTTCAAGACCACGGGCCATAAACATGGCCCGGACTTTTGGAGGGCATACGTGGGGCCATGGGGAGGCTAACACGTAGAGGCCCCTTGACAAATTTAATAATCATTCATTATTATTATCATCTTTAGTAAAATGTTCTTCCATGAATATACTCTAAATTAATTATACAAGTAAATCTATATACAAAGGTTTATTAAGTTCTTTTGTTGAATTTAACGCTATTTTATGAATATATTATGACCTCAGTATCGTTTTTACACAGTTATTTACCAAATATCAGGCCAACAAAGCTATTCAGAGCGCCATATATCTTGAGGTTTATTATATCAAGATTGGTCGCTTTGCATGCATCTCTTGAGGTGCCGTAAATATACAACAACAAACGCCTCATTGGTAACGTTTAAGGGCAATTCCGACCAATAAAGCAGTACGCGTGGGTTGGATATATGACCGGTTAAGCAAGATCTCAGGGTAATTGACCAATTTCTCCTTGGCTATCTGTTTTGCAAGATAAGACAGGAGGAGGCAAGGATATAGTTACAATGGCGATGCGTTATCGAAAGCGATGGAAGCTGCAATTGTTTCGATATGTGGGAGTTGTTATTTTAATAGTTTTTTCTGGAGTAAGTATTTGTTGCCAATTTGTCTTATGCGTAATAAAGAATTTTCATATTTTACTGCAACCGTATTCCAATTTTACATTGTGACTATATTATAAATTTTGTGTTGTGACTCATAAACTTTCGAAACTATGTAACCCGATTCATAAAAGTTAGGAGACTTCTTATTAGCTTGACGTAATTTAACGGAAGATATTTGTACCTGATTGGCTTTTTCTATAAGGAAGAGACACACCAAGGCTTATACTTTTATTCACAATAATATAGTTGAATCACACCATATTAGAATATGATATACTTCCTAAATATTTCAATCACGATGTAAAGAGAAATTGCTCCATTTCTTCTATGATTTTAGATCATAACTAACTTCTGCCCGCGACTGCGTCTGCGTGGTGCGGTGTTTTAACTATCCCACGGGAACTCTAATTTTTCGGGATCAAAAGTATCCTATATGTTGATCAGGGATATAAGCTACCACCATACAGAATTTCATTTATACCAGTCCAGTAGTCTCAGAGATTAGGCGGTACAAACAGATAGACACAAACAACAAACAAAAAAATATACAAAAATCTAAATTAATTCTATTTCGCTTATTGCAGCTCCCTGACTCGATTTTTAGCATATTTTTTCATTGTACAGAAATTCGACCTCAACAGTTTTAACGACGTCATTTACCGGAATGAAAAATATCCGTACTTAAAATAATATAACTTAATATAAGTTAGCTCCAATTCGAGTTTTATTTAAATCCGTTCAGTGGTTTTTTACGTGATGTTCTACAGACGGACAAAAACTCTAGAAGTTTAGTTTTTGGAATCTGCTGGTCCGAATTAGCCCCCCCCCCTGTTTTTTTACAATACTAAACCCAATGTACAATCTCGAACTATACTATAATAAATCTGTAGATTTATTATAGTATATAGACTATCGTAAAGGCTTATTATTTTAAAGATCACCAAATTAGCCCCGGTGTAAATTGGATCCCATATTTATGCTCGGGTTGGTTTATTAGGACCCTTTTACCACGTAATCTGATTGGTAAACTAGACAAACCTAAATCTAGTTATAATTAGTTTTGTAAACTTATTATTATCGAGATATCAGCCCCCGATATTAAACCAGTATTAATTTAAATTTGAAGAGATTATTTTTGACCTTCACTTATAAAATGAAAAATTAAACAAATAATTATTATAATATTATAAATGTATAACAAAAAAAGTACAAAACAAATATTTATTTTTGATTTGTCGTTTATATACGTTCTTTCCTTATTCACAACTTCTGGAATGAATCAATTTACATTAAAACTGGGAGATATATACTTACTTTCTATAAGAGTATTGAACATTGAATACTTTTCATTCCGATAAATATTGAAAAAAAAGAATAAGGAGTTTCAAATGAACAAACCGATTATTATCAAATTATAAACGAAAGTATTTTATAACATCACATCATAATATATACAAAAAAGTACATAAGGGAGTTTCTAATTTTATTTCGTCATTGCTTATGTAAAAATGATAATATTTTCATCAAATATATTATTTTAATTTGAAAATCAGATAGGATTTTTATGAGAAAATAAATTATAATTTATTATTTCTAAAATAGAAACCAAAGATATTCATCGTCACTATACAATATATATATATATATATATATATATATATATATATATATATATATATATATATATATATATATATATATATATATAATAAAAGTGATCAATGATCACGTGAAAAAGAAATAAATAATCATATTTTAAGCAACTTTACTGTTTTATTTATATTGGCATGGAATTACTGCTGTTACAATTTTGCACATCTTTGCAACAAACCAAAATCTGTTTACCTTAAAAATGTTGAGCATTCCTAAGATAGTCGTAACAAAAGTTGACCGCCAAATATGTCAACGATGTAACCTCGTCTCAGCGACGAAACGCAATAATTAATGCAAAAAATAAGCGAAATAATTTTGTAATTGTATTCAAACACTCGCCGCTTCCAATTTATCAGCACTGCAAAAACTGATCTGGTGTAAAGATTGACAGCGCAGTGGAGTGGAGTCATTTTATGTCTTTTTATTGAAGCCCAACCTGATGCAAGTTATTTACTGATTGGCAAGGCAGTTTGCATTTTTCGAGTTGCCTTTTTTGTAGATTAACTGATATTAAAAATAGAACTTTATTTACACGTATGTTTGAAATCTTACATAATATGATGATTACAATTATGTATTTTATACAAATTATTATAATTAATATGCTAAAGTAGAGAATCTTTTCGAATGTTTACAATAAAATAAAATACCTAAATATTATTATCGTATTATGAAATACCTACCTTTATTTTTATATAAATGAATCTAACCATTGCCATAGCCATGCAAAACATATTTTAAACTGTTATTTTGTTTTCAGTCTATCAGTTTTTGGTTCACTAGGGTCTATACTAACTAAAAATGAAAGTCTTAAAACAAAATAATAGTTTAAAATACTTTTTTTAACAAAAAATAAATTTAGGTCCAAGTGTCGCTTACGATAAAATTGCGGTAAAAGCTCGCTATAGAAATTTTTGGATTTTTATAATATCGAGCCTTTATCGCTATTTTATTCTAAGCGACATTTGGACCTACTCAAGTATATTTTTTATTGCGAAAGTAATTTAAAACTATTATTTTATTTTAAAACTTTCTGTTTTTGATTCAGTACGATCTAGTCTAACTAAAACTGAAAATCTTATAGCAGCTTCAAAATAAATTTTGCAACAAAATAAAACTTAGGTCCAAATGTCGCTTACGATAAAATGGCGGTAAAACTTGATATGTTATAGGCAGTTATTTTGTACACGTCTCCAATCTGTTGTTGTACAACAAATCACTACGACTTCAGGTTACTATTTTTAATACCTATAAAAGAAAACCACATCATTTCCATTCTTAATACGTTTACCACTTTCAGTTAAGATTATTATAATTTTATTTACATTTACTACATAAAATACCTACTATACGTAATTGAATAGATACGTTAAAAATACACGAATAAAAGCAATTGTAGTATTTTTCAATACAATCGTACATTTACTGATCTGCGAGGGCGAGGCAAATTAATAAATTCGCGTGTTTTAATGTATTGTGTCCTTCATATGACCGTCTATAGACACTGACCTCGGCAATGCATTTTCTCAAAGACCTTACTCTGAGACACATTAAATCAACTCTTGTAAAAGTTAAACGAACAAACAACTCAAGAGTAGAGTACTAAAAAGGTTGATTAATAGCCACTTTAAACCGTACGCACAGCACTCTATCCTATTTCTTGTATAGTATAAAACTAATAAGAGATCCAGATTTCACTTGCTTTGTTAATAAAGATATTTCTCTGTTAATTTTAGGTCTCCGTGTAATCGATGTCAGTTGAAGAGGTTATTTACACGAAGTGCAAGAAGTAGGATTGTGAAGAAAATTGCAGCTAAGGGTTTTCCTTGTATGATTGCTTTTAGGCTGCAATTGAGTTGCAAACGCTACACAGAGTAGTATAGTTTTAACAGAGAAATGATTACTACAAACCTAGAACAGCATTATTTAAACAGCAAAATTTTCTTATTAATTTAATTGCAGTTTCCGATCTCAAGGTAATTTAATTAACATGAAAATTTGTTTTTTTTTTAAAGACAACTTATAATATAGTTCTATGTCCCACACTTTAATATACTTCAGTACACATTTCATTTTTTTTACAATCAAATCAATCAAAAAGTAAAAAATATTTTGAAAAAATACATACATACATACATAACTTTCACGCCAGGTCCCTTGCGGGGTAGGCACGAACAACAGAGCGCCATTTAACATTTACCATTTGAAAAAATACAACACAAAAATTTGCAAAATATAGTAATTTTTATGTTTTACTTCACGCCGACTTCAAAATTTTGTAGAAAAGAGCCGGTTGAATATTCCTTTTTTGAGGAAAAGTCCGTTATGTTTTCAAAAACATTTTTTTTACTTTTCAGATCCTGATATGGTGACAATGGGACCAATTCGAGAGTATATCGTTTCGAAAAAAAAAACTTGAATATCGGTCCATAATTCACGAAACGAACATACAAAAAAAACCAATTGAGAACCTCTTCCTTTTTAAAGTTGGATAAAAAAATATGTATCTTTTGCCTTGTTTAACCGTTTCGCGTAAAATTGAACATAGAAGGATGAGAAGGAACGATAAAATATTTAACACAAATTATAGCATATAAGTATTATAGGTATTTCGGTAGGATATAGAAATACTATTCCACCGACAAAACTGTACATCGCCAACAAGTAAAGAAATTATTTAAAAAACGTACAAATGGACTTTTATATTTAAAATGTTATAAGATAGGGATAGAGTGTGACATATGTGCTCCAAGGTCTCGATTGAACGCCCACCGTGTTAGAAAACACATCGACTGCCTTGATACAAGCTATAAAATTTCTACATCAGATAATAAAATTTTAACATTATCGACACTGTCCTATTTGATAGGTACTTTTGGTACGGAATAGATGCAATTGAATACTGATGCCAGTTTTAGGAAGCGTTATATTCATAAATATATTTTTCTTCAAACTTATGTTTAAACAATGAGGGAAGTGAAAAGTTTTGCAAACATTTATTTCTATCGTAATACTAGTATAAAATTTTCATAACACCGGCATGTAGTTGAAGAATTCCAGCTCCATATCAAAATGCATAGAATTGTGCATGACGTTATGGAAAGCAGTCTCATCACTACACGTATAATAATAGTGTTAGAGAAAAAAAATATATCGGGAATGACAATAGAACTGTAAAAAATATGAAATATGAATATAATACACTTACTTTATAATAAATTGTCCTTCTAAAGGTTGTCTGGAGGTGATTTCTTTCAGCAATAAACCATCCTTTGTCCTTTCTTATCTTAGTATATGTATAAAGGGCTTATGTATTTTATTGTGATAGACGGGTGATAATCAGCTTAAACAGCATCAAGCCTTGTGCTTACGGATACTGCACAGTAAATTTATGTACATTGTGTAAGGCAAACAATCATCCAGGCCGGGTTGAGTGTAAGCCAGTGTCAGCAAAGACTTGGCACTCGGGTGTCAGGTGAAGACCGGATCAAAGGCCCCAATTGACCTCTTTGTGTTTCGATTAGTTTACAAGCGCTACTTCTGGTTTTCAAAAACCAAATAGGAAAAAAATATCAATTAAATTATGCTAACTAAGCGGCATATACTCGACATTTAAAATGTTAGCCATATTATTAGTATAATTTATTAGCTTTTGATGTGTACAATCGAAAATTCTTTATAAAAAAATGTTTTGTTTATTTTTTTATTCCATGAGTTTAACAGTCAGGCAGACGGGCAACCTGATGAAAAGCGGTTACCATCGTCTACGGATATTTTCAACATCTAAAGTGCTTGCTACCCACGCGCTGCTGCTCTCTTAAAGAAGACTGGAACCTGGGCAATAATGCCAGAACACAATCAAGGTTGTTATGGCGGCGTACTCTAGACCAGGAGTGGTTGCCATCCAGACAAGCAAATACCCTACCGCTTGGTTATTGGCTGTTTTGTCGCCTCTTGCGACAGGTTGCCCGGTCGCAAGAAATTATATTCTCTCTCCGTTCCTGAAGGGATAATTCGCAAAATATTTCGTAATTAGACGGTTCAATCAACTTGAATAATTTTGATCAATAGTGGCAGCATGCACCTGAAAGGATACGATGACATTGAATTACTCAATTTTATGTTTGCCTGTATTATTTTGGTTGCTTCATACAAATGTAAAAACAGAAATGACCCGTCTATTAAACGACTTATCAATTAACAGTGATTTAATGTTTGCTCTTAAACATTTTATATAATATATCGTTTCCTTTGACAGTTTGTTGTTTTGAAACGAACGAAAATTATACATGACGGTTTATCTTAATAATCAATAACCGATAATGAAATTGGCCGAGTATATGTCAGCCTATGATCAGTGAAGGGTTGCATTAATATAATTAATGGCTATCGCTTGTGTTATTTAAGAACTAAACCCAAAATATAAATATCATACATACTCAAGGGATCTTGTTCAAATCAAATCTTGTTGTTGAAAATATTTATAAGCTCTTATAAACTTGTTCATTTCATAGTTCCAAGTAGAGAGATACACTTTATCTGTGTAAGAGCAAACATCTTCCTACTATAAGAATAGATAGTTATGATCCTTCAATTAATGTATGGCTAATTTAATTACTTATATCATTTTGTAAAGGTATATAAAATACACTTTTGTACCAAATTTTATGTACAATTATGTAGGTTAAGTAATTTTTAGAAAAGAAAATTGCTGTGATATTCTCACACAATTTTCTTTTATGATAATCTTAAAAGGATTCCGTTTGACTCAAAGTGTCTCTTTTTTCTTTCATCTTCTCCCAATTATTTAGGGTCGGCACAATATATTTTTTGATTCCGTACTCCTCTAGTCTGACATACGTTCTTTGTCACACCACAAATCTTCATATTATACTTTACACTATCCATCCATTTATTTTTTGGTCTATCACCTTTACATTTGTATCCATCTTGCAGTTTAACTAAAACTCTCATATATCACATACCTCATAAAGGGGTATGTAATGTTTCAGTTCTACCAATTCCAACAGTAAGAATAGCTAGCTGTAACTTCTATTTATCATTCTAGAATACGATAGAAAATAAATATCTTAGTAGGGGTAGTGAATTGACACAATAAACCAGGTTACCTGAAGTTGTTTGACGTCACCCCGGGCTTTGTCGCTAAAGAGGGATGGCCTGGAAAATCGCTGTTAAACTATTAACTAGTAGACATTTTTTCGCCGTACTTCGTACATCAAATTAAACTTTCCTATGTATATGTAAAAGTTTATTCCAGTCTCATAGTCTGTGTATGTTCTCAAATTTATGAATTTTCGACGATTATAAAAACAAGCTTAAAATGTTTGTAAAAAAACCATTCTCTTTTCTTATACTAATATATAAAGCTGAAGCGTTGGTTTGTTTGCTTATTTCCTTAAACGCGCTAATCTCAGAAACTACTGGTTTGATTTGAAAAAAAATCCGTGTTACATAATACATTTATCAAGAAAAGCTATTGGCTATATTATCATCACGCTAAGACCAATAGGAGCGGAGCACCAATGAAAAATATTTCAAATTCGGGAGGGTTTTTTTAACTTACTTCTTAAATATTCTACGCGGACGAAGTCGCGGGCAGAAGCTAGTAATTAATAAAAATAGATAGATTTGTACTGTATATCAACCAAAACATAGTTAAATACAAGAGATAGTACAATAGGCGGTAATATGTATACGGTACATTAAAAGTAAATACAAATTAAAATCTTTGTATTTCCTTTTAATTGACATGTGGCGGATTGTGGAAGGAAGAAGATAGGCTTTGTATTATGACGAATTATTTATTTCTGGTTATAACGATCAAATACCAAGAATAATGTCAAGAACTATCAAAAGGAATGACAATGTCAAATAAAAAGTAAAAATTTATAGAAAAATAAACGTATAAAAAGCTGTCCTACAGGGCTCCCCCCTGACGTGATCACGTCGGGGTCACCAATATGTGGCGGATTGGTGTAAAGAAGAAGTTAGGCTTTGTTTTTAAGGTTTAATTATTTATTTCTGGTTATAACAATTAAATACAAAGAATAATTTCTAGAGCTATTCAAGGAATGACAATGTCAAATAAAAAGTAAAAATGTATAGAAAAATAAACGTATAAAAAGGTTGTCCTACAGATATAAGGAAAATCTAATAAAGTATTTCAAATTATTCTGTTCATTAGTATCGTTTTTTATTAACGTTAATTAAATTCCAAAATTGCTAACCCTTTAAATAATTACTTGGCCCCTAAACTGCTTATAATATAATAAACCTAAAATTGATTTACTCTAGAGTTACTCGCGATTTATTCTTGGATTATAATTTACTCGTGCTTGGTCAAATCGTCCCTTAAAATTAAAATGAGAACGTCATGTTACTGTTCCAAAAAAATATCACAAAATTTTACAGGCTCATAAAATTATAACATACCATTTAATAACTAAAAACAGGAAATAAGTCATCATAACATTGAAAAATGACAACAGATGTTTCGTTTCAAATACCTATATAAGCCGCCTATTTAAGAACGTCATAAAATAAAGCGCTATTTGCTTGAGAAACGCCTAATCCCCTTTATGAATGGAAATAATCATAACCGTTTAGATATAATTTATTAATCGCGGGTGTCGCCATGAACGTGACTAAATAAAATACATAAAAAAGCGGTATTCTAATAAAAGATATAATTCTGTACACAAATATTTTTTATATTTATTTTACAATTCATTTCTTTAGATATGACTTTGTAAAAATATTTTGTGAATCTTTCGTTCGATAAAAAGGGGTGTTTATATTTTGTGGGTCCGGTCCTGATTTGAATGATAATAGTGTTTGAAATTTATTTGATCGTAAAACCGGCGAGTGGTACCGAGTTGGCTTGTGACAAAGGCGGTTTTATCGCGGCCGGTGAGCGATCGTAAATTTTACTTCGCCTGTCAAAACATATTGTACAGTGTTCCTTACTCCGTCGGAACGGTCCGCTGCACGTACCGCACCACTCCTGTATGAACTTGCATTGTCATTAAAATCAGCTTCAAGGAGCTTAACTTAACAAGGAATCTGACGTAGAGACTAATTAATTTGATTGTAATCACAAACCATAATATCATTACATTTTTTAACTTAATAATAAAATTATAAAAATACTCGTTTTTTTGTAAGGTGAAATTAACTAGCTAACAGTAAAAATATAGGGACTACGAAGTACAATAGTCAACTGAATTGAAAAATGTAACTGTTTGAATGACACTGTTATACAACTAACTTAGCATATTAAACAAATACGCATGTTTTATACATTGCTAACCTCGATGTGTAGCGGATTTTCTCTTGATGCTACCTTCACGGCATTTGATCAGTAATAATTAAATTACTAAATTAAACTAAATTAAATTACTTTGATCAGTAATAGTAAAATTAATTAATCTTTATGAATTCATTAATAAAAAATGATCAATAACATTTATTAAAGAATAAATAATAAATACGGACTAGTAATTGATAAATCTTCAGCTCATCAAATGCCAATAAATGATCAAATCGAAATACAATTTATAAAATAAAATATAACTTAAATTGTTATGACCGAGGTGCCGACAAAGGCAAATTCACACCGGCGGCCTTGTAGAAACACATTTATTACTTTTCGGCATTTGGACTTCTTTTGTATACGTTGTGTTTAAAATTTGTGATAAGAAAACAGCCCATTGTGTATTGTAATATTTTATGGCAGTCATTAGCCAGGTGAGATTCTAGGAAATTCGGTCCACGATTGATGGACGAGGCAATCGAGCGATAATCACAAGCAGAGCAAGAATTGTATACATTCGGTAACTTATTTAGTGACGGACTTAGCACGGGTTATTGAATTACGCTTGGACTGGTTGTTTTCAGTTATATTTATACCTAAGTTATACGTGTTTGTATAGTTCTAATCAACTCTATAATCATTCCAACGGCATTTTAATTCTAGTCCTGCAACTCGTAACAGTATCATTGTCAATCACAAGAATTTTAAAATGGATATTTTTTTAATAAATTCACCAATAAAACTAGACCTACCACATTCATGTAATCGGATACGAATATTTTTATTAATACTAATCCACTGCCGATTGCTAAACGTTTCACAAACGTTTTTGCCTACACACTTACTTTATTGTCAATTTTATGTCCATACAAATTAATACCCTTCAAATTAGCTTCATCAATAGTGAAATAAATCATGTGTTATGGCACACTTTCGATACAAATAAAAATAAAGCCCAACTTTGACAGTTTAAAGATGTGAAAGTGTTTATAGCACAATTTAATAATAAACTTTAAGTACATTAACTTTAAGTTTTAGTAAACGGTCGTTTTGGTAGAAACATAATACGCACTCGTCCGTCACTGATATTGCGTCTTTGTTTGTATTTTTTTTTAAATGAAACTTCTATATACACATTTTAGGATATTTTCTGTGACGAAAAAGCGTCACGGCCGTGGTGAAACACGACATAAAGAGTAGACGTGGTGAGAGGCGGCACATCTTCAAATTAGACTGGATGTTTTTTTGTTCCGGATCGAATTCAATATTTTTGTTTGATAAAATAAAATATGTTCAAATAAAAAAATGCATTCATTAAACTGTACGTAACCAAATTATAATTTACAGTAAAGTAGAAGTACAACTTCAACGGACAATTAAAGGAGGGAAGGAACGAACGATTCATTTTTCACTTATCTGTTGAATTTTCACTTCTACTGTGTTTTTAAATTCTACTAAGTATATGGAGGAAACAAATAAGTTAGATAGGCCTTAAATACTGACGATGTTCCTTAATTAGGTATTCATTTATTCTATTCTATTTTCATTTTTATTAAATTCAATAAGTGAAATAATTGTAATTGTAACGTTGTATATTAAAAACAAAATGATATGTGATGGTGATAATGTTAAAACCAAGAGTTGTAAGGTTTCGTGATTGGTGGACCCTTTACGAGTATTAATACAATAAGGATTTCAACTCATTTTAAATCTGAATGTAATTTTATATATCAAACGTCAACAAGCGAAAAAGTATGACGTCTAATCTAGTCATGTAGGATTTAGTAAGATGAGTTTAGTGTTAAGTTTTTTTACTGAGCATTCTTATATTAGCATTTTTTTATTTCGTAATCTGGGCTACACTAGATACCAAATTAGGTAGTAGTTGTTAAAAAATTGGATAGGCAATATGTTTTGAAACTTTAATTATGGATAATTTGATATCATTTTGAAAAAGAACAAAAAATACGTCTTTTATTTTACATCTATATTTGGAATCTAATTTATAAAACACTTTGACAAATAATAAAAACAACAACTTATCAAAAACTATGGTACAAAACATGGAGGTCCGGTCCCTTTTTTTTTTTTTTTTTTTTTTGTTTTTTTTTTTTGGCCAGGGGAAATCCGATTGAGGACTAAGCCGCGACAGGCACAGAAGCCTGGGGGATGTTCGCGACCCGGTGAGACAGTGTGGGATTCGCCAGATCGGGGGTGGCACTAGCGTGCCCGGTCAGAACCGGTGCCACGCTATTGCCACTCCCCACTTAGGGATACCCACTAAAACCCCTGGGTGTTCCGTCCTGCGCCTTATGCCAGGGCTACGTGTATGCGGTTTTCCCAACTCCGCTGCCCTGACAGGCGTGGGCCCCGCTCACTGGGCCTCTTCCAATGCCGGGGGAGCTACTCCCCCGGCGACGACTGGGTCTTTTCGGCGTGGGGCGGTTTGTAACGCGCCCCACGGGAAGAGAGATGAGCGCGCGCGGAACACTCGCGCTCTCATCTCGACGGCATGTGCGGGTGAGTGAGAACCTCTACACCCCTAGAGGCCCCACCCGCGCCGCCCGCTTACGGTGGCCGAAGGTCTAGATCAGACCTCCGGCGCCGACGCGTCCTCCTTTGTCGGGAGCGGAGCAGGGAATTACGCTCACGCTCCCGTTCCGCCTCCTCCTTCGCAAACATGACTTGCTCGCAGAAGGAGGAGACGGCGTCCCATCCGGTGGAGCTCCCGACCATGGTACGTACCACGGCCGGGAGCGAGGTGTCAAATCCGGTATGGGCGACGAGTTCTCGGCGCTGCTCTGTCCACGCTGGACACTCCTGGAGTGTGTGCAGCGCCGTGTCCTCGTCGCCCGTGTCACAGTGATGGCACCCTGACGTTGCCTCGCGGCCGATGCGACACAGGTACCTTCCGAAGCAACCATGCCCCGTCAGGACCTGTGTCAGCCTGAAGGTCAGGGTGCCGTGACTTCGTTCAAGCCAATCTTGCAGGACGGGCCGCACCGCCTCAATGGTGGCGGGGCCCGCGCTGGGGCGTCGTAGGCGATCTTCCCAGACCCCCACGGCTACCTGGCGGAGCTCCGACTTGCACGCCTCGATCTCGCGAGGCGCGGGTCTGGTGCCCCTGGCCAGGGCATCTTTGCGCCACACGTACAGTGACGCCAGGACCCTGGCTTCCAGGTCCCATGGGGGGGATCCGGCGAGTAGCGAGGCCACTTCGAAGGACACCGTTCGGTATCCTCTTATTGCTCTGACGGCCAATATGCGTTGCGCTTGACGCAACAGCGCCGCTTTTTTGGCCGTCAGGCGGTCCGACCAAATCGGGGCCCCATACAGGGCCATCGAACGTACGATGCCTTCGAAGAGTTTTCGGCACGTGGCGTTAGGCCCCCCGACATTTGGGAGCAAGCGCGACAGCGCACCGGCTGCCCCCTTGAGTCTGGGGAGCAGCTGCCGAAAGTGTGCCGAAAAATCCCATCGGCCATCGAGGACCAATCCCAGATACTTCATGGTCTGCCCGATGCCGATGCGGATGCCTCCTACAACGATGCTACTGTCTGGAGGTGGGCGGTTACGAGGACCGTGAAACATCACGGCCTCGGTCTTCTGCAACGCCACCTCCAGACCAAGACGCCGGATCCTGCCTACTATCGTTGACACCCCAGCCGTGCCTAAAAGACACGCCTGCCTATGGGTCCTCCCGCGCGCGGCGATCAGCGTGTCGTCTGCGTAACATACGACGCTGACGCCCGGGAGGACCCGACACCTCAAAGTCCAGTCGTATGCGATGTTCCACAGGAGGGGACCCAGAACCGACCCCTGTGGAACACCGCACACCATTGCTCGCCGATTCCAACCCTCGTGGACCGGGTAAGTGACGGCTCGACTATTTAAATATGCCCCGACTATTCGGCGGAGGTAGGTCGGCACCCCGAAATATCGGAGTGCCTCCATGATGCATGCCCAGGGCAAGGAATTGAACGCGTTGGCGATGTCCAAACTCACCGCCAACAAGACCATGGAGGTCCGGTCCCGGCCCAACTCTTCCAGTCCATCCAAAAAATATCCTTACAATATTCTGAACAAAGATGATGTCTATAATCTTATACGTTTAAGTAAAATGAGTATTAAGACAAATAATATTAATACGTAATAAAAAAATATTTCCACTCAGAAAAATAATTTGATATAAAAAGGATGGGAGGGATATAACAATAAAATAACACGACACGTTTTGGTTTTCATTCATATTAAACGACACTCGAAATGCGCGCACAATAAGCAATTTAAGTTGGCGTAAAAGGTACCGTTCTTGTTCTAATTTAGTACAATCGTTATGCATATTGTATGCCTCAGTTGCCTTTGTTTCTCGATAA
Organism: Dendrolimus punctatus; assembly: GCA_012273795.1. Taxonomy (NCBI): domain Eukaryota; kingdom Metazoa; phylum Arthropoda; class Insecta; order Lepidoptera; family Lasiocampidae; genus Dendrolimus; species Dendrolimus punctatus. The sequence goes on from CM022527.1 coordinate 8,544,684, forward strand.
ACAGTGGTCGTTTTCCCCAAGTTTCCCTTTTTCCTCTTTTTTATTATTAAGAGGTTGCATTTACCTGTGAATGTAAACTTTCTGTGTACACTCGACTCCAAAATTATGGTTTTTACTCATTTTAATTTTGTTTTATCAAATTTTAATTTTTAGAGGATTCGTTATGCTTTGAAACTTTAAAATTAAAATTAAGCAAATTAAAATAAAAGAACATGAATTTCATCAATATAATATAGGAATTGATTGAGCCACTTCGGATGTATTTCGGCTTGTTGAAGAAAACTTGTTGGCTGTGGCTGGTGGTAGAAGTATATAATATCAGCGCATAAATATCCCACTGCTGGGCTCGGGCCTCCCATTATAGGCGTTAAAATTGTAAAATCAGGTATTTGTCATGCCTTTACCAAAATATTGGCATCTATTTTGAAATAAATACACAGATAAATCAATTTTGAACTGTACATAACCAGTTATTTTATTGAATATTATTCGCTGTCTCAATTTGTCTAGCGATGTTTCGAAAAGGCGTTCAAGTATCTCTATCTACATGCATATATTTCTAACTAGAGTTTGCTCCACATATCAAACCCTAGGGTTTCTTCATATAATAACAACAATAAAAACTAAGTCCATATATAATCTATACAGCTGCCAAGAAAAACGTAGAGGCTAGTAGAAGGCAATCTGATTTGAAGTAATACAATGAATGACATATTGAAAACCTAAGCGAATTGAAAAAAAGGGAATGCAGCGCTATCTATTTTGCTAATCCATCAATTCTGAGAAAACGATTGCATTTATAAAATAAAATATATGTTGAGTGTTAACTCGGATCATAACCCAGGCTTGGGTTGATTTTCATTTATATACGTTTAATAGTTAAAAAAAACTACGACCGCAGCATCATCTGTTTCGATATTTTCGTCTATTTCGCGAAAACAACGTCATTAAAGATATTGATTTTGGTCGTTGCTCCTTGATGAATAAAACAAAAGAAATGTTATCGAATGCAAGACAAAAGCTGAAAAAATAAAAGTCAACACAGTTTGTTGTTAAACAAACAAATTATTCCGTTTTTGATTGTACAAAGATCCAGTGTAAGACCGAAGGCATCGTTCAGAATATTGTCTTGGTAATAGCCAAGATGTTCTCGCAACCATATTCTGGATCCCGCCGAAATAAAATTAGCCTTAAGGGTAATAAATTCAAATCACAGCCCACCGTAATTTCAGCCGGCTTTTGCGCCAAAAGATATTTCGCAGTGGAATCCTTAATTTGGTTTCGCTTTTCTATTGTGATTACTACCGTTGTTATTTCTCGCTTTGTGCCTTTTTTATTTACCCCCGGCTTAAGGAAGTGTGGAGTCGTTTGGGGGCATGATTAGCAAGAAAATTGGCATCATAAATTAGGTGTCGTTTTCTTAGCCTATACTGTTAGGCTTACTTGAAACTTTATCATAGATGTATAAGATTAAAATAAAATATAAATAATAGAAGCCCATAAACATATCATAGCTGGAGTTAGGTCTTCCTGTTACATCTTTACGAGTCACAAAATTCCCTACCGTGGTTTTTCCAGAGCATTATAATATGGGACTTTTCAAAAAGTCAAAAAGCTTATTATCGAATCGAACCTTTTGACATTGCGTAGACGTACATGGACCGCAGTAAACATTTACCATCACATGGAAGATCTGCGAAGTTTACTTACCTGCACGTATAAAAATTAAAGTCTATTAGAACAGATGGCATACCTAACATGCTCATCTATCACGAATCGGAAAGTTTCATACATTAGTGATCTTTATTTGTACGTTTCCTAGCGATTATCACGATCATTATAATAGTAAACATTGTAAGTTAGGTAACTACCTAATCTCTCTCCGACAGGTTTCAAACCACAAGTCCCCACGACTAAATTATTTAGTATGCACTATAACCTAATAATATACAATCACTTATCACAAGGGCTAAATTTGAGATGCCATCAGCAGTTTCTGTAGAACAATCAATTATGCAACTAACTTGGAGCAATAAATCATAATCTTAACCACCACCTCCCCCTCCTGTAATGACATCGATTGAAGTTTGAACAGTTTCAGTATTGCAATCTAAATAAGTGTTGCAAGCCTTTAGAACATCAATTTGGCAAATTTCACGCATAAACTTACTATATATCCATCACGGTTAATGGCAAATAATTTGAAAGTACCCGCATCCTCAGATAAATAACATTGTTAGACCGTGCCCCAATCTCTCATGATCATAGGTGACAATCAATAGTTGTAGTAAATTAATCATTAATTGTTTTAGGTTATGTTCACTGGTTTTTAAGTATGCCAACCGTATGCCGGCAGCGCATTAGTAACCTCTGGTTTTGCAAATATCCAGGCGATGATAACCACTTTCCATCAGGCGAACCATAAGTCTGCCTGCTGCACTTTTAAAATAAAGAAAAATAACACTGGATAATTCTTTTGGATATATCTTACATTGGCTAAGACCTAAGAAGGTATAAACTAGCCACGTTTTCATTTGTGTTTGTTTAAGCTGGTAACCCTTATTCACACTTTAATAAACTGACGTGGATTCTTGAGAGATGCATTAATCATCTGATGTTTCCATTACCGATGATGTTTGTTTTAAGTTTGTTACTACTGAACTCCATATTAAATGGTGCAACGTCTATTGAGTACCATTTACATTGAAACCTAGAATCACCATTTCTAATGTTCCTATGTCTATATTAATTTGTATTTAAAAGTCAGTTTGACTTCGTTTTTAATACAAGATTCCGTTTCAGATTTCTGCAAATCCATATCCAAATCATATATTATTTAGTTGACTCCATTATCTTTGCAATGAACTGGGCATTAATGTTAACAGATCTAAAGTCAAACTTGTCAATTGATCGAACAAAGAAACTGACCATATCTCTCTAATCTGTTAGTGGTTGACAAGTTCACATTTCTGGGCTCCACTCAGGGTTTGAAAACGTTAATTACCATTAAAACATAGGTAATTACCGGTATATTCTAAAAAGATACACCCATGCCGGTATATTTTTTTCACCGTTACTTGGTAACGTATATCATTTTAATAACGTAAAAATCACCGATACGTATGTATAACGTTATACGTATCGGTAATTTTTACGTTAATTCAAGCGACGTTGCCATTTTTAAGAATTGACTTTATTATACGAATGTACCGAAACAGTCGATAAAAACAACTCTAATTGTTAGGCACGCTCTTAGCACAGTGCTTTTTGACATTCTTTGCGAGTGTAAGAGAGCGACGATCGTAAAAAAACAGTTATAACTAATAACGCTTCTTGTGATGATATACGCAGAAGAATTGAAATCCGAGATAATGTCCGTGCAGGAACGAAGAAAGAACACAATGTCCTGCGGCCGGGCGACCTGTCATAGGAGGCGACAAAACAACCCACAGCCAGATGGTAGGGTGTTTGCCCGACTGGATGGCTACCACCCCTGGTCTAAAGTATGCCACCATAACAACTTTGATTTGTGTTTTGGGCATTACTGACCAGGTTCCAGTCTCCCTTAAGAGAGCAGCAGCGCATTAGTAGCATCTTTGGTGTTGCAAATGTCTATAGGTGATGGTAACCGCTTTCCATCAAGTGGGCCGTCTGCCTGTCTGCTGAACTCATGCAATAAAAAAATGCCATCTCTCAACTCCATAAAACTTGAAAACCACCACTGATATTCTCCATTTTTCTTTGTGGAGTTGGACTTTTTAGGCATCTGGCCGCAAACGTGTTGTCGTTTTAGAGATGTGATACAGGATAAAAATGTAGCGTATACCCTGACTGTACACAAAACCAATGCTTATATTATAAAGAATTTAAAAATAACATCGAAATTGTCATCCATTGGTCTTCGCAAAGTCTTTGAGTACTAGTACATAGTCGGAAAACAGGGAGACAATTTAAAGAAGTTGATGGTCACAGGCAAAATAATGCAAGAAAAAATTGTGGAGAAACGAAAAAGGTGACGACTATCAGGAATACGTCTCAAAGAGGATTATCTTTGCATTGAACTGACTCGCGACTATGATTTTAAAATTAACATTTTTGAAATAATATAAGCATGTGGACGAATCGTTACAGAAGTAAAGTTCCATTTTTTTTTTAAATTACAATGTTTTTGTTGATTCCTTGTATGATTTTTTTACCCCAATATTTCCTAAATTATGTATAGTTATATCAGGCTCTACCACATATCAAATATTCGGTTCCATAATTTAATATTTCCTATTTCAATACGACTTTGGTATTGCTGGAAATCTTAAGAAATCACATGATTTATTTGGCTGGACCGCTTAGAAGGGACCAGCAAAGATATTCTGTGCTCACAGTCTACACCCGTCTTTGACTTTCCTCTATCTTGAACCTACATTTTTGTTTTTGATTCTGATCTTCAAGACCATCAAAACTTCTGTGTTCAAACAAAATTAAGCTTTATTGCTCAGTATTTTAACCCTACATCCGCTTGTTATGAATTTACTTTAGTTACTTTTTGTAACGTTAATTCGTAGTGGCTACAGAATTTTTATAGAGCTGTGACTTTATATTTAGTAGTTTTAAAATATACTTTAACATGTTTAGAATAGAGGCTGAATTTGAATAAGTATTGTGACTGTGTTGTTACGTCCCATCCTAAATCGACCCTCTCAGCCAAAGGCAGTCCCCAGAGTCATGATCCCGTACTCCTCATTTATCATGCTTGTCACGTGTTGACCATCCCTCGTGTACACCACTACATATAAGCACCAAAATATGTACATAACTCCATATTTTCTCTTGAATCCCGATACTTTGATGCCTCTGGGTTCTTTATTTAGAGCATTTTTAACACAGAATTTATCAGTTTCTTAAAAATAAAATACCTAAGTGATACTTAACTGAAACTGAACTTTTATTTCAGAAATTGAATAATTTCCTCGAGATATAAATCCGAATTCACTAAGACTACAGTGTACAGGCACATAATTATGTTGCCTTCATTTTTTAAAATTATCAAACGTTAACACTAAAATGATTTCTATTATTCATCGTGCTTATAATTAATTCTGTCGCATTTTAAATGTGATTTTGGAACCGTAAAATACAATGAATTAATTCACTCAGAAATAAGGTATTTATGTATCGATATTTTTATCACCCGGGGTGGATAAATGACGTACGGTCCAACTACGACCTTGTCACTATGAGCCACGGCTAAGCACAACGAAACTAGGGAAAAAATATTCATATTAAAATGTATGAAGCATGACATGACTCATCGCGTTTGACGCCAACGTCTATTGCTAAAACACAGCCTAAGTATCTCCTCCCAAGGATAAGATTTCAAAAACTGGTAGTAAAATATTAGACAGTTTTGTAACTTAATATATAAATAGATACGTATGTTACAATTACCACATGTAGACTATGAAAAAATACATCGATAGAAACTTTCCAATCCGCCTTGTACAAAAATGGCTGGAATAACAGCTACAAACTTATATAGTATCATTCAAATCCATGTTAATACGTACTAAAACATAAATCCATACTAGAAATTTCAAGTCATAATCCAATAATTTCTAAAATGACTAACCCCTTAAATCGTTGAATTCCTAAAACGCTCCAAAACCGAGGCTGGATATTGGTTCACCAAGCAATTATTGAAATTGGTCTAGATGAGTATTAGATAATTTTTAATAACTTTTATAATTTCTTTATTATTAGTGTCGTTTTTTCGATGATTTGCAATTTACAAATCCGTATCCATACTTACTTGCTTTTGTTTATAAAAGCGAAAGTAAGTTTGTTAACTTTTCGTGGCTGAACAGTTTTTTGCAAGTAGATATTATGTATGTCTTGTTTAGAAAGAGTATAAACATATTTTATCATGACATGGCATGATTCATGGAATGGCAACGATTAGTGGAAAAACGAATCGCAGCGTACAAGTAACAAAACGAATCGCAACGAGTTTTACGGGCAGATTGTTAATGTACTTGTCCAATTTCAAAACCTGCAAATTTTGAACTGTAACTTTCACATTTTTATTATTTTTTGTGTATTATTAGTTTTCTGGTCTATAAAATTATACCATAACGAGAAAAAAGATTGAATAAAATAAATCAGTTCTTGGCGATTTCTGACATCTTAAAAAATTTGGAGCGCCCTCTTAATTCTTTTTTTGAGCTTTCCTTTCGTGAGAGTTCTTAAAACATCAAAAACTCACACTTTTCATTCGATATATATAGGTATATATCTACTTATAACGTCATAAGGATAAACAATCAGTTAGCGTATTGATTATTGTTTTATAAGTAATTAAAATGATTTTTATTCTGATATTTTAAATATCAAATAAAAAAATATTATTTTAACGCCCGTTCTTTTATATGTAAAATTTATTACAATTTATTGTAACATGTGTCCGCTCCACATGTTTCCAACTAACTTTATATGTCAATATATTTATTGGCTTATTACAGACTTTTTATAAACGTTTAAATCAAATCTTACATCAATTACGTGCACATTTTGAACATTCCATATTAAAACTGTGATCTGGGTATAATGATTGCCGCGGTTATCTTAGGCGGACGCATCGGATTTCGCATCACGTCCTGTTGATTGTCGAACGACAAACCGGCTGCCCGACGGCGTTCCAATTACTAGCGAAATAGACACCACCCCGACGGCTATACACCATACATAGACTAAAATGTGAAATGGGAGAACTCTTTATATATACAATGTATTTTGTGGGTAGAACTACGCAAATTCTTTTCCTGTACATCTAGCCTTAAATCTGGCTGTCTAAATATGTCACAAATATTAATTTCAAGGGAGGCAGTAATCTATGAGATGCCAAGGCATGGTGCAATTGTGGCAAACTTTAGCTGACGACGATATACGGATTTATGTAATATATGAGTAGGTCAGGAACGAAAGAAATGGGGATAGAAAAGATGGAAAAATACGAAAGATCGATAACACTTTATTATACACAAATACAAAAATGAATTTAACTTAAACTATATCTAATTATGCACAAAAGGCCGTCTTATCGCTATCGTAGCACCTTTGGTGTTGCAAATATCTATAAGCGATGGTAACCGCTGTCCATCAAGTAGGATTGCTTGTCTGCTGAACTCCTGCAATTAAAAAAAAACGCTGATCTAGAGCATGCTGCCATAACAACCTTGAGTTGTGTTCCGGCATTATTGGCCAGATTCCAGCCCCATCTACGAGTCCAGCTGCACATATAGTGTTAAATATCGGTAGCGATTTTGCTTGTCTAGTAGCAACAGGCAGTTTAAAATAATTAGACATATAAATAAATATATAAACCAAAGGAATAGAATGTCACAGTACCCTAAGGATCCTAGTGCATTCGATATAACTATAAAATTATTGCTACATATTTACTAAAGACTCCATCCATGGCCGAGCCTTAGTGTGAAATTTACAAACGAATCTTATAATATGATTAAGTAATTAAGATTATCTTCATATTTCTTGTCCATTCTGTCTTCACAAATCGATATCTGCATTGTATACCGGCGGCATATGTAACCTCTTTACTATCAAATATTATCAGAGTTGTATGATTGTACTATATTTTACGCATATTGATTGATTTAAAATATATTAAATGCTTTCTACAAGTAGGATTTTCTCGTAAAAACAAGTACATTTGTACTAAGAAATAATGAAATACAATATAATACAAACAACGATATACATACGTGTATCCTTTTAAGCCTTACTTAATCTATGACATTTCCCACAAACCCCCAACTCTCACTTATCAAGACTGAGGGGTTAATACCACCCGAAGGGCGCCGCCCAATCTGCCGTGCCGCTTATCTCAATTTAATGGCTTCCGTATTAATACAGCCTTTGTCTAATTTGAGGGAACCGCGTGCCGGGTATTGTTCAATCGAGTGGTAAAAATTTATGTTAACAAAACACCCATTATCTTCGAAGAATAGATAACTGTAAGTAGGTCTTGTACCTGTTCTTTGTTGTTTATAGGCCAATTTCCGTGTTTGGCATACTTTCTTATAGAAACATACTTATTCTAGAAGGTATGATTGACACGTATGAAACAGATACGCACTGATATTAGAGTGAAAATCAATAATAGTTAATAAGGTTCGGTTGGTTGGTTTAAACAACAACAGTTCTTTCTTTTTAAACACGTATATTTTTTTACTAGCGGCCAGGCTCGGTTTCACCCACTCTTTGTCCCACTCCCGTGGCATATAGCGTCATGTTATATAGCCTATGACACTCCCTGTTAACGAAGCTTTCGAACGGTAAAAGAATTTTTAAAATAGGTTTAGTAGATTCAGAGATTACCCCCTACAACGTCACAAACTCACAAATTTTACCTCTTTAGAATATTAGTATAGATATGTGTATGTACAATATATTAAGCAAACGACAATATCTATTATTTTAAAGCAGTTAAATAAAATATTTATTGAGTGTAAATAATTATAAAACAATTTATAAAAATAATAATACCAGCTCTGACATATTCAATTGTATCTAGTGGCAAGCTTTCCTGTTTGTTGGTAATTGATGATCACAGATAATTTTGGGTAAAATATGTAATCCTTGATTTTAATGTTGTTTAACAGGTATCTTCATAATATTTTCCATCACCGTTGACATGTTGTAACAATGTGAATATATGTCTGAAATAACTTAAAAATGGTGCATATGAAAAAAATTGATTATTCATACTATTATAAATATTTAAAAAATAAAATATGACTGCATATCAAAGTACGTACATATTCTTGGAATTAATCAAAAAAATGACAGAAATCCTAAAATGTATATCGAATACTAAATGTTATATCCGTGCAGGAACGGAGAAAGGGTACAAATTCCTGCGAGGCCACAAAACAAACCCACAGCCAGGCGGTAGGGCATTTGTCTGTTTACATGGCTACTACCCCCGATCTAGAGTATGCCATTGAGTTGTGTTTGGCATTAGTGGTCACGTTCTCGTCTCGGGAATGTCCATAACCGATGGTAACTGCTTTCCAGATTCCACCAGTGGGCCGTAGCATGTCAGCAGGGCTTATGCAATAAAAAAATGTTTTACGTCGTCTTTACCTTTAGTCTACTTATAAAATAAGAATAACCCCTCCACTTGGTTTAAGATAAGAAACATCAAAATGGGGATGAACTCATTTGCAGCAATATCACGTCTGCCCTCAAATCAAAAGAACGATATAACCCCAACAGTTTCCGCTGCTGCGATGGAAAAATTGTGAGTCAAAGCCATTGTTTCCAATATAGGGGTAAGTTGGGGAAGTTTTATTGGGCACAAAGTGAGTATTATTCACGGGTCAGACGCAATCAACCACGGGCAGTGGAAAGACGCCGGACGCGACAACTCTGAATGCAAAGATATTTTTACCAAATGCGGGTCATTTTCAAAGGGTTCGCCTTATGAAGGAAAAATCGGTCCCTTTTCGATTACTACCGGAGCCATGGATCAAAAACCGAGACGCAATTAAGAGAGATTATTTCTTTGTCAATATACAACCATCCCTTTGTAGGCGATATCTTTTGTGGTGCTATGTATTCAGAGTTTCGTTGGAAGTGTAGTCAAACATCCTTTTACTTCACAAAGGGAAATCGTTTTGCGAAATAGTATCCACTTCTTTTCAGTCTTCAAACGCTTTAAGCCAGTTGGGTACAATTTACCTATTTTAAATAAGAACATTTTTGTAAATTACATTCTAAATTCTAGCCTTGCAACAATTATTTATTCTAAATCTCTTTTTAAGGTTCCTTTTCTGAACTGTTTACGGTGCTCTTTTTGCAGGTGTACTTTTCTGCACTCATATCTTTATTCACAATCCTTATTTACCAATACATTTAGGTTTTATTTTATATAATATATAAAGTATTATATAAAGTTCTAAGTTGTAGACCTTCAAAAATAATTTCAACGAATATTCACTTATGATAAAACTATTAAATATTTTTTTGAGATTTAGGATGCTTTTGATTAAATATTTTTTTGGTTATGGTACAGTAGCCAATTGACGTACATAACCATACGTCTCCTTTATATATACATAAATTTGAGGCTTTTAGTTCTTATATGAATATTTGTCCATTTTCATGGCCTTAGACATAAACCGATTACCATGAAACGTTGCATACATAGCTACTTTCTTACCCATAAAACGAGATAGAATTGGCGGGATAGAGAGCCAATATAAAACTTAATTAAGAAGAAAGAAATACTTTATTTCAAGACATAGCGACGTAGTTACGTACATTATTTATAAATTATTTATTATACACAAGGCATAATTTGAAAATTTGTACTCCGCATTTTCAGCAAACAAGGTTTGCCCTCAGCATACTAAACGTATAACCGTTTTCTAATTAACAAGATCCCAAATGATGAAAACGGAAAGACAAACATATCTTCTTTATAAGATTATAATAAGTACACTTAATTTTCGTGTTGTAAGAGGAGAACAAATATTTTTACACGACGAAGCCTATTAACAATGTTTGCACACACGATATTACGAAGCGGGAAGAATTTTCGCATATTATGTGATGTCTCATCCAGATGCCCCAAGCCATGAATCGATAGACAATAAATTATGACAATGGAATTTTATATGATATCTTATTATTTATATTTATTTTTTCAAATATACAAAGTTAACAGTTGGTAAATACTGTATGAATCGGTTACAGCGACCACTATATTGATACGACCAAATGCCGATAAAAGACAAAATCACACCTGCGTCCGTAGAAACAAATTTTATTCCCTTTTTCGGCATGCTCACTTCTTTTGTTTGGTTTGTGTTTAAAATTTGTAATTAGAAAAACTGGCTATTGTATATTCTAATTATTTATGGCAGTCATTAGACAGGTGTGTCTAACTGATTCTAAGAAATACGATCTACGCGGGTTGACAGCCATATTGTATCGGTGCAGTATAAGCAATGACCCAATAGAGAGACCGGCAGTCAAGCGGCGAATGCGATACGAGCAAGACATGTGTACATGCGATGAGCTATATAGTGGCGGACTTTGCGCGTGTTATTGAATCGTGCAGTTTGTATTCGTTGTGTCCAGTTATATTTGTACCTGTGTTACGTACTGTACTGTTTACGTGTTTGTATAGTTCTAAGAAATTCTAAAGTAATTCGAATGACATTTTAATTCGGGTCCCGCACTCGTAACAATATATTGTCAAAGATAGATTGTTCAGAGCTGGTTGTGTGATTTTGGAGGCTTAAGTTAAATGTAGCTTAGGATCGTATTCGCCAGCGGAGTCGATAGATAGTCCCTCTTTTCTACAACCTTGTAATATTTGTTCGTTAAAGTCCTCCAAGTTCAGCGGTATTGTCGAGATCAAACCACATAGAAGGTGTTTTCTACTCCTAAGGAGTCGGGAAGCCCATCAAGCCCGGTATCGCTGATCGCAGCCACCCCGTTCAAAACACCATCTTTAGCAGCAAGCTCGATTATTAGCTTTTTTCTTGCTTCTACTGTCTGTACAATGAAGACTGTTCTGATGAGCTAAGTGATTCAGTGCCACATCGCCATTTTACCACCGCACTGCTTGCTGAAGAATCGGAGTTCATCCCCACTGCCTCGACACCTGGAAGTCATACACTGTATGTGACAGTCGCTCTTTTATGCTATACGTGAGCAAGCTATGGAATAAACTCCTTCCCACGGTTTTTCTAGTGTGCTACAATATGAGGCTCTTTAATAAAGGCGTAAAAAGATATTTAGTCTCATTGAGATAAGCAACACATCGGCTTTTTTAGTGTTGCAGACGTGGGTGACGGTAGCCACTTACCATCAAGTGGACCCGTTTGCCAGTTTGGTAACAAGCAAACATGAAAAATAAAAATGACACATACAACGGATAAACTCAAACGGTATTTTTTAAGCAGGTTACTATGAATATTGTAAAATTGTTAAAATGACAAAATCAAAGTATTATTTTGGATATTAGTCCTTAATTAAAGACTTCCTACCCTTCAACTGTTAAAAATAATATAACGCACGTGACTTTTTAAAATTGTTACACATTTCTACAAAACGAGCCCTTGTTATCAAGCTTGAGTACAAAGCTGGCCATAAAAGTTTGATGTTTACGTTAAAATTGTATAATTTTCTTTTTAATTGCTCGCTTTAATAATGCAGAATTAATTAAGCTAACATAAAGTTGCTCTTTGTTTGAACTCAAAATGAAATTCATGATTCAAACGATAGATCCGTACTTTTTTTTCGGTATTGTCGTGGAAATGTTTTCAGGAAAACATCACGGTGAAGGAAAATCGAAATATTCGAACAAATCGCAAAAAAAAATGATTTTCATATGCACTCTTGGTTATAAACTGGTTATAAATCAAATATATATGAACGATTATTTATTTATTCGTGTACTTATAAATGTAATCAAATTGATGACCATGATATTGTTATGAGTTGCAGGACTCGAATTAAAATGCCGTTGAAATTACTATAGAGTTTTATTAGAACTATACAAACACGTGTAATAACTTAACATCCAAAGTCCAAACGTAACGCACGATGCAATAACACGTGCAAAAAGTCTTGCTCCGCTTATGGTTATCGCTCGACTGCCTCGTCCATCAATCGAGGCATTGTTTTATACTGCACGGACGCAATATGTCTGCTTGGCTGCGTGACCGAATTTCCTATAATCACACCTTGCTAATTATTGTCATAAAGGATTACAATGCACAATGGACTGTTTCTCTAATCACAAATTATAAACACAAAGTAAACAGAAGAAGTCTAAATAATTTTGATTATGTATTACTTTTTTGTGAAAATTATTTTTGTCATCCGAGTACGGACTTTATAAAATAATGTAGCCTTGAAGGTTCTCGTCTAAACCTTACTTAAAAGACTTATAAAATTTTTGAAAGTATTTCCAAGCACCAAACACTATTATCTCAACTTAGCTACTTTATACTTCATAACTAGGAAGCCGTAGAAAGTTCCGCATAATTATTTTTGTCAAAGTATCAAATTATGTCCAGAGAAAATTACGTCCTAAACTTGTAACTTTTGTTGGAGTTAAGAAAATGTTTCCTTCAAGAGCAAGCCTTGGAAAATTTAATAACCTCCTTTAATTTTAATACATGCCTATCATAAAATAACAATAAACGGGCAGATCTGTTATATGTTGTCACTAGCCGTAGTTTTGATTTCTTTTATTTATTTAGGTACGTAAGCTTACTCAAAGTCGTGATAGATTAGTGGCTAAGCGCCCCATTCCAATAACATGTTCCACGAAAGCCTTTCAGTTAAAGCCAATAGGCATTTGAGATTTTCGCTTCCAATATCGATAAAAATATATCTATCTCCCTTTTAACTTTCGAATGATATAAAATGTAGTATGGACATTTTTTTTGAAGAGTTGTTCTACTTTTCAAAAATTACTATTTTAACAAAAATGGTGAAATTAAACTAAACGAATTTTCATATTTATTTATTCAAACATGTTGTTACGTAAATGTTAGTGTTCTTTATATTATATTATTCAGTACATTTACCAAAGTTTTCATGGTGTGCAAGTATTATCTTAATATTTTCTATTTAGATACATAGATAACTCTTTATTGTACACCATTACAGAAAACACAGAAAAACTTATAGCCTAAAAATATACTAAATGTGCACAATGGGCGATCTTATTGCTAAGAAGCGATCACTTCCAGACATACCGTGGCAGGAATAAAATTGATTATATTGGTCAAAGGTGGTATAGATCAATATTAGAGGATACGCAGTTACTTACTTATATTTTATTCCTTATAAACATATAAGTATGTAAAATATTATATAAGTAAGAATTTATTTCATAATGTAAATATATATAATTTGAATAATATTTATTAGATTTATTTATTAACTAGTTTTTACCTCACGGATAGACTCTAGGCTAGATTTTATTTTACTTACATAAAAAATTTATTTGGTTTTACATATATGTTATAGTGAAAATTATCGCTTAAAAATGAGTTGCGTGATTTAAGAGTTAACTAGTTAGTTAGACGCGGAAAACGACTGATTTATACTATCTAAAGAAGATGAAAAAGCACGAATAACCTGAGTAAGTTAAGAGTACTAAAAGATCTAGTTATAGACAGGAACTGGAACATTTATGAAATTATGGTTTAGGAAATAAACAACGACTATGAGTCAAATAGCCAAACCATAAACTATAAGCGTTTCCAATAGTAATTTTTTTATGTTGATGTTGCCCCCCAAGATTTTTTTCACATTTTTGAACGCAATGTATGTAATGCGGTTTTATACTTTAGATTATAATTAACTACATATATTATACTTGTATACATACATACATTATATGTTATTGGAATCGGGCAAGTGTATACATGATTTGTTAAGTAGTTTCAGAGATGAGCTAAAGGAGAAAAAAACTGAGTATAGGAGATTATTTCTTGATCCGTCATCAAGCTGTCAAAAGTAAAATAAATGTTTAGAAAAGATATACTCGTACATTAAATGCCTTTTACTTGTTAATAAAATCTGGTCTGGCTATTACCATAAAATGAACGGGGCGGTTTTGGAAAGGGACAAGAAAAACAAAAACACATGAACTCTGTTTGGATTAACGTAACGAAGCTATTTTTGTCCTGTTTATAAAGACCGTAATAACACGGCCGTCATAAAAGAATCAATTATGATACATTATGTGCTTGTGTTTACAATTGGTTGTTAATGCTAATGGGTTGATTTGTCCGTCGTTGATTATAACCTAAATTCTTTCATCATATGTGAATAAAGTAAGCGTACCTTAAAAAAATTATATGAAATGAAAAACCCGAGCGGCGGTATATAGATGTCCATGGTGTCTTTTAAGTTCGTTTCTTAAGTTTACAACAATGCGAATAGGAGCAGAAAAAACGAGGAATTACTTTATAAATGACCAATCAAGACATTGCTATTTTTACAACTCCTCTCTGCTTAGCTTTGGCTGATTGATTCAATCGGAAAGGAAAAATGTGATATTTGTCTAAATTTATGTGCAGCGGTGAAGTGAATTGAAGTGGGTGTCTACTGCAGCACCTGAGCTTCCCTACCTACTATTGCCCTGCCATGTCTAGCTAGCCTCTCTGCTGCGTTCTACTCAGCGCCCGTCACTACTTCAGAGTAGAGAAAACTTCTTGCGCAGTACTCGTCTTTTCACATTCCCTATCTGCTTTTGTGGAAACCAGGACTTAAATACTGGACGCCGTCTTTCACTAAGCACACCAATACAGATTTGCGACGCTCACGGAACTCACTCTCACTCCTGGTCAAAACAATTTTTAAAATAATAACCACAAAGGCCAAGGTGAGCCTAAGGGCTGAGGTAAGCCTTCTTAAATATATTAAAAGTTCGGATCTGTTCATAATAAATAAATATGTCGTATAACTATACCTCACCCCCAAATAACAGTTCGTCCACATTACTTGCTTTTGTTATAAAAGCTCTTTTAATATTTCATTTACTAACATTAAGATAATAATTATTTTTACATTTTCATTAACTAAACTACTGAGCCGATGATAACAGGACCCAGTGGCCTGTTAGGATGGTCCTGACAGTATTTCGTATAGCATTAAATAAATCTACATCTAAAGAAGCTGCTAAATTATTAATAGAATTTGTTGAAGGTTGTAGAGAATCAAGAAAAATTAAAATTTGGTAAAATACTTGATTTATTTTCGAAGTTTGACCGAATAATTATAATTATAAATTTTATACCGTCAAAAAAATCATTCCATTTTCCATTTGATTTTAATGTTCGCGTTGTATTTTAGAGGAATTCTCTACGTGCGAATCTTCCTCACACACATGCCAAGTGTTTACATTTCTTGTTCCATCTATGATAATCTTTAATAATTTTTAATCTTTCAAAATTACACTGCATCATCGTGTAGCGAAAACATATTTTGTAAAATTGTATTCTTGTATATCTTTTTGGTGAAAAGACTGTGACGAACATATATACACAGGTCGAGATTTTAATCTTCAATCAACTGTTGTTGTGTCGTTGAACATAGCCTTTCCCAAATCTGGGCCACATATCCGTAACTTCCGTTTTCCTCGTTCAGTTGCTACCGGCAACCTTACACAGGCCATTGGTTCACCTGGAGGTCGGCCTAAGCTACGTTTGCCGAGACGCAGTCTCCATTCCAGGAACAATAAACAAAAGAGTATATATATAATATATATATATGCGCATTAGTGTGTCAAAACAAAACAATACCTGTAGTGTGTGTAATGTTTTTTTTATAGACAATATATTTTTTATACATAGTTTAAAAACAATAAAAGCATTAGTAGCTTTTTGCTCTATATAAACTATTTTTTGCGAATGTTTTCGTCCGCGCAAGTTTCGTAAAAAGGGGTACAAAGCTACGTACGTATTAACATATAGATGTCGTCATAAAGTTAAGACGACGTTTACAATTATTTATTTAAATAATAAATGCAGTCTTAAAAAACTTGGTAGAACTTTTAAAACATATGCCTTAATGTTTTCGATTTAAACCATACTTAATCATAGAAATTATTACATCGTGTTACACTAAGAGTATATAGTACAAACTACGTCAAAAAACAGGAACTATCCATTAAAAAATGTGAAAATATACTATTGCGTTTTCATATGGAAAAAATCTTAAAAACTGTTTAATTAATTTTTTACTAAGCAAATTAACTAATTGACTATTAACTGTACTCCAGTAATATCAGAATTAGGCATCGATTTGGAATTCTGTGTCTACAATGTTAGCCGGCTACAATGTATGTACACAATTATAAGCTTATTCACATATATCACATGGATCTGTTTGCAGTCTGTTAATCTACCCCGTGCCGGTAATAAATGAAACAAGGCCTGGTGGCGGGGTAGTGGCGTGTCAACAAATCGCGCGATGTTTTGTGCCCGACCACCCGTATCCGAACCGTGCGTTTGTTTATTATGCCCCTCGAACGATGAACCGGTTTTTATAGCCTTTAGAAATAACCGAAGCAGGCGGCAACTGAATTTTTCTAATTTTGCCGATGTTACGACTTCCTTTAAAAAGCGTTTAAATCGACTTGATTTTTATGATGTTACAAAATATTTTTAAGCATAACATAATTTGTTCTCTTGTATTAACTTTAGCTTTTTCGTCAAATTTCATCGTTTTAAACATAAATATTAAATGGAATAAAAATGTGGGAGTTGTTTTGCATTTTTCATCATCAGATCATAAAAGACGAAACAAAACTTGTGAAACCAGTAGCAACCGCTGGAATAACAAACTTTGGTTGCTGTTGAAAAATAAGTATGTCATCTCTTTCATGCAAGAAGGTCGTTTCTATTTATTTACTACTATTTTAATCATATTAAAATTTGAATATTTAACCGCAGTGGTATATCGCAATAACCAACATCCCAATCTTTAACATCAGTGGTAATTTAAGGTATGCATTATTTAGTAAATTGGTAACAAGCAAAATCTTGACTTAAATAATCTATGACATAGTCACAGACATTTCTGGTGATTATAGTTGAATAGCGGACCACAGCTGAAATTTTCGTAATAATAATTAGGCTATTATAACACCCCATAAACGTCCCACAGCTGGGCTCGAGCCTCTCACTACAGGGAAACGGATAATAAACCAGCCATGCTTGTCTAAGGCGGCTTGTTAGGTTTCATCCCGATGTTTTCCTTCGCCGTTATTAGCGTGGTGATTATAACATTAGATCAGAAAACTACCGAAGTGGTGCGCCTTTTGAGTTTGGGACGTTTACGCTGGTCTTTACGCTACCAACACATTTGTAATTGTCTGTACACATACATTTTTTTTGTATACAAAGGGGTTTTGGCGGGAAGTGAAAGGAGATGTTGTCCTGTGCAGTTTTATTTTCTAAAATGTGTAAAATTACTCTAAAATGAACAATAGTTGTAGGATATTGATAGCTTTTGAGTAGTAATTATGTGTTTTGTGAGAAATGTGAACTGTATAGTCAAATGTGGCCTTATGAGTTGTCACAAGAACTCCGTTGAATGGCACCAGCTGATAACCTACAGTTCAGCTGTGCTACACATAGACTTAAGAAAATGAAGAAACTACATTGTAAGCTAAGATCTGGCTTAAAGGCCTCAGTGCAAGCCAAAAACCTAAATAAATAAAAATAACTTGTATACAAATAAATAAAATCCCGAAAAGTTCTTATTTATTTTAATCCAAACTTATAAGTACCTAAAACTAATTTCATATCCTAAGTGCTTGCCAAAAATTCCCCATAAACAAATAATCGAATCCATACAAGTTTTTTATATGTCTACAATCTGAGTACTATAGGAATTCAGCGTATCTTTTGCATTACCCGCATGTAACACTACAGTCGAATTTACCGGTCTACGAAACACTTTGTGATTTTATTTAAACGTAAAATCTATTTATCAACAGACTTAAAACAAATAGCGTGCGATTCATTCAGAGAACACGATATTTACGAGTGCAAATGAAGCCCATTGTTCTGCAATTACTGTAATCAATTTTAATTAAACGTGGGGACCTGTTTGATTAGATTGTCGCGACTCGGAAAATGTTTTAAGTAAACGTTTTAGGTGTACAGATTTTAACTCAAAGGTAGTTATTATTTGACAAAATAGTCTCTCAAAAAGAACTTCATTATTCTGTTCTAGGCACAGAAACTACATACATATAGATAAGAAATATTAAACACTAGGTTATGCCAGTGACTTCGTCTACGCTTGACTTGAAATGTTTGCGAAATTTCCGGAACACAGCATTTAAAAAAGAATTTAAACAATCGTTTTAGTGAAATCTGGGCCGAAACAAAAGAATTTTTATGCATCTGAACAATTACAAACCGCTTCCGGGAAAATTCACATGAGATTCGTGGGATAAAAAATATCACACATTTTATTAAATAAAATTTGATATCAATAAATGAAAAATCACATTATAATTATATATGTTTTTTTAAATCTGACCATTGAAGATTTTAAGTCTAAGAATTTGCTGTCGATCAGCGAAAACCGCATCGAAATCAGCCCAGTATATTTTACGAACAAAAAGACAAACCGACAAGAAATCTAAACAAAAAATTACCGTGTTCTCCATCGTTTATATATTCAATTCTAGTAGTTTTTTTCGAATAAATTCAATGTACAGACACGGCATGTATAGAATTTTTATGATATTATAGATTTTTGACACAATTTAATCTATCCGAAACAACTTTTAAATTATCATGTTTAAAACAACATGAAGTTTCTTCTTCTAAATCGTTCCCTCACTGCTGATGTCGTGACGATGATGGCAGTGAATAATTGCTCTCTTCCGCTGAAATCGATTTTAATCACGGCGGACGATCGAACTCATTAACGCGTCCATATAGTCAGCAACCTCAATCCACGTAACTTGAAGATCTACTGCGTGATCTCTTTCCTTCAACTTTCTCTATGAGCAGTCTCTGCATATAGTTGGGTTCTTTCTGGCCATGTGGCCAAAGCACTTGAATAATAATAAACTTTATGTTGATTTGATAACGATTTCAAGCATCGACAACGTTTTTGCAATATTAGGTTTTTGATTCCCTATTGATATAGACGACTTCAGCAGCAACCACTCATCATTAGACGGAACAACTTGTTTCTTCTTTCTTGCTTTAATAACACGTACAAGATTTAATTTCATAATGCATTATATTTATGAATTTGTATTGTATGCCCTAAAGCATCATTTTCATTTCAAGTATCAACAATAATTCAGTCGACTATTGTAGTTTGACAGAAATTTTCGATTGAGTATAATTCATTTTGAACCACCCACTAGCAATATCATAAAGGGTTGATGTTTGATAAAATATAGAATTTTGTTTGTTTTGAATAAATAAATACAAACAACACATGAATTTATTTTGTTTGTATTAATTGGAATGTCAATAACGTTGAACAATTTTGGTGGTATCACAGTATGTTATTTACAAATCTATACTAGTGATGTATTTAACCTACTGCATTTAAACCCTACGCTCGAAGTACGTAAGAACAATATTAGGAAATATGAAAGAAAATCGGATATAACTATACTATCTAGGTGTCTTCAATTCACGTTTAGCTCGGTACTAGTAAACTTAATTCAGTCTCAGTTATATCATTGCTGGATCTTAGGTGACATCGTCATTAAATTATCTATATATTTATTTATATGTGAAGCAAAAAAAATGTACCCCTTTTTACACAAATTGCGCGGACGGAGGTATGAAATTTCGTACACTTATAGTTTATATAGAAAGGAGTGCAGTATTCTATTTTATATTATGCATAAAAAATACATTACACACATTACTACGTATTTGACACACAGACACATATATACCCTTTTGTTTATTGTTTAATTCAAATTAACAGTTTAGTTTGGTGAAATCTGTGTGTATAGAAGAATTTTGACAATAGAAACTTAATAATGTTCAAACTTATCATTTAAATTAATTATTGTGGTCGAATTTCGACCACGGCCGACCACTAGTTTAATGTCACCACTGTCTTACTATCTTTTAGCACTAAAATTTATTTGTATTATATGACAAAAATATGTGTCTACAGAGGCTAACTGAATTGAAACGACCAAGAATAATGCTCTGGTACAGAAGATCTTCTATTTTATTTTCACTTGGAGAAGATGAGACGCTCTTGTGGTGAGTTGGTCATCCTATCAGATTCGAGGAGACGTCAACATCCTTTTTTTATTGCATGAGTTCAGCAGACAAGCGAATGTCCACCTGATGGAAAGCGGTTACCATCGCCTATGGACACTTGTAACACCAATGATGTTAGCAAACAAAGCAAATGTTATTGTTATGATATTTATTTGTTATATCGAAGAATCAATGGATAAATTTTTGTCTAAAGTTTGATGAATAAGATCACATACATAAATATTTGCCTTCTACTACGTTTGTCCACTTTTACATATTTTAACCTTGTATTGCAGTTACTTATGTCGTCCTGTAAATCTCTACTTATGTAATAAAGAGGAAAGATTTGTATTTTTGTATGTTTATAAGGAATAGACTCAAAAACTACTGGACCGACGTCAAAAATTGTTTCATCATTCAAATGCTTATTTATTATCTGAATTAATATAGGCGACATAAAAATTAGGGATCCCTACTAAAATGACAGTAATGTAACCCATCAATTTAAACAAAATAGTTAGTGCTTGAATTGAACTCTCGATTTTGATTTTTTCAGGGCAGGTCAACGTCTGCCGAGACCACTAGTATGTCATAAGCTTGATAAAAGCACTTCAACAAAAACGGATTTTTACAACACAAAACCTCATATTTATTTAAAAATGTTTGTCAAAAATCAAACCTCGGAAATAATTAAGAATATCCCAGATAATCTTAAGTAGATCTCATATAATGTAGACAATAAAATATTACATTATTTTTATCCCAAATTAGTTTTCCAGAAAAAGTAATATTGTTTTGGTTCTGCGAAAACTTTGTTGTATCCAATTTCATCCAAATCCCGGATCTCTGTTTTTCTCATCACTTTATTACAGGATAGAGTTTCCCATAAATATGCATTTATTTTTACAAACACATTATTAAATATTCTTGACAATACATGTAGTATAAATCATTATAAAGAATATGTTTTACGTAGAAAAAAAATTTGAAACTATAACTTTATTATTTACTATTTATTTTTTTCAAGAATATAAAATGGCCCGGACATTTGGAGGGCTTGCGTGGGGGGCCACGGGGAGCCAACACGCAGAGGCCCCTTGACAAATTTAATATAAATGTGGCGTGACACTGACCGGCGATTATCCCTGTCTACACCATATAATAATGCACCCAAGGACAAGCCCCGGCCAGTGTAGAACTATTGTGGGAAATGAGAAGAGAAAGTACCGGGCTATTGTGGTGAACTGTTAGTGGTACTAGGGCTCTGGGAATATGGGGACTATGGCGTCTGACCGTCTCAATGTTCAGGGAACATGGAAAAATGGGCAGACGGTAACTCGCCACTCCCTGCATGGGCCCCTAAAAATGCCATAAAAGGCAGGGGCAACATGGGTGTGAGTGGCTAGGGGGTGTAGAGAGGTGGGCTGCAGGTTCACCGAAGCTACTTCAGACGTGATGCCATTTATCATTTCCACCCTTGAAGCTTGAGTCTTAGCTCTAGCGATCTCCACTCCGTGCCGGCTGGCTAAGTTAAGCACGGAGGCGGGGGCCTTGTCTTGGCCTTCGGAGTCAGGTACGAGGTGTCGCCACTCACCTAAGGCTTCGCCACAAAGCTCCCCAGCGGGTCGCCACAAAGCCCCCCTGAAGGTCTATTTATTTATTATTATGATATTTATTATACAAAAAACGTAGAAGTTCGTATCAATTTATAGATATATGGATAACCATTTTATCTTTATATTGAGTGTAACTAACTGGTTTCAACTTTCGCTCTACGGTCTTATAATTGCAATGTTTATTTTTTCATAAGTATAGTAGTATGTATAGATTATTTATTTAGTGTTTTATTGAAGGTTAAAAATTATTTTCCATCTTAAATACACATATATGGGGTAGTGATGGTTCGTACATTTCTATGTTGATCTTATGCTTCTTCACTGGTAGATAAACCAATCACCGTGAATATAATACAGAAAATTATTTTCGAGGTCTAGATAAACTTAATGTACTTTTTACTCGAGAATTGAAAAAGTTCTCGTGGGAACTTGCTTAAAATAGCTAAATAGCTATTACAAGTATATCGTTTGTATGATATTTTTTCTTCAATGTTGTTTGTTTATTCCTCAGACATATGTACGATAAAGCAGAATAATGTACATAAATTTTAATTTTTTAAAGTAAATCTTATATAGAATCGTTGTGATTTGACACATAATCTACATGACTGACCCTGGGAGAGAATGAGATACAATATGTTATATTTAATCATTTATATGCTCATACAGATAGAGTTGGAAATTTTCCAAGTTGTTCGTTAATACTTAAAATTGCGTAATTTAAATCTTAAATATATTATATACTATATAATATATGAAATGTGACGTCACGAAATTTAGAATCCCTCTCACCCTTTGTCACACTTTTTTTCACTTTTACTGCTTGTGAACTGCACACACACTACACTCACACACACAATTTTTTTAATATTATCCTGACGCACACGCTTGTTAGAGTATTTTGTTCACTTTTAGGTATTTCTTATTTGTTTGTTTTACTTTTTTTGTTTTTAATTGCCAGAACTTAATCTAATGCATAATCTTTACTCAAAATTTTGTACCAAAAGCATTCCACTGCTATTTTTTAATTTACATAATAATTACTGTTTCTTACTTATACTTTATTTGTACTTATTCTATCTATCTACTTTTTATTATTATGTTACGTTAATTCTATTAGAATTGATGTCTTTGAAGCCATTTTTAATTTCATTTAATTTAATACTTTATAATTACCAAATAAATTGGTCGTTATATTGTACATTTCTATAATACGAAGTAATTTCACCAATTTGCTTGAAGTAAAAGTTATTAGGAAATCTTACAAAATGCGAGTTTCGCAGTTTCTTATCCGTACTCAACAGGTCTTACTCTGTGTCTGAGACAAATCTTTGTTAGAAACTTTGTAAGACTTCTTGTTGTTTATGGTGTTTGTTAATATTTTGATCAGATTATGTACAAACTTTTTATTTCGAAGAATCATGTGGTTTCTTTTCATCGATCGATAAGTAATACATATTACTAAAGAATCATTAAATTTAAAGTGGCAATTTGTAAATACAACAAAGTACATTTTAAGTGATAAATACGTTTTAATTTGAGCGACATTCTTTAAATTGTTCATGTTTATTTCATAAGCAGCATGTACAAAAAAGTAACCTCAGCACTAATATTTTTTGCAAGGGTTGACTTATATTTTGGCTCAATGTCTTCTTGGTTGTCAATCGCAGTTGACTACTGCAGTCAGGCCACCCTAAGTCCACGCCATATACCCGAGTCCTCTGTCTTCTTCATCCAGCGCCAATCAGCCGACGACCTTACGTAGGTCGTCTTTATCCAGCTGTAAGACATCTGATACAATATTTACCGAAACTGCTCAATGTCTTGTAATATTTTACATATTTTCCGGAATGTAAAATATTCATTTTATTCATTTTCGACTTCTAAATAATATCGGTGCTAAAATTAAATATTGTAAAACGGTGTTGAAGGAAGAAACAATTAACCTAATTCACTTCAACATTTATAATTATATTAGCATGGAATTTCCATTTTCTGAGATTTCCTTATTCGAGTAACATTTAATCCCCCACCTACAAGCAAAGCCGTCTTTAAGTTCAAACAGACTGGTCGTCTTTATTGTTTGTCCACGGAACCTTTTTGCGGAGATTTCCCGTGGGACCGCCGTGGACGCCCCACGTCACTCTCTTATTTCCATTGTGGAGGGAATTTGCAAACAGATTTACGTAAAAGAAATGTTTGAAGGAAACGTATTGATGGACTGTTTGAATTGGTTGACTTTTACGTCAATTATAAAATATTTTCTAACATTTTTTATGTACTAAGGCTTCTGTTAATGTATGTTCAAAGACAACTCTACAGTATCTGTACCTATACGGGTGATTCTACGATAAGAGGTAACTTGTGGGGCAATCCATTTAAAACAGTTTTTTTTATTCTGTATTTTCCATTTTTACAAAAAAACACACAGTTTTAATATGCTTTATTAAATAATATTACGTTTGAATGCCTAATTAAAATATTTTTTTTTCCTTACAAAGTCTTAAAAAGTCTCTATCCTGGCCTGTCCCCTTCCTAGTTTCAATAAAACTTTCAAACAATTTATATGTTTATTGTAATAAATGCTTAATTCAAATATTTTTGATCGGAATTTAAGTAGTTATACTTAAATGTTGTTAACGAAAAATAAAATAATTTCTTAAATTTCAAATAGTTTCATAGTTTTAAATTTTGTCCCGCTTTTTTGTGTATCTACCCTGGAAAATTTTGTTCCACTAATACCAACATAAATTCAAAGACGGCCATATCGAAAGTAGCTGTCGACGATATCTATCAGCGTAAAGTTAGCCTCACTAAACGTGTAAGCTGTTTGAGCTTTACCATTTTTAGTTATTGCGACGCAACCGTGCGATGTCGTCATTTTGTAACGTGATTGCGATATCAAAAAAATTAAAAATGACAGTCTGATTAATGAATAATATGATAGTCTGATTATATGTTAAGAACAGTATTTAATAAAGGTTGATTTTATTGGTTTTATTAAGATTACTATTGTATAAAATTTTCTCCCCTGGTGCAATAAGTATCTACCCTGGTTCTGATGTCTCTCCCCTGCCCGATGTATGTACCCTGGTCTTCGAAAAAATAACGAAATATGTATAAAGTGACTTGCCCTAACGTGAAAAGGTAAATAAATAGGACAAAAATCATAATATATGTAATCGTTTCACGAAAATACTCCAACTTTTCTCTTTGGCTGTGTACTGTATTGTACTGTACTGAGAAACATCTTATCGTAGAATTACCCATACTGCTCAATGGTTACAAATTAAATACGCTTTTTTTGTTGTTAATATAGTTGTACTTATTTGGAATCGCTATTACAATAAGGGTGATTTCTTACCCAGAACTAAATAGTAAGATATTACGGCAATTACGGTGGACCTTCCATCACTCTAAGCTTTTAATGATAACATCGGCCCACAAATAAAGTGGACTTTACTTTTGTCCATACCCATCTTTTCTTATGTATTTCGTTGCCTTCAATCCAAATTTCAGATAAGTTTGGACCATCAGAATTTTGAGGATGTACAGACTAAACTGATACCAAATTCGGATGCAGGGCATAGAAACATTAATATTATAAATACATGAAAATTGATGAGTGGTCAAAAGTTCTGACCACTTTTTTGTGGGCTAGTGGAATTAATTGTCTAGCCAAAGGCACGATCCTGATTAGCTCTAATCTATCCATTATTATTATTATCCATACATTGCGAAGCAGGGCATAGTCATAAAACATATTTGATTATACAACGAATTGAAAAATGAGAAAAAAATCGGGGATGCTAATTGATGTCAGCAGATTGCGAAAATGCAAATTTTAGCATTTTTTTCTTGTCTGTTTGTAAGAGCATTGCATGAAAACTAAATGAATAAAAATGAAACGCGATGCAAACCAGCTCATATTTCATGTCTAATAATTACAATACTGTTTAACCCAATAAATGACGTCGTTTCTGTGAGATAGACAAATCTACTCAAAATATGGTGGCATTTTTAGCAATTTATTACCAAACACATAGTCGCTATAACGTGAACAAAGCTTCGCTGGCGTCACTAGTGAAAAGTAAAACCACTTAAAATTAAAAAGGCTAATGCATCCAAACAATGATATTCACCAACTATTTATATTGAAAGAAAACTGCTTCTTATATTGTACATTTATATATAACATTAATTATTTCAAACCATCAACGTCTAAACTTAGCTGAGCACTTCGGCTTCCACAAAGAATCTAGTTGCCATGCGTAAATTCCAATATAGTGTATATTGAAGTTTACGCATGGCAACATGTATAATAATTGCCTTCACTGGGAACAATTAACGCATATCCTCGATTATTTTTTCTACGTAGATTTAGAACTGTAAATTGATGATAAGATGTCGTAAGAGCTGATAATTAGATAAAAGTTATAAATAATGCATAGAACTATACACATTCCGCTAAATTCATTTATAGAGAATCAGCAGAAAATATAATTTCTACGAACTACTTATATTTTTATACTTTATAGATGATCAAAATGTATTATTTATTAACGTACATCTTTACAATAACTTTTCCAAGAAATTCAGTAAGAGTCATGAATCAATTCATAACTGATCGAGTAGAACCTAACTGAATATGGTGATTCCAGTTCATTTCATTCAAGCGAAATCGAGGGCCAATTATTGAAGTAGGCAGCCAGCGCTCTCAACCATTAACGTGTTTGGTCGTCGCAGTTTTTGCTTGCGGCTTCCCCAAAGGATAGTTGTCTCTCATTAGGTAAGACGTGAGATATATTCAACAATTATTGCCCATTCAATAAACAAAACACTTGAGAAATTAATCAGCAATGTTTTAAGCGCCAGCTAGTGTACATTCCTAAGAATGTAACATAAACTGGCGGGTTAATAATTAACAATAATATGAGAGCTACCTTATTACCAATGAAAGCCCGAGCCAGTTCTTGATAATGGTCAATATCTGCTCTACTGGGACCGACCGATCAATTATCACAGACAGGACTATCGTCGCCAATAAGCCTGATATTGTGATAGTTGATCGGTCTGCGAAACGTGCTTAATTTCAGATGGTAACCTCGTAAATTCCGAAAAAGAAAAACAAATAAAGTATATAGATCTTGCTCACGAGGATACAGCCATGTGGAATCTGGAATCTACAATCACAGTTCTGATACTGGTGTCAGAGAATAGATTAAAAGCGAAGAGCCTTTATTTACCCTTACTCGCTTGGTATTTGGGTGAAGGGTCGGATGCAGAAGGCAGCTCTGCTGAATACGGCCCATATTGTTAGGAGATTCTATGTTTAGAGCCTTAACAACAGGTAGCCTGAACCCTACGCCTCACTGCCGGTGAAAATCGATTTTTTTAATTTTTTTATAAATAAATGTTACATTTTATATGATATTTATAATATTTATTGTATTTTAAAATTTGAAAATATAATAACTAGGAATAATAATCTGTAATTTGCTTGCTATCTATTTTTAATATGTATTGCCATTGACAAATGAATCAAATAAAATACTGTGCATAAAATCTTTAATATTATTTATTTATTTGTTTACTTTTAGAATTTGTTTATTGTTAAATATAAATAAATATGAAAATCCCATACATACAGGATCTTTAAAAAGTTACCAAGAAGTGTTATTCATTATTTAATTCAAATCATTTTAATAAAAAAACATTGCACTAATAACATCGTCAAACAGCGATAGTATGTTGCGAAGTGACGTACACGCGTAAAATAGAAATTAGGCTTAATTTTTAAGTTACATGACTGTATGACCACATAAAAAATTCGCCAGTGGAATTTAGTTTTGAATTTGAAACACTATTTAACGAGCTTTTACACCTTGGATAACGTTTATGAATAAGGGGGTAATGATTGGATTCATATTATTTAAACGGTTTTTGTTTGACAATACTTTTTTTACAAGCCAGAGACCGGGGAAGCATCCCTAGACGTCCTTTATTGCGATCTGTTTAAACAGAACATAATTAAACCCCGGGAATGAATGACTCGGTTCTTTTAATCCAACGATTCTTTGCAACTTATAGTCTCTTTTTTGTAGAGCTCTTTTTATGAGAAGACAATGGTCTCCGCTTGTTAAATAGTTAAGCGAGACTTATTAATCAACCCTGTCGTTTAATTAACGTTGGAGTGGCTATCAAAGTTCTTTTGATCAAAGAGAACAGTTGTAGCATTTTTTCTTTAAATTACACTGATGGATATTATGATGTAAGGCGTAGAAATATTTTCAGCTCTTCTTTTTCTGCAAGGGAGCGATTTCTGGCAACTGGATGGTGGCTGAGGGGTTAATCCATCTCTCTCTCTAGGAAGTCCAACAGCTTCTTAACGTTGCAGAAGACTTCTCGGAACCCATCTGGTGCGGGCGCAGATACTTCGCTATACATTAGGCCACCGCTCGGCATTCAAGCAGGACATGACCGGACGTTTATTCTGCCTCCAGGCAAGCTCAACACAGGGGCTGTCAGTGAAGCCTATTAAACTTGCCATGTCCAGTGGCTGGGATCAACTGAGCTTTAAATAGAATCTTTACTATTATAACGTTAGTCTGTAAGCACTTTCTCGTATGAATTTCGGATTCATATACCTCAAATATAATGCTATTTAAAAAAATATTAATGATCATTTCATTCATAAGACCATAAAGAAGGTAGAAACAATTATTCAAATAAGTGACTTTCACGATGTTCATAATATTTTTAGAGCGATATTAGTTTCCAAGATTGTAAAGTGTCACCCTCTAATTTTTGGATGGTAAGTTATATAATAAATTTGTGCGGTCGGGGGAGCCCCGTGTTAAAACATGCCTGGGCATAGCCCTTTTTCCTTACGTGACTATTTATTTCTGCTAGTTCAGTCTACTGTAAGCCGCGCAAAAAAAATACTTTATTTCAAAAATCACGCTTCAAAATTCTTTCTAGGAAAATTATTTTAAGCAAGATTAGATGAGTATCTTTGAAATAATAAGGTGTTTAACATTAAATACTTTTTAGGGGTTCATATCTAATGGAAAAATCATTGAAGATTTTTTAGTTCGTATTTTTAAAGTACTGAATTCAAAATTATATTAAATAACTATATTTTGTCTATGACATTATAAGAAGGTTTTGCGACAGTATACCATATACCTTTGTTACCTATATATGTTGTATATACATAATTAGCCACTTAATACTTTTAATTGCCGAATCCTAAAATCTTATAACTAACTTTTATTTATTAAGAAAAAACGCATTTTTTGCAATCAGTATAAAAGAAAAGCTTGAAGGAGTCAATAGTAAATTAATTGGAATGAAGGGACTTACACTCCAGTAAAACTCAAAGCATTACTACAAAAAAATAAAAGCTAATTTGGTAGAACTGAATGATTCACTCCACTACATAGTCAAGATAGCTTGACAAACACTTTCAATGTTTGAAAATTATTTTTAAAATTTTGTAGAACGTTATGATATTACGAGTTATATGGACGCTAAGCGTACTTAAGGAGCTGGGCTATATAGTAACTACCGTACTAAAAGTACAATTTAATATTCCACACCAACATGACAGAGAAAATACACAATAAACTTAAATATTATAAAGTAGTACAATGGCGGCCTTATTGCTTAAAGAAATATCTTCCAGGCACCCACCCACTACGGTAATATGTATTATCATTAAATAATTGTAATTTTTCCATTTTACTTTTGTATTTAAGTTTATATTTCATGTCAATTAGTTGTATAGAGTAAGTTGTGAAAATTATTATTATTAAATTATAATGGAAATTTTAATTTCTCTTGTATAAATTTGAAGAGATTAGTTTTCCTTAATCATAATTTTATTTTTGTGCATGTATATTAAGCAATTAAATGGATTTTTCATTAAACTATCAACACGACAGTTTATTTCAAAATTACAACACTATATAACTATATGAATAATACGTTTTGAAATTATTATACATGTATATGAATATATCATGATTTGTAATATTCCCTATATTAGTTCTATAAAACGCAAATTGTTATTATTATTTTTTTGTTAGAGAGCAGATACTCATTGCTGGAGATTTTCCAAATATTTCAATGCGCCCAATAAATCTAACATACTACAAATGACTATAAGTTTGAAGGAACTTTGTCAAACCGTATTGACCGTTTGGGAGGAGTTTAAAAGCCCGAAACGCGGCACAAAGTCAGGTCGGAACATAAAATATTTACTGGCTGGGTAGAACAATATGTTTAGCCGTGGGCCAGGTAGTGTTTCTTGCAGGTTTCTCATTCATTTTACTTTTTCCACGCTTGTTAGGTTTACTGATTAGCTCTTGGAAATTTTAACGGGAAAAATAATCTAGCTTGTGATATTTATTACGAGACAGTTCTAATTTTAATATTTTTGTAATGAATAAGAAGATAAAATCAGATTCAAGAGTCTAAAGTAATATGAAATATTTACCCAAATATTTTGTGCAGATAATTGTCCAAAAAGCTTGTATAGATAAGTATTTTATGGTTATATAAATTTCAAGTATTCACTCAGTTTTTTTTTCGGTTATATAGTTTCTGAAAAATTACGTATATGTCAATATTTCAGAAATTTTGCCGTCCACAACCGCTGCAGTATTGAAATTTCAACTATTATGCGTAATATTGAATTTGGGAATTAACTATTGCTAATAAATATTACATGAAGATTTCTAGATATCGCAAAGTTAAATAAGTGCGTGCAATCAGCATAGCAATCCCCTCCAAACTCTATATTTCATTTTATTTACAGTAATTTATGCTCGAGCATCATCTGGATAATATCAAAGTTATTAACTGTGGCTAAATGGGTCTTATTTTTAGCCTTAAAAATTACACCGTTAACATACCTTAATAACACTATTGCATCTTCAAAAATGCTTTAAAACCATCGTACGTCTACGTAAAACGTTCAATAACTATAAAATTATCTCATATAGCAGTAGGGTTATGCTGCGGCCACAGCAGCGTTAGTGTTTATGATTTACACTGTGGCTGAATGCGTCTTATTTAAACCGTTAAAAAAATAATTCGTTAACGCATCGCCACGTAGTCTACATCCATATGTTGTCAATATTTAATGTCACAACAGATTAAACCTATCGCCATATAATAAAACTACATTTTAACGGTTTTAAGCGCGGTAACTTGTTTGATTTTTGTTATGCCGACGTTTCGGCTACTTTTCAGTGGCCGTGTTCACAGATGACAAAGATGTCAAGTATTGACGAGTATTGTTAAACTTTAATTAAATTAATGTTAATAAATTACCGCACTTAAAACCGCTAAGCCGTAGTTTTATTTTATACAAGTCGCGAAAACTTAAGAAAATAGCATCGCCATATCTCCGTGAATCGATCTATATCTGTAACATTATCGCAGATAAAACCGCACCTTACGAAAATACTACTTGCAAAAGTCCGAATAATTGGCATTTTCCGAACGAAAATAATTTCATCCAATCAATTAGTTTCCAATGGACTTCGAAATATAATCGATCAAATTCAAAATTCGAACGCCGCGTGCCGAATGAGCGGCACATTCCCACAATCAGTCCAATTAAGTGTTACTCAAACACACTTTTTAATTCGAAACGCAATGGAACTTCAGTGTTTTGAGATTAAAATGCATTTCCAACGTTTTTGATTTATTTATCAGTCACAAAAAAGTTTTCTACAGTAATGTCTATGCATAGTTTATACGTACGTATGTGACTACCAAAGCTTTTGGCGGATGTTTTATGCGTAATTTTATTATCATGATGATGGAGCTTCATCTGTGATGATTTTGTTACGAGTTACAGGACTCGAATTAAAAATGCCATTAGATTTACTATAGAATTTATTAGAACTATACAAACACGTATAACACAGGTACAAATATAACTGGACGCAACCAGTACAAACTGCACGATTCAATAACACGTGAAAGTACGTCACTATAGCATATCGAATGTAACACGTCTTGTGCCGCTTGTGCCTATCATTAGACTGCCTCACCCCTCCGTTGCAGCGTTACTTTATAATGTCAATTACAATATGATACAATACTCGACCGCTTGGAGAATTTCTTATAACCACACCTGGCCAATGCCTACCATAAAGGATTACAATACACAATAGGCTTTTTTCCTAATTACAAATTTTAAACACAAATTAAACAAAAGAAGTCCAAATGCCGAAAACTGTCATTGCAGGTGTGCATTCACTTTTGTCGGCGTGTAACAATATTATAGATATACGCGTTTCATATCGATTTGGCGATGAGTGTAAAGCGTGTTTTGTAAGTCGATGTTGTTCTTACTTATAGCCTCAGTCTATCGGTCTTACTCACATTTAGTTAGAGTAAGTTTGAAGGCTTCTTTATGGTTCGTTAAGAATGCTATATAAGAATAATTATATATGGATAAGACCGTAAATCTGTAATACTAACGCAGGTGCGGCCGCAGTATATTACTACTGCTCCATCTGAAATAATTTTATAGTAATTTACCATTTCATGTGGATTTAGCGGTGGATTTAATGCGTTATTTATGATATGTTAATGACGTTCGATATTTAGAGATAAAGTATATGTACTAACACTATTGTAGCTTTTCGTTAACGACGTTATTTTTAAAGTTTTATAAGTAGTAATAAGAAGCTTTGGCCACAATTAATAACTTTAGCACTATCCCAGATAAAGATAGAGCATATCTTTAAGATTATCGCAGATGCGGCCCCATCAGGAGATGTATTGAGCCTGTCTGAAAATTTACAGTAGATGTATCTATAATGTTATTAGTATTAAAACAGGAATAGTCATAGTCATTATATTGTTATACAATTATTACAGTTCCATGAAATTATTAAAAAATGTTAAATAATATACTACTTTAAAATTTTCCACTTCAATTATCTGGCGACCGACAAATACGAAGAAAACATTTTACAATTATCGTGTATAGAAGGGATAAACAAACAATTGAAATAAACGCTTTTCTCACGCAAGCGTAGCAATATCTTGGAATAAATGAGAGAACGTTAAAAAACCCAAGTGCGTGTCAATTCAAGCACAACCAAATGTCAATTAATTTTATACAAAAAGTACCCAATCTTCTGAAATATTAGTCATTTATACCAATTTGCGAATGTATTTTTAAAGCACTTTAAGTTTTTATTCATTTTCAAAGTCAAAAGGGAAGGACTCATTATTATTATTCGCGATTTTCTCCTCCTCCTAGAAGCATATAAAATACACTTCATGCCCTTCATTCATATAATATCTAGTTGTTTCTTAGAAAAAAATATTCGTTTTTTTTTTTTTTTATATATGTATGTATATGAAATTACCAGTTCCATATTTGTTAAAATAGCGATAAGACTTCAATAAAAAATATAATGAAACTTAACTCTTCTTCTTCCTATGAATAAGACTCAACAATTTCAATGTAACAACTTATTTAACTTTGATTGAGCTATTATGTCGCCTTGTGTGTGGTTGTATTTGAGAATGTATTCTGACGACGGCTTTGTTTTTCAAAATGTACATTGTACTCCCTCCGCTACGGAGGTACTTTACATTCATTTATCGAGAGACTGAGACTCTTGCGATAGATTCTTATCAAACAGAGTTACTTGAACGGACGCCAGTTGTTTTAGCAGACTGTACTCAGAGCAGTATTTTATGCATGTACGCAGTACACTTGCATGGCGATCTTTTCAGAAATCCATAACATTTTAAAAGTATTTTAGCATACATATAATTTCAAGTTTTTTTTTTACAACATACATATTATCTTTAAACTCGTATATATAATTATTTTGTGCGGTGTTGACAGTGAACTCCTAAACGGCTGGACCGATTTGAATGATTTTTTTGTGTTTGTACAAGTGGATTCGAGAATGGTTTAGATTCACAATTGGAATCTGTATATGGCGCTGCAATCGGGTCCTAAATTTCATTTCTTCAGGGCAGGACAACATCTGCTGGGACAGCTAGTATTATATATAGATTACTTGTAAATTAATTTGATGTTGTACGAATATCTATAACAAATATTTTTATCATAAAGTATAATGCTACAAATGAATATTTGCATAATAATAATAATTTATAGCAGCAGCAGTAAATTTCGATGGGCTGACAACGAACTAACGAATAAGTATTAGATACTACTACCCAAAACAATATATAGTAATTTAAAAATACCGTTTGTTGTTTTGTCGTCAGATGTCCAAGCTCACCTTTACGACAGCAGTCCTTGATCGGTATGGTCATTGTTACGTTGTATTATCTGATATTTTATTTTCAAAATTATCCGTTTCGCCTAATGATACAGATGGAGTCACTCCATAATACACAAAACTCTATTATTTTGATATATCCAATAACACTTCTATTATGCCACATTTTCCAATAATAGAAATAAAATGTCTACAAAGCTATTATAGTGAAAACTCTAATAATTCAAGTGAGCGAATTATCTACTACATTACTGTTTTACATTAAACTAGGCTAGTATAATAATGAATGGGCTATAAAGTTAATTAGTTTTTGATAAAAGGAATTTAAATGAACATGCTTTTAAGCGCCGCAAATAAATTTTAAGGGGACATTACAGGAGTCCTCTATTTACAACATAAATTTATGAAAATTAAGTCACAATTAACTTCTGTATACTAAATACACCTTTATTGTAAATTTTATTAATCTTAAATTTTAAAGGTCTATTATCTGACCTCAATAGATTCATTGCATTTCGTCTTGCATGTATCGTAATGAAAATGGTTTTTTTATTGCAGGAGTTCAGCAGACAGGTAGTGGCCCAAGTGGCCCACTTGATAGACAGCGGTTACCATCGCCTATGAACATTTGCAACACCACAGGTGCCACAAATGCGCTGCTGCACTCTTAAAGGAGACTGGAACCTGGTCACTAATGCCGAAACACAACTCAAGGTTGTTATGGCAACATACTTTAGACCAGGGGTGGTAGCCATCCAGCCGGGCCACTGCCCTACCACCTGGCTGTGGGTTGTTTGATCTACATAAGAATTTATAAGCCTGTACACAAACTGTGTGAAGCAGTCTTCGAGCCACTCGTATGCGTAGTTGCTCGCTTGTTTATCATTTGCTTTAGAATGTTACAATAATCATCATCATCGTCTAGAATCAAGAACCGGTTAGTTTTGGAGCGATCACTTCAGTGCAAATAGTTATTGTTTCTTGGTCTTAGGTTAAACTATAGGTTAAAGTTGAAAAAAATCGTAACTAATAAATTCATCTATAAGGTTTTCTGTTCGTGAGTATTTATAATTCTAAATAAACCAGTGTATAAGGAATAAGTAAAACACTTTTTAATCGTTATCTATAACATTTTAAACGTGCCGTGTCTGTACAGCGAAGCTACTGAAGAAAACAACTGGAATATACTGTATGAACGATGGAGCACGATCCATTTTTTTTTCAGATTTCTTGTCTGTTTGTTCAAGATTCACGTAAAAATGACTAAGCCGGTCGATGTAGTATTCGCTGATCGACTGCTAATTTTTAGACTTAAAATCTGCGCCATTAACTCGGGAATTCCACGGTTTTTTTCTAGGAATGATATGAAATGGCCAGACTGAATAAAACTTGCTAACTCCAAAGCGATTTTTTTCACTGATTAATAGCAAATTTTATGTAAGACAGCGGTTTGTAATTTTTCGGGTACGTAAAAATTAACTTATTCCGACACAGTTTTCACTAAAACAATAGCTTACATACTTTTTTAAATGCTGTCCCACGAGAATTGCAAGTCAAGCGTGGACGAAGTTGCAAATGGCTTCAAGCTCTTGGGTCCAATATGGGAAAGCGACGGATACTGGCGGGTCCATAAAAATGTTGAAATCGAAGAGCTGGTAGATGAGCCCAATGGTAGAGGTGGAACGATCTAAAGAGCCTATCTGGGCTGACTGATAGGATGATGACCAGTTGTCGCTGGAGTACCGTAGTGAAGGCTGATCTGAGCGAATGATTACCAAACATAGCTAGAAATTCAAATATCACGGATGTATTTGTAAATACACAAATTGTTGCCAGCGCCTGCATCGGACAAAGTATAACCTGCGCTTACTCGCATGTGACAGTTGATAATTAACAACTTATTATAGTTGTTTAATGGTGTTCAGGCAATGTTAACAAAGTGAAAATGTTCAGCGAATAGCCTCTGTTCTGATATTTATGCGTAGCGATAACAGTTTACACGGCCTATAGGCTTGTGGTTTTTATTGCGTTTCGGTTTTTGTTGCGAACGGTGTAAATGTAGCTATAGCTTGTGAGTTAGGAACATAGTGTAGCGCTTTTGTGAAAACTCTATATTTTTACATGCTTTTTTATATTAGTTTACCAGCAGTGCAGCCGCCAGGGATGTAAGTCCTCAGCCAATGTTTCG
Organism: Dendrolimus punctatus; assembly: GCA_012273795.1. Taxonomy (NCBI): domain Eukaryota; kingdom Metazoa; phylum Arthropoda; class Insecta; order Lepidoptera; family Lasiocampidae; genus Dendrolimus; species Dendrolimus punctatus. The sequence goes on from CM022527.1 coordinate 8,581,591, forward strand.
AAACTTGCCGTGTTAAACAGTAAGCAGTAACCTGAAAACTACAGTAACATTTTTGAAACAGTCTGTAATTATAAAATTGATTTTTATATTGCTTGCTTATTTGTTTTATCACACTACATTACTAATGGTAAAAATCAGTACGAGTATGTACACGCAACTTCTTTGAATCTTCAAAAGTCGCACTGCCATTAATAACTATTAAACCTAGAAAGGCATTTGCAATGTTATTATGTGACTAGTAAGGTTCATAATTGTATAACGCCACTATTACCAAGAGAGCTTGGCGTAGAAAGCGTGAACCCACAGAGAAATATCTTAAGCTTTAATTAAAAGAGCATCGCGATTACCGCTATTATTAGTTACAATCAGAGAAAAAATCATAGAGATACTTTCGATTTATTAATTTAACCAGCCTGATTTATATTAGGTACCTTCTTCCAGAAAACAGGTAGTGAGCGGCTACAGTGTGATTTTATAATATGAAAGTCGTTTCAAATCGCTTCTTGGTGAGAATAACGTATTGTCTCGAAGAATGCAACTTAAAATACTTCTTGTAAAAGATAACATCATAAAAAAGACTATTTTATGATATACACTTTGACCGATTCATTAACTGTTTTGTTTTGGTTAAAAATAAATATATTGGCTTTATGAGATTAAAATTAGCACTAACGTTTGCAGTTACAGAACCTATGGGATTAATTGACAAAAAATTGATTTTTTTATTATATTCAGTATATAACAGATATATTTTCGTTATATACAGTTATTTTAAGTAACAACCTAAAATGATTATGTGGTTATTATAATAAAAATTATATGCAAATGACATCTAACAATAATGCTGTTATTATAATCAATTATAATATGTAATTAATTACTTTAAGAGGATATATATAAACACTAATCTAGCAGGAGCCTTATAATTCATATATTGAAATAATACTCACACTAAAACAAAAAGTTAGATTGTCACTAATTGTCAGCCGCTAATAAAAAAATATCGCAAGAAGTAACTCAATACATTCACTGTTCGCTTTTACATCAGCATTGATCAGATATTAATGGGCCTGTCAATCGTATGATGTAATTATTATAAATGTTCTCAGATACAAGATAAAATGTTCCATACATCTGACTTACCGAACACATCCATTAAAATTCGCCTGTTTTTAATTACAGTTCATTCGAAAGCACGTTAACTAATTAATACACGCTTTTAAAGGTTTAGAAAATTCATTTGAAACGAGCAGATCATTAAAGACCTTAGATTTAGGCTTAGATTAATTAAATAGGCAGACCCAGCCCCCAGAATGAAGCCGACTAAAGGAAGGAAACCTCTAAAACGACGCATTGCATTAAGAAAACTTAGTATTAAATAATCGAATTAGAACGGATAAAAGTGAAATAGTCTTTAATGGATTAATTACTATTAACCCCATAAATGTAGTGAAGTGAGATATGACTTAAAAATGGGTAATATTTTTATATTAGAAATGTAAAACATCAGCCCTAAATTATATCTAGAAGACGAGAAATTTTACAAAAGTAGTTAACATGAATGAATTTCAACAATTAATAATATAATTTAAAAAAAACTTTATTACATAGCCAAACAATAAAAAGTACAAAAAAGTTGTCTGTGGAGTCAGGTGGTTGCCAAGACCCCGGACTAGGAACAAACCATAAAGATACCTTCACTACACGATTAATTCATCTATAATGTTCTAAGCATGCTGTTTCTTCGACGTGTCTTCCGTGATCACGGCCACTGAAAAGTGGCCAAAACGTCGGGATAACCAAAATCAAATAAATTACCGCGCTTAAACCGTGAAAACGTAGTTTTATTAAGTTTTCTTCGACTGATACCGGACTCACTCGGATTTAAACATACATGAAATTGAATAACTTCTGCTATTAATCACAAATTAAAGACTGATAATAACAGGTTCTTTTAAATGTGTAATAAATAAATTACAGGCGATCTCGTGTGCTTATACAACATGAATAATGCACCTTCCGTACCATTAATAAGAGAGAACATGATCCGATAATTAAGTGATGTTGATTTGCTAACTACATGATTCACTTACAGATTTACGGCTGCTGTTCATATAATGTACGGTTGTACTTACAATAAATTAATATTATGTTTTCTTCTGAACTTCGTTTATATACGATTTATTCTATTGACGACGATAAAAATGATCTCTAAGGCTGATGTGCACCGACTTTTAACGATAATTAAAATAAAATAATCGCTAAAAAATTATGCATAAAAAGTGATTATTTTATTTTAATCGTTGGTTAAATGTCGGTGCACACCAGCATAAGCTAAATTTAGTATTTCAGGAAATCGGAAGTAGATTGCTTTCAATAGTACTGTTATAGTAAATGAATATTATTTTTACGTATGTTTCATTTGTTTATTTTCAAAATACTTTTCCGTTCCTTCAGTCAGGTGCTAAGGTATTTGTCCTTGAATGCATGGTTAACACCACTTTTTATCGAGGTGAACGAAATCAATCATGAAACCACCGCCCGGGAGAATAGCATTAAAGTATCATCTGAGCATGCCATTGGACCTAATAAACAGCTAAACCACCTTTGTGTGTCATTTCATTGCCGTACCAGGACTTCAGGAGCCATCATGTTATGTAGGGTTCTTTGCTGATCCCTGTCCACCTGACCATATCGTATATCGCCATAATAACCTTAAGTTGTGTACCGGTATTGGTGGCCAGGATACGCTCCCCCGTTCCAGGTGACACCACTTTGGTAGCATTTTTGGTGTTGCAAATGTTGTCTTTCCATCACGTGGGCTGACATTCTGTCTGCTGTATTTCAGCAACAAAAAACTTGATATAAAATGGACGTGAAAAATATGTAAATAGTAATTACTTTACATAAAGCCGGTGGCTTTGCAAAGCTTTTAATTAATGTTATTTAAAGATCCCTCTGTCAATCAACGTTGTAACATTTTGTTAATATGGTTCACACGCACACGATGTTATCATAAAGTTAAAATTGGGTATATGAAAAAGGTGTATTCATTTCAACCAAAATGTTTACACACGATCTTTTACATTATTGAAACTAATGAGTTTCAGTGCAGGCGTTTAAAAATAGAGAGTTACCGTAGCTTAGTTCTTGTTTTAATTGCAAAGTGTAGCAGAGAGGCAGAAGACCCATCTGATGGAAAACGGTTTCCATCGCCTATGGACATTTATAGTCAATGTACTACCGTTCTCTAAAAGGAGACTGGAACCTGGCCACTAATGCTGGAACACAACTTAAGGAGTTTAGTGCAGCATACACTAGACCAGCGGTGGTAGCGTTCCAGGCGGGCAAATGACCTACCACCTGGCTGTGAGTTGTTTTGTCGTCTCTTACGACAGGCCACAGGAAATTGTATTCTTTTTCCGTCCCCGCGCGATAATTCTTAGAGATATTATTTGAATAGACAAAACAAATTATTTGCTTTAGCTGTATTAAAATATGCTAGCTGTACCCGTCACTTCGTATCGGGAATATCCCGAGTCAAAACTCAGGATATTTTTTAGCATGAGAAATGAGGTCCTTACCGTGGGTTTTTTTATGTTTGCGTGTAGGCAAACTGGCAGACGGGTCTACTTGATGGCAAGTGACTACCGTCGCCCATGGACATTTGCAACACTAAGAGAGCCGATGCGTTGCTTACCTCGTTGAGACTTTAAAAATCTGTTTACGCCCTTTTTGAAGAGCCCCATATTGTAGCGCTCTGGAAAAACCGCAGGAGGGAGCTCATTCCACAGCTTACTCACATATGGCATAAAAGAGCGAGCGCCACGTACTGTGGATAACTTCCAGGTGTCAAGGAAGTGTGGATGAACTCCCAGTCGTCGGCGAGCAGTACAGTGGTAAAATGGCGATGGTGTGGTGGTGTGATGGTGGTAGATACCAAACCAAACAGCTCCTCAGAACACTCCCCATTGTACACACGAGAGAACGCGCTGACAAAATGGCCGGTTGAATAATCCGTTCCGCTTGAGCTTACCATTGTAACGCCCGTAAACAAGTGGAACGGGAAAAATCGCGATCGTGAGCGTGGTCACCGTGAGGCTCGTGTGGAACAAAGCTTGACAAATGCTTTGTTGTCATGGCAACGCCTAAGAAAATTATATATTTTTTCAAAGAATTACACACGCTACACAACTATTACCCTACAATTCACATAGAAACTTAATAGACTTTATATCTAAAAAAATCAAATAACTTTCGGAGATTTAATATTGATTCTACATGAGAGCATGTGTTAAGAATTTTCCAAACAATTACCGTGGAACGTCTGGAAAGTTCGCTAAGTCGCTGTCACTGGTTTAATATTGTGTGAAGTCTGCTTTACCGACTTATCTTTAGAGTGCATGAACAGTCAACTAGTTTGTATTTGTAGTTTGGAGACTAATAGCTATATCGCATTAAACGGTTAAGAAGTTTTGACATCAGCTTTCATAACTTTTGACATCATATATACCACTAGTACATAGATATAAAACAATTATTTCAACAAAAACGATACATATACACTGTTTTTGTCGGTAGATTATAAAACTCTAATAATAATTGCCGCTCAGTGTCACGCCACATTTAGATTAAATTTGTCAAGGGGCCTCTACGTGTTGGCCTCTCCATGGCCCCACGCAAGCCCTCCGAAAGTCCGGGCCCGTGTTTTGCAGAGGCATACAGGCATACAAATCTACTTAATGGATCTTGTTACAATAATTATTCGATGAAAATACTTTCAACTTTGAAATTTTGGTCAAAATTGCCAACTTCTTAGTTCGGAAATGGAGTAGGGGTCGTTATTTATACGGCTTTGGAAACTAATATGGTACCATCTATTGGGTTAAATAAAAAGATGTCAAGAAACATCATTATGGAGTCTGATTAAACTGAAAACAAATAACCCTAAGTATATGGCGGCCACCTATATTTTTCTTTTAATCGCAACAAAAACGTATAACGTTATATGTAATGTTATACTCGTACATATATTGCATATTCCTAATAAATGTCATTAACATAGAGCCAGCAGTTTTCAAAAAAATAACTATGAAATACAAACATAAATAGAATGACGTTGTTATAATAAGCAAATTTGTAAGATTTTTTTCAATTAATAAATTACTATAAGGTACTGGAGTACTAAGTACTATGATATCCCAGGATACTGGACACTAATTTTCTGAGGTTTTCAAAATTCACAAAACGTAAAAATAATAATGAAATCAGTATGAGCTTGTGATGAAAAGATTTTATTTTCAATTAAAATTTATTTTATCTTAGGTAAAACACGATTCACTTACTGCAACCTATCGGAAAATCTACATAAAGATATGACGTCTCCAGCTTCTTAGATAAGCAATTCCTTTTACGACGAAGTGATTCGCTGAGTAGGTAACTCTTTGTGACATACGTAAAATATTCTAGGATAATCAGAACGTAGGCAGATAATTAAGATACATAATGTTTTATAGAAAAAAACAAGCACTTAAGCGACTTGCGTAAATTACCGATCCGTGGATATTCTATGAAAATTACACATTGTTTTGGACAAATAGTATTCGATATTGTTCCCCATTATCGAAAGAAAATTTATACCAAATAATCGATTCATTCACTAGGGTAAAAAGAAAGAACAAATAATATCCAAACAGTCACATTCTGGTATCAATTATATTAGTATGGACTTGCAAAACAATTCATTTCGTAATTCGGTATTTTTGGCGTAGACTTGAATATATACAAACACATACTATATTGTTAGTTTTTTTTATTGCAGGAGTTCAGCAGACAGGCAGATGGCCCACTTGTTGGAAAGCGGTTACCGTCGCCTATGGACATTTGCAACACCAAAGGTGCTACAAATGCGCTGCTGCTCTCTTAAGGGAGACTGGAACCTAGTCACTAATGCCGAAACACAACTCAAGGTTGTTATGGCGACGTACTTTAGACCAGGGGTGGTAGCCATCCAGGCGGGCAAATGCCCTACCACCTGGCTGTGGGTTGTTTTGTTGCCACTTACGACAGGCCGCCCGGCCGCAGGAAATTGTATTCTTTCTCCGTTCCTGCACGGATAGAAGAGTAGAGTAGAGTTACTTGACAAGAATTAGTAGGTAGTAAAAAAAAGAAGTAAAATAAATTTGCTTGGTAAAATGTGACTTTTTGAGTTCCAACGACAGCTCTTTCTTTTGGCGTCAGTAAAATACTTATAATTTGACTACACCTCAATGTAGTCACGTGGTCCCGCCCAGCTTTCACAGCGCAAAATGGAGAGGAAAAGCAGGAAAACGGATCTCGAGCTTTAAAGCGTACGCTCATAAACGCGATTAAATGAAACAATAATGATGTAAAAGATGATGAGGACTCAAGTTAAGAGCACATACTGTGCGAAGCCATATTTAAATAATAAGTAGACTTGCCAATTGAAGTATGCCCGAGTCGCGTTTAAGAAAATACGCAAACAAAACATTCCTGTTGTATTTTTAGAAATAAACGAAGTTTGGAAAGGCAAGAAAAACAAACTTGAAACGATACAAACACACGACTAAAAATAGGTGTTTATGTAATCATACTTTCTAACATAAACAAAGGTAATATTTGTGAGAAAAAACTTTGTTATTTCAGTAACGTTCTCGGTGCTCAATACCCTCTTCTATTTTTCTTTTTAAATGTACTTACACGTTGTATCTTCGAGCGATTCGGGCCACGCGGATGTATGCAAAGCTTTTTTAATAAGGAATTGGGCCGGGTTTATGCCAAGCCTTCGTCTCAGAGAAAATGTCAGCAATCTGCAACAAAATCCTACTTTATTGTTATTGTACCGCATTTACTCGGAGCTCCTAGTGAAATAGATATAAACCTGGGAATCGGTTCGGAGCAAATAAAGTCACTGGGACGCGGTTAAGCCTCTCAATGCGGCAACTGTGTGATGGTAAAGTTAGAACTATAACAATTATTGCGTGTTTTAGATCAACGTTGCAATGGCAGAGTTATTATAGATAGTAAATGTAAAATTGTAAGGAAAATAATATAAATCTTTGTAATAGAAGTAAGAGATATGAAACAGGAAAGAACAGAAACAATGAAAATAAACAAAACAAACTTAATCCAAAGGGGATCCCTTATTATTGTTTAGTTATAAAAGTAAAATAAACAAAAAAAAGAAAACCGTCTATCATACCTCAAAATGGAAGAAGGTAATAAATAAATGTCATTTATTATAGATACTTATTTATTAGTTTATCGTAATGAGAAATACCAGGTAAAAAGTGATGTAAAGACCCCAAACGATTACGAAGAGCTAAAAGAAAGAGAGAAGAGCTAAAATTATTGTTCAAATATAAATAAATATAAAAAAATTGAACTGTAACGATTATTTATTAAATAATTGTGTAATCTGTAGCGATCTATAGCCTTAACAGCGAAGGTAGCAGTAGCGCGCAGCACTTGTACCGCTCGCCGCTGCGTCATATAAAAAAACATATTATTTAAACTAATGCCGGGCAGTGAAAGTTTCTTTTAAAATAAAGAACTTGAATGTATAATGCGTATTACTAAAAAATAATAATTCAATTATCGTACTGACAAGTCATTAAAATTTAAATTTGTTTATTTAAAAGTTAATAAAAGATATGATAAAAAACAAATGAAATATGCAAAATAATTTTATGTGAAATTATAGATATTTTACTATAATCGCTGAAAATTTCGTTAAGTAATCTTCAATAACTTTTTTATAATTTAAAGTACCGAAAAATTTTATTGTAAAAAAAATAGTTGTTAAATTCAAAGTTTTCAAAAACTGTTTTTATGGATGATTCTTAGGTATGACTACTTTCGATAATTATATATTAATCAGTTTTCTATCATCAAGTGGTAAAAGGAGGGGTCCACTTGACGTGATCTGACCCACATTAGTTTAACTTAACACTGGCAGGTTTTAATAAAAAAAGTATTTTGCGGAAATTGTAATAGTAATATTTTTCTATACAGTGTTACTAAGGCTAATTGATCAAAAATTGTTATATTTACAGTCCTTGCACGTCTTGATAGCTACCACACCTGGTCTAGAGTATGCCGCCATAATAACATTGAATTGTGTTCCAACATTAGTGGCCGGGTTCCAGTTTCCCTAGCATCACGTTGATAGCACTTCTGGTTATAAATATCCATACGTATAAATGTTCATAGAAACCGCTTTCTATGAGGCAGGCCGTCTGCTTGTCTGCTAAACTTATGCAATAAAAACATAAATATTATATTTCTTCTACTTAGAATCCCTTAAGATTATAATTATAAAAATTGTTCAAGTAAAATTTTACAAGCATTTTGAACTTACAGAGCTTGGTTCGCATTTTATATTGTTTTCTCAAGTTTTCCCCTAATTAAGCAGAGCTTAAAATGCGCTATCAGTATCAAGGTCTTCGATCTTTCATGTTTAAATCCAATTTGCTTTTTTTGCGCCTCTAATGAAAACAGGGGTCTCGGCTAATTCGAGTCGAAAATCTTATAAACTTAAATTGGGGTGGAGCAAGATATCAAAAAGTGTAATGTAACATAAAATAAAGACATAATTTAATTTTTTTAAATTTTTGAGCGAAAAGGAAAATTTTGCCTTAAATAGTAGACGGCATATTTGATCGAATCAATTTACAATAAAGTACATATTAATGTCTTTTTTTTATACAGGATCTTGACTTTTTTATGTAATTGATTATAATTTGCTTTTCATTTATATTTTTTATTTTTATTTAAGTTATACCAAGGATTTAATTTAACTAATTGCTTTCTTCCGATGTAAATTCCTTTGGCAGAGAGCTCTTGACAATATTTTTCTCGTATTCCTAAAAATGAAACTTATATTCTTATAACCTTCAATTCACTGAGTTTTTTATTATGCTTATTTAGACGTACTTTATATCATTTACACATTGTATAACACACAACGTAGAAGTCTGATTTAATCAAATCGACACCTAGTAAATTAATTTCGTTAACAAAATTTGCTTCATATAAACATGGTTGCACATTATTTCATTTGGTTTTCTGCTACACACCTACGTACATAATGACTGTGCATATTTTCTAATCTAATCCTATCATACCTGGTTTATCATTTAAATAATCTTTGTTCTAGAGGACGAAGCAACATGTAACTCTAGTTACCTTAATGAGATTATGTTTATTTTGACATTTGAAACTAAATCTAATCTACGTATCTTAAAAATCTCGGTAAACTGCAAGCACTATATTTGTCACTTGATTTTAACCGTCTAGAATATAAAATAAGTGTGAATTATAAATTTAATATAAGCACCTAAAACTGTATTCGCTGCTGCATAAGCTCTCGAGACGAACGAGGGCCGATGCTCACTGCAAGTTTTTCTCGTGAGAGAACATAGATGTATAAACTTAAAGAATACTGGAAGTACCCTATTTTCACATTTTAATATAAATATATCAAATAATCTTCATCTTAGCAAAAAAATGCATTATCTTCTTATCCTGACATATATACGCTGAATAATAAATATTTTGTTTAGCCGTTTAATAAATGTTTGTCCTAAACTAACTTAAAAGCTAAACTATTGAAAATGTATTACTTAATGTAATGTATGTCTTTGAAGACCACGGCCATAAAAATGGCTCGGTCTTTTGGAGGGCTTGCGTGGGGCCATGGGAAGATCAACACTTAGAAGCCCTTAGACAAATTTAATGTAAATTTGGCGTGCCACTGACCAGCGATTATCCCTGTCTACATCATATAGTAATGCACCCAAGGACATGCCCCGGCCAGTGTAGGACTATTGTAGGAAATGAGGATATTAAGTATTAAGTAATTAACAATAACAATTACTTAATTATTATTGTTAATTTCAAGAAACGGGTAAGTAGACAGCTAGCTTACCTCACGTAAGATCGCCTACAGACATTTACAACACCAGGCACAATACCAACTTGTTATCAGCCTTTACGATGAGATAGAGGGGATATACAAATTGTTAAAGTTCTTCTGTACTCATTCGCAAAGGACTACCGAGCTGTTTAGTAGAGTTCAAATAACATTCCCTTTAACACAATTTTTACATTAACAAAATTTAACGAATTCATGATTTTACGCACTAAGGCTATTGCGCACCGACTTTTAACCGATGGTTAAAATAAAATAGTCGCCAAAAATGTATGCATAAACAGTGATTAATTTATTTTAACCGTCAGTTAAATGTTGGTGCACAAGAGTGTAAGTTAAAATTAAATAATTGACTTTTAACACTTGACTATAATGGGACAGTTTTTTTTAAAGAAATATATGACGTAATTAAGTACATCCTGAAATTTTATTTATTCAATTGACATTGTTATTTTTTATTATATTTTATACATACAAATTCACAATATTACAAGTCACACAGTCACGCAAACGCGCGCGCACGCACGCACACCCACGCTTACAAACACACGCAGGCGCACGCACGCACACCCACGCACACAAACACACACACGCACACGCAGGCACGCATACATAATTTTTAAAAATGAATGTACATGCAATCAAAAATTGCACAATCAGAATTGTAGCAATTAGGAAGGAGGTTCCCAAGATACAGGTCGACCTAGTTTGGTGATCAATGAGCTTTTTGATTTTTTGATTTCTTCTCTCCCTTCTCGACGGAAAAATACCTGGAGACAACAAACAACAAGGTGACATTACGTACGTCGTGAAACATATATATATATATATATATATATATATATATATATATATATATATATATATATATATATAGAAACTGCTGTTCTAATCCTAGATGATGGTGAAAATTTTTAAATACAAAGCAAACTCCAACAATTGCTGAAACAAAACTACTAGGAAGCTAGTTTATAAAGCGATGCGCGTTCTAGCAAATCTTCAACATCATAGCAGTTTAAAATACCTCGCACGGCGCGAAAGATTTTCATATTGAATTACAGATAGACAAGTGCCGTCTCGAGTATAGCCTTTGACGTCTGGGACGGGATATTAGGGCCCCTTTATCCAGGCCGATGGGCCGGGGTCAAATTAGCGAGAGAGGTGTAGTAATGAATTTTATATTTGCACGTGTCCTTTGAGAGATCATAAAATCGTTTCGTTACTTGATTGAAGATGTCTTTGATATGAATGTTTAGAATATTTAAGTTTGTAATTTACATTTTATACAGTAGACTGATTGGCTTACATAGTAAATTTGACGAGAAATTTTACGATATATTTTTAAACATTTCGCATAAATATAACATCGTGTAGCTTATTCTGAATCTTTTATAGCGAACACAGCAGGTTCAGTGGCAAATTAAACATACCTACATAACTTATTTTGGTTCATTGCTGTTTTCAAAATAAAATTACCTAGGTACTTCTTTTTCTTATACACCATTCTAATAAAAAAATGGAGTAGTTTTGCCTTTGCTTCACCTGGGATAATGTGAGTGCTCCTGACTGCATCACACAAATGTAGCCAAAAATGTTATTCATTACATGATATGCGGTATTGTTAACGAGGTTATATATGAATAAATAATTATATTATATATACACTAATGTAACTGATCGTTAACACGTTATTTTTTAACGCTGACGTTGGATTTAGTGACTGTCACTAACAATTATGAAGGCGCAGCAGGGATAAAATATACATATTGGAATTTTAAGCGTTTCAGTTGCACATAGGAGACCATCCATAATGTTTTCTGAAATTTTCCCATTCACAGATTTAAAAAAAGGTTAATTGCCAATCGACCTTGTATCTGATACTGAACAATAACTTCTACGGGACCAACCTAGATAGGAGTACTAAAAAAGTCAGATTTGATGAATAAAAAAGGTAAGCTAGGCTTCTTAAAATGTATATTAAAAGAGATCAAACAAACATGACATGCAAAGGGGCCTCCAAAGCAAGCTTTTATTATGTGAACAAGACCTCACTAAGCACAAAATATAAGCTTTGTACCCCCAATGTTTTACGTAATTAGCTTAAGCGATTTAAAAGGGGAGACCTATTTTGTTTGAACAGAATTTTTCGAATATTACCATCAATGAATGTTTAGATTAGATGTGCGTATTTCATAGCAGTTTATTTGAATTTAGATTAAGCAAGGGTTGGCGTTTCGTCCTTTGATGACGGAATAGTGACATGTGTCCAAATAAAGACCACACTCAATCGTTTGTTTAACTTTCTTTTGAGGTAGGTACGGACAACCTATTATTATTCCAATTAGGTAGGACTTATATTGTGGGGGCACGTGGAGGCACGCAGTGCCCTTAAAGGAAATTTCGAAAATATCCAAAAATTGCCTTAAAAACTGAAAATATGAAAGAATTGAAATACATCAATTATGGTAACATTTACCAAAAAAAAGGTTTTTTTTAATAAGTCATAATTATCCAAATATAAAATCATAGACAACAAACAAACAAAATATTATAAACTTAGAACTTTCGAGAATTAGCGTGCACCCAAAAAATTAGATCTTTTTTCATAAATGTGGTATTTATAAAAATACAACATTAACATTACAATCTAATCTAAAAACACTAATAAGTTACTTATATATAACCGATTAATTATTAATAATTAATTAAATTGACTAAAAGTAACTATTACCCAAAAAAGAAGTGACAAAAAAGGCTTGTAAATCGATATTCGACGTTTATAAGAGTACTAAAATTACTTAACTGATTCTGTTTAGAAATGATTTGGGGTTTAATTAAGTGATATATTCAATATTATTTTTAAATTGTATATAGTTAACTACGTTCAAAATAAAGCAAATACATAAAACTACATACGTATCTTAGGTAAGTATGTTATTTTGTTAAGCAAGTTACACTTGTGTTATGGGTATTTAACGGAAAATTCTAAAATCACTCCCAGACACCCACACCAGAATAAATAAAAGAAGCTCATTAACAAAAATATATGCACACCTACGTGGTTTTCAAATAAACTAGATAGATAAACCAGTGCATAAACCGTTAATCGGGACGCTATAGATTATTTTAACAAATGAATGCTTTATCGAATTTTCCAGGTTATATATACTACTTTATCTATGGTTTCTGCAGTAATTCAGTCATCGAATTTTATGAATGTTAGTTCATATCCAAAACCGTGAAGAACAAACATACAATATAGTGTCGAGATAATCACAGCAGTAGTTCTATCCAGAGAAATTAAACTTTTCTCATTCCTATAAAACATAATAACATGAATTGTTTAATTTAATCATCTAGAAGTACCATAGTTTCACAGTTATGATTAATACTTTTAAATTAATATTTCTACTGTTATAATTCTTTCTTCATGTGATAAGATTCCGCGCGATAAAACTTCGTTGGGAGTCCTTTTTACCTGTCTTTATCAACCCTTTAATTCATTTGACGGTAGTCCCATAGAAATAAGATTAAAACCGAACAAAAGTATATTTCCTTTTTTGTTGCTATCCTGTCAACTGTCAACAACTAACTGTCAAATTACGACAAAACCGATTAACCAGAAGAAAACGCAGCTGGTGTTTAAATTAAGATATTACAAAGACATAACATTGTAAAGGGTTCCCATTTTGTGAGTGTGTTGATTTTTTTGACAAGTCCATTGTTAGAACGTATTTTTCTCTCTGAAATTTAAAAGGGAATGCATAATGTCGCATCGAGTTAACGTTGACAATGTCTGTCACCTATTGTGATGCAAACAGACAAACACAGAGCAACATGAATATTTGTATCTATATGTATCTAATTTACACTTATATATGTGTATTCCTCAGCTTTGTAATGTAATATGACCGGAGCCAGTCCTAATTAGTTTTCAAGATTTTGCGTTATTATGTATAAAAATAAATATTTAAAAGAATAAATAAAAATGTATTTACCTAAAATTTTCTGGAACCTAAAATCAATTCTCGATTTTGTACAATAGCGCCTACGAATAGTACAATACGTAACTCGTGATACAAGAATTGCTATAATATTTTTGATAGGCGTTTACTCTCTTAAATAGTTGCCTGTAGGCTGATACTATTATTAATGTGTAATAAATTACTAGAATCAATGTAATTATGTTTCATAGTTTAGAGAACATATTTTGTTATAACAACGAGTACAAAGTATCTCAGAAAACTCGCATCTTTGCAAATAGTTTATGTAGAATCTCAAATCCGCGTAGCGTGATGCATTAACCTACGTCACAGGGCTTAGTATGAACACGAGAAGGGAACAACCGCTTTGGGGAATCAAGGGTAATCCCAAAGATAAACTTGCAAATATTCGTAAAAGAAACATTCTTGCGCTTTTATAGAGCTCTCATGCATAATGCATCAAGATTGAGATTGTACTTTTCCGTATTGGTGTAGAGTAAAGCTTTCTAAGAAAATAAGGTTATAGCATAAATACTAGCATTTTATTTATGCGCAAACTAACACTTGTGCTGATAATATAATCAATAAAATAAACCAACTTGCAACCAAATGACGCCCCTCTCCCTCCCCCCCGCAGGTATGAAGTATTTTAATTTGGACGCGTTATCAACTTAAGGACCTATTAGTATATCTAATGGTCAGTATGCATAACTATTTTTTAATAAACAAGCTTACAAGTGTAAAATATACCCGTAATAGAATAACAATTTATGCGTTACAAGATTTACAAACGACAAATCGGTCATTGTAACGACTTTGTAGTAAGACTGCAATGATGCTTCAAATGTTACGTACATAAAAACTTAATTCGGTTTTTTCATACTCGAGAAACTTAATCCATATAGTCTAGAGACAACTGACCATCAAAACAGAGGTGAGTCGAAGCCAACCTAATTTGCAGTAATACGATGAACGCCATGTTGTTTATGACAACGTAGGTATTTATTAATGAATTGAAAATCGTGATTGCAGTGCCATCTATTTTGTTAAACCGTCTGTTCCATGGAAACGATGTCATTTGTCAAGGTAAAAGTATCCTGTGTTTTAACTCGGGATATAAGCCACCTCTATGCCGAGTTTCAATCGCATACTTTCAGTAATTTTCAATAAAGATGCGACTGAAGCGCTATATTTTTCACTATTATCGTTTATCCCACTGAAGTTTTCACGCTATGCTCTAACAAACATAAAAACAGACAGAGAGACAGATAAAAAATCTAAAAATTGCATTTCCCTTAATTATTCCCACTGTGTTTTTTCACATTTTATACACAATGGTCAAACTCGGACCAGAGTTATTATATTATATCTCATAATATACTTATATATATTAAAACACAAGTCATAATATATTATTGTCCAATCATTTGAACTCCTATATACTTTGACACAACTATCCACAAACAATTTCTCAATGCTAAGCCAAGTAAATAGCTTTCTTTTGTTATATAAATTATAATTAGGTAACAAAAGAAAGCTACTTACTAAAATAATCTTTCCGTCGTCTGAGTACATATACTTAAGTACTGTTACGATACTGTGTAAGCGATATTCCTTTAACTAAAGTCATCCGATGTCTTTACTTTGCCCTATACTCCGGACTAGGCTATCAGCCGGCTATTTGACACCGTGTGAACGTTCCAATATGTTCACTTTCAGGATCTCATGGCACTTGGTACTTTAATGTAACAGTATGAGGGGCTTACCACGCAGCGTCATCTGAGCACATTTCTGTGTCTTATCCCGCGTTAATCATGTGCTACATTTTCCGGTATAAGTTGTATCTACAAAATAATGGCCGGTAGAATGCCACAGACACAAAATAATTTGAACTTGATTTTTCGTATTTGACGTATTAGATGAGTTCAACCAATTTAGATATGGATTTACCGCCTGATTTTTTTAGACAAGTAGTTGTTTGTTTAAGTAATCAGTATTTATTTACTTTCCTCATATTCGAAATGAAAAGCAGAATGTTAACCTCAGGTGAAAGGCCTATTTAAACACTCGAACTATAAGCGCCCTCGCTACCCTCGTGCGCCAAATCACCTCGTGCCTAAATATGTCACTTTCACCTCACGTGTATCTACTATTTTATTTCATAAATAGGATGGTTTCCGTATCATACGCAAAGTTACCGCGTATCGATATCTATGTCTTTGTTTTTCAAACTTACTTCGAGTAAACAAAATCTATGCAGACAGTGTAACTTCTATACGTTAGTTATACAACGAACTCCACTTTAGCACAGTATTATTTTTAACTTCTTATATAAAAAAAAACTTTTGGGTCTACATTTCAATAGGCTATCCAAATTGTCCTCGAGAATACTAGAAAACCCTTTTCAAGTTATAAATCCAATAAAGCGTATATACGATGTAATTCATATAATACTTTGGGGCCCTTTTAGAAAATTTTACGTATCAAAAGGTTTTAGGCTGCCTAGTAGAAAATATATTTGATTTTTCTATAATAAGATTAGAAAGTTAGCTTAATTTTGCTATATTTGTATTGAAACTGAGTTTAATAGAAAATTGGAGCGTTACACCAGGAAAAGATTACACACTCACTAAGACACATAATTCAGATTAATTCTTTATTAGTCCTATGTTCACAATTTTGTGAATGAAAATGTTGACATATAGAATTCAAAGGTAAATAAAAAGCAAAAAAAAATCTGCAATATCTTGAAGTCGGCAAAAGTGAAACATAAAAATACTATATTTTGCAATACTTTGTAGTTGTAACATTGTGCAGGACCGGAGAAAGAATACAATTTCCTGCGGCCGGGCGGCCTATCGTAAGAGGCGACAAAACAACCTACAGCCAGGTGGTACGGCATTTACCCGACTGGATGGCTACTACCCCCGGTATAATGTATATCGCCATAACAAACTTGAGTTGTGTTCCGGTATTAATGACCAGGTTCCAGTCTCTCTAAAGAGAGCAGCAGCGCATTTGTAGCACCTTTGGTATTGCAAATGGCCATAGGCGATGGTAACCGCTTTCCATCAAGTGGGCCGTCTGCCTGTGTGCTGAACTCCCGCAATAAAAAATATAGTAATTTTTATGTTCTGCTTGGCATCGAGTTCAAGATGTTGTAGAAAAAAAACACATTTTAATTCTTAGTTACACTTTAAGCCGGTTTCCTTTTTATTTCTAAGAGAAAAAAATCGTTATATTTTTTATCATTATGTCAGAAATATAAATTACCTACTAAATAATAAATACACACTTGATGTCACTATTTTTAAGTGCATATAGTTTATTTGACTGACACCTGAGTTTCATTTTTTGACACTATGGACACAGCACGACCTTATAGTAAAACAACCAATCAGCTCGCGATGCATGTACACCATCCCATTCCATTCCATTTCACAACTTGGAGATTTCACATCGATAGACAATAATCCACCGAAAAATAATGCGTTAAATTCGAAGCAGTTTATTACTGCTCACAATATTTCGACAGTTTACAATCTCGCGAGATAGATTATAATCCCACGGTATTTACAATTTGACGGTGACATGTACACACTTCGATGGATTTTAACACAATATTATAAAATGGGAGTTTGCTTTTAGTAACACATGACGCTCACCGTCGGCCGACGAGATCGGTGTGTTACCACGCTCTCATAAGATGTCGGCGTGGAACATGGGTAGCCTAGCGCTAATCGTATTTCGTGTGATGATTGAGAGTTCCGACAGCCCATTTCCCGTTTCCTGCTCCCTTTATCCAATTTCCTCTATCCCATCCATTATACTACTATCCATTATTCCATTCCTTCATTATGATCATTCTATCTCATTCGCCAGCCCATCCTTAACGCCGTGTTCACTTCACCTCTCGTGTTGCAAATGTCAGTAGATGGCGGTAATTACTTTTGATGACCTGGGCCGTCTACCTGTATGTCAGCTTCGCAATGAAAAAAAGTAATGCTAAATTTTGTAGATAAATGAATGTTAAAATCGTGTTAATTAAGCAAAAGCAAATCAGCAAATGCTATAATCTACATTGTACACAACTTTCTAATTAATGCAGTGTGCATTAACGTTATTCTAATTATCCTTGAAAACGTATTGTTCACTTTTAGCAGGCAATATTTTGATAGCTCTTGATGGCCCTTATAAACATTTGCATAAACGCCAAAGGGCCATTAAGTGTACCTTTTTCGTCTGAAGAGGAAATAAAATTCTATATAAATACGAATGCTTGTATTATAAAGCACGTATAATTTTAAAGACTTTAATATTCCTAAGCGACTTAAGTAAATTCAATGCACTTCCGCAATTTAAAATTAAATAAGCTTTTGCTTTTGCTGAAATCCTTCAGCTATATCGATTAACTGTAAATTTATATTATAAAAGGTTTGTTATGTTAGGAAAACCATATTCAGTCAAAAAGCATACCTATAAGCAGGATAGGTAAACGCAATATATATAGTATCTCTACGCTAGTGTAATGTGCATACATGATTTCTGAGGAGGTCTAAGGATTGGATCAGATCCTCAGATCTGAAGACAATGATTTGATCATCATAGGGCAATGGATCAATACGGCAAACCAGTATGGTAACGTTGTAAGCCTTCGGTGTCTTTGACCTCAAGGTCTATCGATAACATTTCAACAGGAAATCGATAACATTATTCGATAATCGTGGGAAAGTCTATGCCTATCTGAGGAAAATAGTATAGCGTAAAACTGCAGGATTCTCGTTAAAATCCAGCGTTACTAAAATCACTGGAGCTAACATCACGGGTGCTGTAGCAAGACCAACACCGCAATCCTAGTAGATCTTGAGGGAAGGGAAAATATATAAAATTCTAGCTTAAGCCCGATTCTATCTTATCATTGCTGCTGGAAACGTACACGTTTAATACACAGAAATGAGCTAAATTTCACTAGGTCGCATCCAGGTCTTACCAAATTAACTCTTGCAGATTGTCGCTTCTTCAGCTGTAGCCGTTGTTTATTGTATTGCATTTACAAAATTGTCTCTATGAGAAAAATATAATATATAGGATTTTTCAGCAAGAACTTTGTTTTCGAAAACAAAATAAAACATAGAAATGAGGAAAAAATGATTGAAATTTTTATTGTATTTATAAATGAAAAACGATATCCAACAAATGTCCACCACGCTTATAGATGTCGATTCTTTCATTAAAATTTTCAATCACTCTTTCATAATATGGCTGCTTCATTTCGTTAATCTCATCACGGATTTTAAGTTTTAAGGCTGAAATCGATTTGAGTAGCTCCGTATGCTTTGTATTTAATATATCCCCACAAAAATAAACCAATAGTATCCCATGATCGGATCACCTGAATTTCGTGAAATTAGGTGTTGAGGAAATATATGAAAGAATCCACAACTGTAAGCGTGGTCGTGGTGGACTTTTGTCCAATATCATTTTTAATTTATAACTGTCAAACTTTAGTCTTCATTAATCTTTGATTTTTATCTCAATTCTTTTTTCTATTTTTTTTTAAACAAAAAAGTTCATTACATTTTCAAAGAGCTTTAAAAAAATGATTACCTAACTATGTAACAACGCCTCCTGCACGCAATTAAAGACTAATTTATTTGTGTTTAAATTCGGTTCCATGACTTGTAAAACACCGAATGAAATGGAAATTGTGTCGCACGACATGAACTGCAATTAGAATAAGTAGAACTGGAAACTGGAGCAAACAAATTAACCGAATGATTGTTTCAACTAACTTTATTTGAAAATGTTAAATTACATTTTGTAGAACGGAATATTCAATGAACACTGCGACCAATTAGGTGCACAATAAATAGTGGTGTGAAAATAGATTAACACAATTTATTTCCGCTTCAAAAAATATTTCTTATAGTATTTTTGTTTCAAATAAAATTTATCTGTTTCTTTTGTGTCCTCAAACTTCTTTGTTTCTAAATCTGGAATTGTATTTAAGTTTCTCGCTTCAACGACAGGTGTAGGCAACCTTGTTCTCCCAAGCAGCCCTTGTAGAGCTTGCAGAAGAAAAGATAAAAGAGACATCGATACCACAATGTTGATTGGGTCAAAACCAATTGAATGATGATGATAAGAAGGTGCTCCATGATTAGCATTACCACTTGCACCATATGACGTCGTTCCGTAATGATTGTTATTATAACTTCTTGATTCTACATTTATGTCCTTACTGGCATCGGTCGTAATAAGACTTGACTCCAATCGATTCCCATCAATTTTCCAATTATTTTCCACATCACGAGTCAATTTTTGAGCTTTGATCGATTTAATTTTATCTTGCTTTATATTTTCTATCTTATGAAGTACAGATTGAGCATTTATTTGGACTTTCTTGAGTAATGTTTGAATTTTAGAGCTTTGATCCTTTATCATATTTGAAACGTATTCCTTAAAATTTTGCACAGATGGAGGAAATTTTTGATCACTCTGGATGTCAGTATTTACTATAGTTATTCCATATATTATTAAGCAAAGTGTAACCGATATGAACGCCATCACTGTTACTACTACTTTGTAAAAATCGGTTTTTGAAGACATAGGCCGTGAATGGTAGTTGAAATACAAATGCGGGAAACTCGAATTGTATCTCTTATATATTCAATTTAAGGTCTAATGCTTTTAGTAATAGTTTGTCAGCTCAAACTGAAGTTAGAACTCTGGCTTTGAATTTCTGACATTTGACCTATAAAAGCATAGACCTTTCCACATTGTATTGTCAAAGGTTAATTTATACAACTTTCACGGTAGAAAGTTAATATAAAAATATATAACACTACTTATTAACGTTTTGGATAAATTTTATGAAGACTAATGCAAATGTCATTTTGTGCTGTGGCTAAAATAAGTGCTTACAAGCATGCAAGTTTCCGTAAAAGTATTAATCATGCATTTGCATATTTGTACCTAAATGAATCACATTTACCAATACTAATAAATTTCGTAATTTTGCGCATTTGTAATTCGCTAAAGCACCTGCGGCTCATTCGACAGATTTTTTTTCTGGACTGCTATAATAATATAATTGCCATGTTTTGACAGGAAAAACACGCGACAAAACCTGGACATTGGCATTGCTGGCATAATGATACCTAATCATTACCCTCCTACGATAAGAGTTCAGATTTATACAGTGCGTCGCATGCCAACACTACTAATGAAATCTTAGTGATTAATTAAATAAAATTAATGAATTTTATTGAATTAATCACTAAGATTATTTTATTGAATTAAATGTAATTCAATAACATAAGGAAAAACAATAATGGTAAAAAATCTAAAATGGTCAAACTAACTGCGTATTTTAATTATAATAACGAATAATAAAAGTACATGTGGTGGTTATTAAGAGCTTTCCTAAGTTTTAAAAGCTAGATACATAAACTTCTAATCCCTATACGGCACCCCTAAATTATTTTTCTTTTAAAATAAAAATGATTATCTAAAATTGAGGCAAAAATGAAACTCTTAATGTCTTATTCATATTGAGTTACAACAAGTTTGTAAGTTTCTTTAAGAATACGCTTACAAACATCAAAAAGCAACATATAACTGAGCAATGGTACCACATGTATGATTTAAAAGCACTTGACCATCATTCTTTTACTTTGCAATCAATAGTTATTCTACAGTCTTCTTTCAAGACTTAATTTACATTTCTTAGTTTTATAATTACGAATACCGCTATCTAAAGGAGATTTATCGAATGCACTATACAGTGACCATTAATTTATTTAAAACATATTTCATATTTAAAATAGATGTCACTTTAGAACGACGCAAGAGCATCTCAATGAAAACGACATCTAGTGACATCATGAAGAAGCTTGTTTCTACTATGGTATAATAATGTGGCGTGTGCTGAAAAGATTGATAGGAAATTCATTGTTTGTCTCGAGAAGTATTCAAGTATTCATATAAAAAAGCTTAAATTTTCAATTAATATAATAATAAGGCAAAAAATGGATGTAGTAAATAATTTGATAAATTTACTTATGATTTAGAATAACGCCATCTAGAACTGAATACACCAACTAAGCTTTGATTGTGTAGCATCGTGACAGTAAATGAAGAAACTTTTTATATATAATAATAGATGTCGCTACAAAGCGACGCGTGAGCACCTCCATTATAGCAGCATCTGACGAATCCATAAATAAGCTTCTTTATATTTAGATAAGGACATGGATTCTTCTGTTTCCGAAAATTTTGCTGTAGATGACGGGTACAGCGTAAGAAATTCTGGAAATTATAAACATTGTTAGTTTTAAACATCATTAAATTTAAAAAAAACGTTTAAGGTTTTATATTTCCGCTATGATATGATACGATGATAACCGTATTAACTAGAAAATATTGTAAATATGGTCTGTTTTTGTAATTGAATATTTTGGTGTGCAATTAAGTGTTGTCCCTCTCTCTCTATATATACTTACAATTCAAAATGTTGACCGCTACTATAAATAGTAAAATAGATACTAACGAATTTAAAATCATCAATTGAGAATCTGTTCTAAAATTATCAATAACAATTGCAATTCAATGTTAATATTAAAATATGCGGTGCCCAGCAGCCGCACAAAAGCAAAAAGCATAATCGTAAATTATTCATCACCCGAACAAATTTTATACAAACAATACGACTTTGCTGCATAATTACGTAGTGATAATGAAGGGCCGGTGTGGAACAAAGTTATAAATAGGGTTCTCAAAATTACAAGATTAATTTACACAATACATAATATTCCTTGCATATTAATAGAGATATTTATTTTCTTTTCTTAGCGTAGTATTCTCTAAAAATTGCGTTTTTGCTTTTATAATGTCAAATAATTTATTTTAAATAGTAATATCGTATGTTAGTTAGTTTAGCTTTAATCTCACTGCAGATGATACATGTTGAGTCAGCGTACCTACTAGGTAAAAAGTACTGTCCCCACCAATCACACTATATATATATATATATATATATATATATATCGGTTTACTGATGATTCTGCATTGACTTGATGACGCCAAAGGTCTCGTTTCTATCAGTTTAATGCATTACTTTAAAATTAAGTTTTTGGACCAAATCAGTCAAAAATTGAAAACATATGAAAAATGTATTAGGCCATTTAATTTAGTCTACACTTATGTTTTCCAAAATAATAACAAAACACTAAAATACTGGGGAAGGATATTTTGTGAAGCTATTTAGGAGACCTTTACAGTTACGCTTTCACTAGGCGATCCCCCCTATCCCATCTTCCTACTCCAATCCTCCTTCAGATCCCTTTTTATTATCCCCTTTACCATCCCTTCCCTCTTATCTCGTCCTCGCATCCATCCCATTATAAAGACTGGCAACATTTAATAAAAGAAACATTTCATTTGTAAGATTAAAAATGCGCGCTCGCAGCTAAGGTATTCTTCGTTACTTCTCTGCATTACAAGCACCATTAGGAGCAAGTCTCTAAAATAACGAAGTCCTTGACAACCCTAACAGTAAGTAAAAACTGCTAATAAATGACTGTAGATTCTTATATTAATTCCTCGTTTGTCGGGACCGCTACTCGGATATTTTTAAAGAAACTTTGTTAATTGTAACAAAGTGAAGGATGGACGGTGAAATATAAGGAGCTGTGCATATTCATTATAGTGATAAATTGATGTTAAGTTAAAACGCAACTTATTTAAATTTCAAAGAGTAAATTACTTGATGTTTGAGGAATCATTTGATTTTAACTTTAAAGGAAATTTATTTAAAATATATATCTTACTAGCTGTGCCGGCAGACGTTGTCCTGCCCTGAAGAAATAAAATTTAGAACCCGATTGCAGCGCCATCTACAGGGTCAATTGAGATGCAAGCTATCCTATCTTCTAAGTTGGATCAAACTGCACACGGTGTGCAAATTTGATTGAAATCGGTTGAGTAGTTTAGGAGTCCATCGCGGACAAACATCGTGACACGAGATTTATATATATTAGATTAATAAAGTTTAAGAACTCAAAGAAAACACTAGCAGTTTTTCATGAGGATTGTAACCAAGTGGTACCTGAGACTTTATAAGCCTATAGGTTCAAAATGCTAGCTTGAAGTCATGAAGGTTAATATAGGTGCCAATGGTTTCACGGAAGATTCTGAATATTCTAAGAAGTTGAGAAGATAACGCAAGAAAGAGGTTCGATCCTATTGGCTCTGATATAGTCTTCGAATATAACCAAGATTTAACATTATGTTGCTATTAATACACCTAGATTCAAATAATATAGTCAAATGGTCAGATCTGCTTGTCTGAAAGTCTGAAATAAGTTGCATCAGATAAAAAAAAATACAATTATTCCGACACTCAATTTTCTTGAAACTTGAACTAGAGTGTTGACTGTAGAGTGATAACGTTATAATTTTGGAGAGTCTCGTCAAAGGCTCTTCAGTTTTATCAGTTTAAAACAATCATGGAGAGTACCAAGAACTAGGATCCGATCCTCAGCTACCAAATTACGAGTCTTACGCCTGTCTGTTGCTTTAGGATCACTTTAACAAGTTACGCACTTGTTACTTCTTAATAAAAACAATAAAAATAAACTTCTAAAATGAGAAGCAAAACATAAGATTTCACGAACAATCTTCATTTTATTCCCATACCAAACAAACTGATGACTATAACATTTTTAATAGCCTTAAGATTTTCAAAGGGTGTATCAGGAGATCCTTTGATTTTGTTAGGATATAAATGTATTATTTAGTCATCATTAGTTGTAGTCTTGATAGCCTAGTGACTTCTAGGGTACAGTGTTTAATTTCTATGCCATATAACTATTGACGTGCATACTGTAATAATTATCATGTGTTGATGGTAAAGTATAACCGCTTAATCCGTGCAGAAATGGAGACAGAATACAATTTCCTGCAGCCGGGCGACCTATCGTAAGAGGCGAATAAACACCCCACAGCCAGGTGGTAGGGCATTTGTCCGACTGGATGGCTACCGTGTTTCGGCATTAGTGACCAGGTTCCAGTCTTCCTTAAGAGAACAGCAGCGCATTTGTAGCACGTTTGGTGTTGCAAATGTCCATAGAGCGATATTAACCGCTTTCCATCAAATGCAATAAAAAACAAAGAGAGGTAGAACCAAGCTGGAATCATCATAATGATTAAGGCTCTCTAGACTAACTCAACCACTATGGTACTACGCTCTCCAAATGCTAATTATGCTTCGCATGGTGAGAATTTTCAATGACACACATTCCTCTACGTTCTAACCAAACTTCCCAACAGTCCCTCCATTCCATCCCTTCTATATCATCCTCATTTCCCACTCTTAAATCTGGCAATGTGCGGACGTCGCCAACAGTGTTGCAACTCCCAGAAAGCTGTTCGTCTGCCTATTTCCTCGTTTTAGGCAGTAAAATGTATATATATGTATGTACGTATCTCAAGAGTATCTTGTATTTAGTTTATGTTTGATAATCTATTCATATTATATGTTATATTGTAAAATATCTTTAGTGTAGGGCCGTAGTTAGTGCCTTTTGCTTCTCCCTTTCTCGTTAGACTCACAGGTTTGCTGGAAGAAAACTCTTTTAGGGTTAAGCTTGCCTTTGTACGACATCACCACTGTTCTACAATTTTGTATGTAAGTTTTTGTGTACAATAAAGTATAAAGAATAAAATAATGAAGCCTTCCTGTGACGTCATCAAGTGTAGAGGGGCATTTATGTTTGTCGATTAGTATGTTACCATCACAGTTGTGTAATAAAAGGTGTTAAGGGTTTACGAAGTAGGTGTAATGCTGAAGTGACGTCCAAATTAAAGACTCCGATTTTTTTGCCCCGAATACCCAATGTTAATACAAAAAAATAAAAATACTCCGTTCCATTTTTATCTTGCATGTTAATCAAGGGGCGTGGGCTAGTAAAATCTAATGCTACAATTCGAAATTGGATATCTAGAACTAAATAATTTCATAAAATGTGCCTTATCTACGAAGTCTTAAAGTTTATATTTTATTATTAGCTTTCAATTCATAGCCCTTTTATTTCGATCAGAATAGAAGCCTAAGCAAACTGGAGTTTTATAATAACGACAGCGGATTTATTGGTACAGTCAGACGCAATTAATATAGAATTAAGATGTCCGGGATATTGAGAAGTGTTATTGATTGTAGTAACGCTGCGATACGTTTAATTAACACTTGAAATTCTATGGTTCGTTCTAAAACGATAATCAAACTTGGATAAGGAATCCGTAAATTAGAATGTCGCGTGGTCCAAAAACGCCTAATATATTATTACTAATAATAAAAATAACTTTTGATGTGTGTCCAAAATATCCTAATATATTCATTGAATAAGAATCATAAGCAAGTCAATGAAATCGTAGGAATACATGACAAAATAACGTCACACGTAAATCTTCTCTCGCTTTTACTTATAATTTCGAATGTATTTCGCATAAGATACTTTTTAATTTTTATATTGTTTTTTATGGATGTATTGGTTTGCGTTTGACCAGTGTCTCACCTGATGTTGAGTGATAACGTAAGCTAGGATGAGGCACGCTTACTTAGAAGATATCTATTCATCCGTAAATTCAGTCAGGAAAAACAGACTCTTGCAAATTATTCTACTCTTCGGCAGTGCGCACCAGAGAAGATGAAGCGAAACGCTTATGTTGAGTTAATGTAAAATTATAACCAGAAATAAGGCAAATGGAATGATGAAGTTGTAAAAAGCATAAATTATGTAGTAGGTATTTGTGATATTTTCAGATTACATTTCTTACTGGGCACTTGTCACTTATACCTAGTATGGTCTACCATGTCCATATGAAAATAATCATATATAATAAATATTCCTTCATGTTTTGATTCATCCGTACCTTTCCAAATATTTATCTCAGTCACTGGAAGGGCCTAACGCCCAAGAGACAGACTTGACCTAGTTACGGTGTGAGTAACTAAGCTGTTTTTCAAAGCAAAAATGTAAAATCTTTTGATATTGTCACGAGTGCAGGACTCGAATTAAATGCCGTTAGAATTACTACAGAATTTATTAGAACTATATAAATACTTATATCACAAGTACAAATATAACTGGACACAGCCAGTAAAAACTGCACGATTCAATAACACGCGCAAAGTCCGTCACTATATCGCTAATCGAAAGTACTTGCTTGTATCGTAATCCTCTCTTGACTGCCCCAGTTCGGGCATCGTTTTATACTAAAGTGTTACAATACAACAAAGGACCGCGTGGACTGAGATTTTCGAGAAACCGTAATCTGCGCACCTGCGACACGCGTCTATATACATCGGAGAA
Organism: Dendrolimus punctatus; assembly: GCA_012273795.1. Classification (NCBI taxonomy): domain Eukaryota; kingdom Metazoa; phylum Arthropoda; class Insecta; order Lepidoptera; family Lasiocampidae; genus Dendrolimus; species Dendrolimus punctatus. Next base: position 8,608,899 of record CM022527.1, read on the forward strand.
AGACGGGGAAAAGTTCCGTTTTAGCTTTTAATATCAGAGCCTTAAGAAACAAGCATTAAGATTCTTGTATTAACATTTAAAAACCGTAACTCCAAATAACAATCGATGAATAATGGCTTTTATTAATTTCCGGTCTCCTAAATTCTTTTTGTAATTCCAGTAGATAACCTATTTGAAGTTCTTTGTATGTAAGAAAATAAAGAATATGTTTATGATATCTACTAATAAAAAATAATAGTATCTAAGTTCCAAATTTTGTTAAAGAAACATTTTCTTTTAAATAATGTTAAAGCAAGACTGAGTTGAATTATGGTCTCTAAAAAGAAACAAATGTTACTCAATTTATTCAGTTATTTAGCATAGGTCTGTATTTTATTTCTTACAGTAACAAAGTAAAAAATAATAGATAAATGAAATTACTTTCAATGTACACAAAGATTTCGCTGCGAGGAAATTTCTAGTAATAAATATATCGACATTATTTCGGAGTATTCTAAAAACAATGAATAATTCATTCATTGTTTTTCTGTAGAAGATCATTTTGGTATATCACGCACGAATTTTGTAATTGTTTAAATATTAATCAACCTAAAAAAATCAAGTTAGATATTAAATCAGATTTTTTCTTCAAATTAGCCAACTAAATATGCAGTTTAATTAAAGTATTATTGCAAAATTTATCTTCTAAGAGAAGACAAGGTACCCCTTGTAATATAAAATGCCTATCCACTACACCGTAAAATGATAATCATCATTTCATCATTTCACAAACCCAGTGATTTGACATTATATATTTCAGTTAGATGATGTTATATAGAAACATAACATTATCAATAAAATTTCAAATGCACGCATGCACAAACAAGGCAAAGTTGTGCTCGAAAGCTAGTTTAATGTAGAATAGTTTATATTTAAGTAGAGAGATAAAATCGGTACATTTCACATGAGCCTTTTCAATTTGCTGTCATATCAGGCAGCAGTTGTTGGGAAATAATTAAAAAATGCAATTAAAATCGGTCGTAAATCCGTCATCAGCCCCGCCTAGCGTGTAAACAAACTGGTAACAAAACTATAAAACATGGTATCGTTATGTTGTTTTAGTGTTGTCAGAATTCCGGATTCAATGCTGTAGAAGTGTAAAAAGTTAAATAAACGTTCTAAACATATTTCGATACGATATGAATATATGTAAAAAATCATTTTTCTCAGTCTTCCTTTCTCAAGCTCGTATCTTAGAAAAATGGATTTGAATAAGCCCTTTTCCGTCTATGCGCCATTTTATATACCGGTTTATTTTACACCTTTATCTTTACCGTTAGCTACAGTTTTAGCCTTTATTAAGCACCGTTCATGTGCATTAATATATAAATTATAATATGAACAAAACTAGGAAGTTTTCATAGTGTCCTGAAAATACAGATTTATAAGATCCGCGTTTGAGAAAGTAATGTGACGACTTATTACACGTCACTCCTGTAAATACGTGCCTAATATGTATCTCTAGCATATTAGTTTTAATTAAAAAAAAAAACAATATTCCAAATACCGATATCATAATGAATATTGTGATATTATTACTGTAATTTCGAATGAGCGTCCGGTAGGCGTGACCACCATGAGCTCCTTAATGACACTTATTAATAGTTCATGTTAGACGACGGAAAAAATAATAATACTTTTAACATATTGCAAGATATTCGTTTACGACGCCATGGGCTTTGTCAATCACTATTTATCTAGAAATAACTCTTGAACCTAGTTCTAGAAACAGATCTTCGCCAGAGGACACGTACTAAATCGTTGAGGTTTTCTACCTATAACATAATTTCCAAAGAAAATTATAGTGATAACACAATTTATGCCAAGATACTCATCTTTAGTAGTTGATGTAATGAGAAAAAACAGAAGAATCTTGCTAACAGGTACAAAGATAGTGGCAAGCCATAAAGGACAGGTGTATTTATTTAAAACTCAAACTGTCCAATTAATCCGGTCAAAGGAAGAAACACCTTTTGTGATTGGCTTCTAAAGTTTAGGGTTACATTGTTTATTTGCTTTTATGATACCCTAATTACGTGATACCAACTTCTGGATTCCCTTACCCACCTGCAAGTAATACAACTATACATACACACCCTCCAATTATACCCGTAAAGACAAAGTTGATAAAAAACGACCAGGTTCTGGGCTGGCAAGAATTATCAGTTAAATATCAGCCTTAAAACAAATAAAATAACAAATTAATTAGGCATCATTTTATTAAATGGAATTACATGAAGTTACGAGATACACAAACAAAAATTATTTTTTTAAACAAAAAAATACTTCACTAATATACCTACGATTCCTTGAATTTACCACACTGGGACTATTATAATACTTAAACCTTTTGAATATAATTGTTTTATATTTAATAACTAATATTATCTTCAAATTCCATTTAGTAATTATCTGCGATTTTAAAGAAGCAAATGTCCTCGGATAACCAGGATATTCTTATTTAATGCCGACTGTTAACCCAGTAATTCAATTGAAAATGCTTGTTCAAACGAATAGAAATTTGTTGCTACATTCCTTTGTAACGAATTATTAACATTCCATAGACGCAGTTATGCTTTAGGGTGTCGGTAATATAAAAGTTAGACAATTGTCCCCCTCAGGCAAGGGATGTATGCTCCTATAGACTGATGTCTCGATGGGGAAACGGGATCGATACTGCCTTAACATTGTTTTATTTCATCTTGATGTTATTTCTCTTCCATACCCTGAGTTACATAATAAGAAGTTACTCTTAAAAAATTAGTAGCTATTACAAAAATATCATTAAAAATGTAAGTATTATTAAAACTAGTATCCGTATCAGTTTCACCTTCAACTGCAAAGAAAAAGGTTAAAGATCGAGTCAATTAAAATTAATACCTATTTATTATATAAAAAACTTTTATAATATTAATTCTTTAAAAAAAATATCAAACACAGAATTCTCGTAACAAAAAAGCTTACATTACATTACCCATAACCCGCATTCAAATTGAATGCAATTCAAAATGAATGAATGCAATACACTTACTTTAATTATTTATTTCCATAACTAATAACTGTATGCCGTTTTATGTTATTATTTTCAAATCGTGCAATTTGAACAAAGATGTAAAATTTAATTACTAAACTATTATAGTAACATGTGTAATAATCATATCATATTATAAAAAACTGATTTAAACGATTCACTTATACAGATTACACATTAAATTTGTCTAATTAAATCTATATTTATTTAGTTTCATCTATTCTAATAATCAAAATAAATTGTTTAAAACCTAAACATAAGTGTTTACAATTAGCAATATAAGTTTTTGAAGCACTCGAAGAAGACCACCAAGTTATAAATTCAAAATAAACACAAGAAAGGAATATAATAAAATGATCTAGAAATAACAATATAAATTTTATCTATTGGAAAAGTTATGATCTTTTGTTGTTTTGATTTGTTTCGTGTTTATTTCTTTGTTCGGGATTCAAGTAAAAACGATTGTGGGTCGATTTAGATGCGGTTTTCGCCGATCAATAGCAAATTCCCAGACTTAAAATCTGCGATACGTTATATTCCGGGAATCCCAGGGGAGTTTTCGTGGGAGCACTTTAAAATGGCCCAGCTGTAAAAAATCGAATTCCGATGTAACATTTTCACTAATCAATAACATATCTATCATATAATCTGTGATACTTTATATTTCTGAAATCTGGCGAAATTATTCCCGGGAGCGATTTCAAGTTGCTAGGACAGGTAAAAATTAGCTCATTTCGTCAATCGTGAAAGACGCGGGCCAATCCTAGTATTGTCATAATAATTGGTCGAAGATTATATTCCAAAATAATACTGACAAAATTTAAATATTTTATAATACGTGTAATATTCAAATAAGACAATTTAACACGACACCTCATTCTGCAGATTAAATTTATTTGAAGAGGGACCAGTTTGGAAGCGAATATTTGCATTTCATAAATATCCAATCGCATAATAATAAAAGAAATGAGTGTATTAGGAAGCCTGGTTCGCGGCGGCAGTCGCAGCGGCAACGCTGGCATTCGTGATCGGCGGTTGCGGTAGTAGCAAGTCCGCGAGCCGTCCAGCTTCACGCAGACCCGACAGAAAAGCGCCGTGCACTGTCGCTGGATAATTTCGCATAGTATGCTCACCTGTACAAAATGAAAAAGCCTAGAATAAATACATTTAAACTTTATTTATTTCCAAATGGAACAGTAGATGAAACTTAAATGACTAACCATATTTCATCAGGCTACAACACCTGCTGTTGGTAAATTACGTATTTAGACATTTTGTTTAAAACAAGTATGTTATCATATTTCAACTATCACACTAGTATCACGCATTAAGAGTGCTCTAGGATCCGAATTTGGACTTAAAGGCCCGTGTTTATTTATAGATAAACTAGCTGTGTGGTTTTTTTGCGGAATCCTTAAATAATGACTAGAAGTTACTCCTTATAACATCAGCTAGCTGCCAGTGAAAGACTCGTCAAAATCGGTCCAGCCGCGTTTCAGAGTTTAGCCGGAACATCCAGACAGATAACTTAAAAAAAAGAATATTAGTACCGTATGTACTTTCATATGCATTTAGTATAAATCTGGTAATTCGACAGTAGAAACAGACACTTAAATTTTACTTATTTGTATGATGTGAAAATCGATACACGCATTATATTCAATTCATGGACAAGTCTTTTAAAACAAAACGCGCCGCAGTATTTGTATGCACCCTATTTATAATTATTATAATTATCAGTATAAACAGTTTTTCGTAGACATCCAATGACTCCGGCATGTGCATTTCCTGTATATAAAAGTAGTTCTGCATTTATTCTAAAATTTGCAAATCCTGCCCAACTTGATATTGAAAAGATTAGCCGTCATACTCTAGGGCGTAATATAATAACGTAGATTCTGTAATAAACATGACCAAGCCATGTAATTGAATTGAAACAAAGCAATTGAATAAATTGAAGCCCATTGAATGGCGCTAGTGATATGGAAAATTGATCGTGTGCGATTTTCTTTACCGTTCTATACTTATTTATAAACTATATAAGTACTTTGAGACCCCCTATCATCCAAAGTTGGTGAAATTAAAAAACTTTAGTATATCTGTTGCTACATTAGATATATAACTCATGTAGGTACTATAAAGTTATTAGTCTAGTTTGTTTAGCATAGTTTTCTATGTTAGCTCCAGTCTGAATAGTTCAGTGAAAGTTCGCTATGTAACTGGGCGTGACTAAACAGAACAGGCGTTTGGACATGTTTACATATTTATAGTTAAAGCTTTCTGTTACTTTGAAACGCTTTGAATTATCTGTGGTGACCACATATTTTTTAAGATTTACATTTTATTTAAAATATTCAACAGGAATAATGATTATTGATTAATGTATTTAATTTATCCAATAAGCTTTAACGAATCTATCTCGAAGTGCAGATTACGTCAGTCAATACGGTTACTAAACAGCGATTAACCCGAGAGTTGTCGCATCGAATCGCTCGGTATCAAAATGTGTTGTCCTAATAAATGAATGAATGAAGAGTACGGGAACAGTATAAACGGTTTTTTATTGCTTTCAAACATCTTCAGCAGGTAAACAGGCAGTTGGCCCACCTGATGGAAATTGTTTACCATCGTCTATGATCATTTGGAACACCAGAGGCGTTACTAACACGTTTAGACCGTATCTTACTTAAGTAACAATTTAATTTCTTAATTATTTTAAGATCAGCATATGTACAGGAAACTCACCAGCAAAAAATAGCCTATTCTCGCCTGGTGCCCCTGGTACAGGAGCAGCTAGCAAATCGTAATCAGTGCCCGAAGAGCCAACTGCTACAAAACTGTATGAGCCACGAGCGAATGGGTCTGCTCGCCATCTATAAAAATAATATTCATACTCACTATTCCCATAATTTAATAAATAAATAACTTCACTCGTCCTATAATTTAATTAATAAATCAAAAAGTAAACACAATCATACTCTCCCTAGAAGATACACGCACCATCATGAAATTACTACAAAATTTTACTTAAATTCTTAATATAAAAGTTCTTAATATAAAATTTGTAAAAATATGTGTATTTTGTTTCTCATAATGTTAAAATAAACAAACACGAATGATAAAACTAAATTTAATAAAAACTGTTAAAAAATTTTTTTTTCTATAGTTCGTTGAGCGTACTTTTTTGACATAAAATAACGTTTGCCATTTTGGAAATAATAAAAGGCATCAATAGCTCCGTTTTCATTTACTTCCCTTATTCATGCTTTTAAGAAAAGGCATCCTGTGTCACTGTTTATTTTTAATAAGATTTTTCAACCATCCAGAGGAGCCTGTGTTGAACTGATTAGGTTAGATTCACTGATCAAAATGTTGAAGAAAATTTACCTTATCATGTAGGTAAATGTAATAGTAAGTAAACATAAAAATACGTGCCTTGTAACAACACATTCCTTAGGCTGTGGTACAGCTGCATGTCCAAAGATACTCTTCAGAACAGCAATACACCTGCCTACTATGACATCATCGGTGACATTCTCCATCACCGCTGCAGCTTCACCAGCGACCAGCGCCAACAGCACCGGAGCGCTGTATAAGTTCCAAAATAGGAAGAGCTCGCCTGAGAAAAAGATTTAGTTATAAGAATGTCATATAATTAAATTATTCTTTACCTTATATGTATAAAAATTTGTCCCCACAACTACTAAGTTTTTGTGTACAATAAACGATTTTTATACACCATAGCTATAGATTTTATTTTAAAAAAATGTAGTGATTATTATTAGACTGCTTTTACTTATATGTGACATTTACAATATCGTAAGTAATATTATTATTTAAGTAATTATTATTATTATCACTGTCATTAACGGAAAGCCGCAAGAAAAAGCGTGCTTATTAATATTTAATTTTATTGTTTATATTAATTCCTCTTGTTTTTATAAAAATAGTTGTTTTACAGTTAGGTGTATTGATTTAATATATTTACAAATTCCATAGTTTATAATCTGTATAAAATTATCCACAAGTATTCCTATTCGTATAATTTCATCAGTAAAGTATGATGTTTATTATTATCATTAATTACAGTAAAAAATAAGGAACTTCATGTGGGTCTGCTGAAAGAAAACTTTTTCAGGGTTAACCTTGCCTTAACAGAGCAAACTATTACACTCATATATCATTTTCTATTAGTTTCAAATAAATGTATGAACAAGTTTCTAGTTTTCTCAGAAATATAAAACGTTTCTCTAAGGTCTATAAACCTTTTATTTTATAGCCTTTGGCCAAAATAACCTTTAATAACTAGATTCGTTGAAAATCCATTGAAATACATTGGAAATATTTCATTGCATTAACTTCATCAACTATCTCCACTTGAAATCAACATGGACAAAAGGAAATGGATGAACAAAAGGTTCAAAAAGAGTTGGGAACACGAAAATTATAATAATTAAGTGATTCCCAACCGATATGTAAGAAAAAAAGCAAGCTGAGGGTGCCTGTTCTCACATAACTCTTGTACAACGAGATACATGTATATCAGATAGCGAAGCCTTTTTTAAAACACGAGCAAACATCGAAAACATTAAATTGACCACGATTAAAAAAATCTTTGGCTCATGCGCTTTGTTCCGGCATTCCCAGAGCAAACGTAGGGGGCCTTAATGAAGTTAGTTGAGCACACAGCGAAGAAGCTAAGAAGTACTAAAGCATAACGTAAAAAAAGGCCTGTCTTGGCTTGTTCCCGTGATTTATTGCAACCGGCTCCCCCTTCGGGTACCTCCGTGGCGTTAAATTATTCAGCTTTTAATTCGTTATCGTTGCCACCGCTGTTTCTGCGTTTTACACTATTTACGCTGTGAAATAATTTACGAACTGTCCGTGAGCAGGGTGCTAAAGTACTTGGGTTAATTTGCGGAGGTTACGCGGTAGCTCTACATTAATATTGATAATGTACAAACGCCTTGGCGTTGTTTTACTGATGTAAATTCACGGAATTTTACTGGCGAATGCTATTTTTGAAAGCACTTTCTGCAACAATTTTCTTCACATACAAATTTGATGTGTTCAGTAAAGAAATCATTCCTAAAGTTGGTAGTGGACATCGGTGTTTTTAAGTAACAAAAGATCTTAATGTGAACATATCGTAGATTCTTAAGTACAATAACATAAGTTCTTTGTCATATGAATATAATGACAACCAGGCCTGAACAAATATGAAAAGAAAAGAAAGACTTTATTTATCCTCAGGATACCGATAAGATGTTACGAAGATTGGGTATTTTATAATGCAAAATAAGCCGTCTATTATATTTCACAAAAATATGGTAATTCGACGGATGTGGTCTAGTGGTATAACCGCTGGGACTTTTAGCTGACTAGGGTTCAGAGATCTTGGTTCTACTCCTAGTCATATAAAATATGAAAATAACATTTACACTACTTATTCTGTATGGATCTTCTAACCATCGGCATGTTTTTCGGTTGGGCCTTAGATCGATTCTGTATTTTAACTTTAACAATACGCCTATATTTCACGCTATACATTTTTTCTTACCATGATATCAGTTTGTATTCGTTTACTAATTTAAAAAAATGTGAATGAGTTAAAGAAAAAGTGTATATTTATACTATGTGAATTGGTATTAAACAGTAGCTTTTGTTATTTTACTTTACCATTATCTAGAAAATGATGAAACGTTACTATTTATATGATTTTATCCTACATAAACTATTTTATTTCTTCTTTGTACCTCAATGAAACTGTTAAGTATTTCACAGGCGAACAAAGTTTTCTCTTACCTCTGCTGGCAGTTGTTGTTCCAACATGGCCGAAGAGATTAGCGCTCGGGTCCCAGAATGTACGTTCAAAGCACAAGACTACTTTGTTCAAGTTCCCGTATCCGAGACGTTTAATCGCTGATACCTGAATGATAAACAGAAACAGAAGATAAAAGTTACAAAACTTGTACTGCGAGCTAATTTTGCTACACTTTATAAAAGAAGTAAAAGTGTTCGTCTTATGAATCTGTATGTATGAATGTATCTTTGTAATCTGATGTTTTCAGTTTTTAACAATCGTAATCTTGAAAGCATAAAAAAAGCTTCGAATATAATGTCGCTTGAAAAAGGTCACAAATTCTAATTGGCATCACTTTTTCACATAACTTCACTCAATTCAATATTCCGCTGGAACTGCCTTATTTTCCTGAACAATATTTATTGCAAATATTCAAATAATGCCTCCAAAAGAGCTGCATAGCATATCTCAGTAATAGCTGTGAAGAGGATTGATGTTTAACTCTAGTTCGGACCATATTATGTATGTATTTTATGCATATATTTTAGGAGCATAGCAAGGCATTTCAATACATACATAGATATAATCTTCGAAAAAGACATTATTGGCAAAATTACACTTGTCTTGAATAGCGGCTTCTTAGTATAAAATATTGTACTGTCATACTTTGGTAATTATGTGATGCCAAAATAATTGAAGCAAGCTTATTATAAACTAGTTTAAGTTAAAAGCAAAAAATAATTTAATATTATCAGGTCAACTATGAACTATCCACATATTATGATAAAATGTGGCTTTGATTTTAAGAAACCCATTTCACATATTATATAAAAGCTATGTCAGCAACACTGTATCGTAAATAGGATCTTTACCTAGTCGTTGGAAAATTAGACCTCGCGTACAGTTTGAGAACAGTTGGCTTGCGGCCAACGAAGTCATCTGAGATAACATGATGCCAGAAATAGAAAACGTTAAAAGTACAACCTGAAGGAAACTAGCATTCTCAAAGGAATAAATAAATAAATTCTATAGTGGAAAATTTAAAACAGTTTTTATTTTGACGTCTAGGTGTTATGTTATGTTTGTTGCCTACCCCGCAAGGGACCTGGCGTGAAGTTATGTATGTATGTATGTATGTCTAGGTGTTAAAGTTTATTTTTACTTACACACTTAAGTATCAACATATTAATTTGTAGACTCAGATTTGACAGCCCTCATCGCAAGTACTTAATACTTCGTCTGTATGTTTTTCCCTTTTTACTATGTTAGAATATGACTTTCATCAAATTAGGTGTAGCATTTCATAAACTGAAGTTAATGATGCTTCTAACACCAAAAAGTGTGCTAGTTCCTGTATATAAAGAACCCATTTCTCAAAAGCAAATCCGCATTTTAAAGTCCCCCAGTCCAGCTATACATAACAAACCTTCCAATCTGGCAACGGCGGATCGAATTTAACGAAGTTCTGTTGATTCTGTCCATTGCTGGCGACTGCTATCTTCAACACTCCTAGAGGTAATGTACATAACACTACGTCACCTGAAAAAAATACTCACTGTTTGTATCGAAATCAATACGTAAAAAATAATAATACTAATCTAAATTTGAGTACATTTCGAGTTAATTTTAAAAACAGTTGACCTTTATTCGCTCTAAAAGTAATTCTATTTCAATTCGAAGTAAAGAAAAGAGATACGTTTAGTGTCGTCTTACGATCAATTCTAAGCTTTCTCCAGAGACCAACAATCGGCGAATCCAGCTACGCTCCCCTTTCGTTCCACAATCACTCCAGTAAACGATACACTTGGTTGAAAGCATACAAAATGGAATCGGGCATTTATTTCTTAATCTATTTGAACGCCGAAACTGGGGCCTTGACCGTAAAAAGAAAATATGAAGCGAACACAGATCTAATAAAACGAATAATAAATGTATCCGCGTTCATTCGAACTTTCCACACGTGTTGTTGTTCGTATAAATTTTAGCTTATGAAGTGAACATGTGGTTTCTTGTTAAATATGAAATTGGATTTTATCTATTATAATAAACTCTACCAAAATTAAATACGGCCATTTCATAAAATAAGCATCATTTTTAGATATAACTAAGTTTATTTTTCTCGTGGTGTGCGACTATATCATAATATAATGCCAATAGTACATACATTTAACTAATTCATCGAGATTGACTGCATAATTAGTTCAGATGTTAGAGTAAGTACACGCTTTACTTATTAACAGAACGTTTTTATTATAAATTATTAATTAATAAAATCAATATAAGTTTTATTAATATAACCTTGTATGAAGTAAATCGAAAGTGAGTTTATTATTTGGCCTTCGCAGTCTCAAATATGAAGATTTTTCATCCTGTAAAATTATGGAACTGCAGGGGAATTGCGGTCGAAAACGAGGATCACATTAGAGAGCGCACACCAGGCGCTTCCGTCTCAAAAAATATGGATTTAGTTTTCAATTAGTTGTTTTTACTTTTAAACTCTATCGTATAGAAGAAGTACAAAGAAAACACTTAAAAATGGAAAAGAATTAAGATGTATTTTCTAGTTACATACTGATAATAACATTGTCGAGCACCGACCTAATGTTTCACACATTATGAGCATCTTTAAATTAATAAACAAAGCACTTTCATAATATTGCAGACACATGAATTTGATTTTTCCATTTGGCAAGGAAAATGTGAACGCTAAAGCAATATGAGGATGCATGCCGACGGCTAAAATCGATAACGACCCGCTTTTTTATCAACTGTTCGCCATGTTGCGTTGGTCGTGAATTTTTTGTAAGCTATGGACGTTTATTGGAGATCAAAGACTTAACAAAAACGTAAGAAAATTTTATTAATACAATATTTATTTCTGCTCTTTTTGCCCTATTTTTCAATTAGATTATATGAAATTGGCAAGATTTAGATGTTTATATACCTAATTTATGCCTACGTCTACTAAGGACACTTTTCACCCAATTTCCTTTTACAATCTATGAATCTCTTTTCAGCCGACTATATGTCTATATTAGAACCAATTTGACGACTGGACCCATAACAATAGCAACCATATATCGAAGCGTAGTACTAATACTAAACCAATACAAATTAAATGATATCCAAAGCTGTTAATGAATAAAATTGATTAAGTCATTGTGGATATTATGCAAAGAAAGAAGTATTTTCGAATTTACTATGTCTGACTACATAAAAACTTATATTTTTACCTTTAAATGTTTGTTGTTGACTTGGTGCTCTTGGATTAACCGCCTTCACAGTAACCCCGGGCCCTCCATAGGAAATATCGGTGACTGACGTTCCGAGTCTTATATCCAGACCATCGGAGAGCGCAACCGGTACGCAAGAATATCCATTCCGTACTGAAACAAATAAAACAATACAATTATGGTTTAGTCCTTATAAATATTTATATTATACAATTACAATATAATAAAAGAATTAGGTTTAAAAACAGTTTTAGTGGGAGCCATTGACAGATCAATCAATATCTTAATAAAATCATGCTACACACAGGTCTCATGGTTCCCCGATAGTTATGGATTCTATTGTTTGACGATCAAAGATTGTCTATCTTATTTTCACATAGAGATTTCAAACAACGCCAGACTTGTGACATTGGTCAATTAGGTCAATCATAAAGCGGTTGTTTCATTCTGGATTTATATTTGCCAGTACTTAAGAATATGCAACCGATAAAACCTTATACGATTATACAACAATGCACTCTTCATAAGGCCGATACGGTTCGAGCGGCGCGCGGCGGTGTATTGTGTTTTAATAATTTTGAGTGCATTTCATACGATACTAGTACGTTTCAGCCCAGCTTTCCGGCATAGACGTGAAAAGACAGGGTGCCTTTATTAAGCATTTCATAGAAAGGATAACTGTATGTTTGAAAAATAAAGATGGTTAGAATCTTAAAATATTTTTAAAAATAAAATTTAAAGAACAACGTTTTTTAAAATAGTTCAATTATACATTCACTTTTTACTTTTCGTAAAACGCATACAGAAAATTCACTACTTTTTTATTTTTCGTAAAGTATTCATTACTATTTATTACATAAATATAGAAAACACGACGTTGTACTGTACCTAGGAGAATAAAAGCGTATTAAAAAGTAAATTCGTCATAAATGTAGGTATGGAGAAAAATGTATTTCGATATACTTTGTTTTAACAACACAAACCAAAACTCACATTAAACTACTCCACAAGCTTTACCAAAGTATAATAGGGTTAGTTCCAACACACAAATGTCAGATGATATCCTAATTTGGCGCATCTGCCAATTCTAATTCATCTAAACACTACGCCCAATGTTTGGAACACTACAGGCTACTTTCAGGATATGTGCTTGCAACAGACTATATTGACGATATTAACCCGGTTTGTTGTCACAATCTGGTGAGCGAGCAAACTATCCGAAACTTTAGTTTTGTAGAAGGGGACCGCGAACCAAGTGCCCTGGCTATAAAATTTTGCGTCATTTGCTCTAGATACAGGAGTTATTTTATTAAAAAAAAAATAATTCTTAAATTTACGCTACTAATTAATATGACCATGTCATTTACTATTGACTCTTAAATGCCTACTAGAGAACTACTAAAATAGGTAGGTATTCACGAATTAACGATATTTCAACACACTTGACTTAAAACTTGATAATGGAATAGACACAAATACAATTGAAAAGTTGACCTGTTTTGTCGAGTTGCCTAGATCATGCATTCATAAAAACCCAACACTATGACCCAACAACACTTGTAATTAACAACACGGTAACTGATCATGATTTAGTTGTAGTTCTTTTAAATAATTTTAAACATGAAAAATCTTGCGAATATATAAAGAAAATAGATTTTGTCAAAGTATCAAGAATTATATCTGAGACATCATTCACTGAAGTTGTAGAAACGTTTGATGCCAATGAAGCCACGAATATATTTATAGATAGGCTACAAAATATTACTAATGATTGTACTACTAAAATGAAGCTAACCCACAGACGCAAAATACCAATGAAACCTTGGGTCACAGAGGGCCTGCTACGATGTTTCCGTCATCGAGATAAACTACACTTAAAACTTAGAAATAATCCCAATGATGAAACTCTAAATATCATTTACAAACGATACCGGAATTTTTGTACAGATCTCACCAGAAAGTTAAAGAACGCTTATGAAAAAAGAGAACTAGAACAAGCAGGCACCGATATTAAAAAAACCTGGCAGGTAATAAGCAACATTACAAACTACAAACCCGAAAAGTCTGTATCAAAAGACCTATTACATCGTTATCGAGACCCGCATACAGCTGTTAACATTGTTAATACTTACTTTGCAGATGTTGGTAGTAAGTTAGCAGGAAAAATTCGAGCTGAGACTGGTGATACTACTGACACTGTTGCGAAATCATCCAAATTGTATAACTCCTTTGGTCTTCTAGGTGCGGATGAAAAAGAGGTCACATCAATAATTAACGGATTGCGATCAAATTGTTCGACTGGTTTGGACAATATTTCTACGCGGATTATTAAAGAAAATATAAACTATCTGGTTGCTCCTATTACTCACATTTGTAACTTAAGTATTTCAACATCTGTATTTCCCTCTGCGTTAAAAAAATCTGTCATTTATCCTATTTTTAAGTCTGGGGACAAATCACAATTGACTAACTATAGACCAATCTCTATATTGCCATCAATTTCCAAGATTCTTGAAAAAGTTATAAATTATCGTCTTGTGAACTATTTAGAAAAATATAAATTAATTTCAGAAAATCAATACGGTTTTCGACGTGGAATGTCAACATCAGATGCGGTATCAAACCTAAATGACTATATAGTGAGATCACTTGACCAAGGGGAAAAATGTTTGGCGATATTTCTAGACCTGGCCAAGGCATTTGATACAGTCAGCATCCCGCTTCTATTGAGAAAGTTAGAACGTCTCGGAATACGTGGCAAACAGCTTGAACTCTTCAGGAGCTACCTTAGTGACAGATCTCAAACTGTAAAAATAGGCAATTACATCAGCCAAGAAATACCCGTCACTTACGGAGTTCCTCAAGGAAGTATTCTCGGTCCAACACTCTTTTTGGCCTACATTAATGATGTCTGTGAAACTAAAATACGACACGGCAAACTTATATCCTTTGCCGATGACACAGTTTTACTGTTTAAAGGCGAGTGCTGGGATGATGTCTTTAAATATGCACAAAAGGGGTTTGAAGATATTTGTGTATCATTAACAAGTAGTTTATTAACTATAAATCCGAGCAAAACTAAATTTGTCACCTTTTCACTGCAGGCAAAAAACATAAACAATGACACAGATCTTAAGCTAGTAGCCCATGTAAAAAACTGCTCCTGTACATCAAATACAACAAATAATGCTTGTATAATCTTAGAAAATTGTCACAGTGTAAAATATTTGGGCATTATAATAGATTATCAACTTACATATAAGCCTTATATTCAATTATTAGTCGCTAGAGTGAGAAAGTTAATTGTTATTTTTCGAAAAATACGTCACGCAGCCACTATTAAAAATTTGCTTACAATCTATTATGCACTTTGCTACACCATTATTTCATACTGCATAACGACTTGGGGTGGTGCTTATAAAACTCACCTACTACCACTTGAAAAAGCGCAAAGAGCTGTTTTAAAGGTTGGCCTGGGACGGCCTTTTCGTTACCCTACTAGTTTACTATATCAAGAGTGGCAAGTGCTATCTGTTAGGCAAATATTCATATTACAAATATGTCGACATCAACACCGTGTCCTACCATATAACTCGATATTACAATGCACTAAACGTTTAAAAGGCAAAATACTTGTAAATGAAACATTTAAAACCACATTTGCTCAAAAACATGCTTGTTTTCTTAGTTCTTTTATATACAACAAAATAAGTTCAAAGCTAACTAATGACTTATACAAATTAAAACACTACGAACTCAAAAAGTAAGTCAAATCTTTTCTATTAAAAATGGATTATGAAAACAGTGAAAACCTTATCCAACCTATTAAATAATTATCTTTACAGTTCCAATTATGGGATACCAGCAACAAACATACGCACACACAAACACCCCCCCCCCTCCCCCCAACACACACACATACACATACACACACACACACACACACACACACATACACACACACACATACACACACACACACACACACATGCACATACCTATATGCTTACACACCACAGGCACATACTCACATAACTCATATATAACCTAAACTACCTGCATATTTTACAAACATTAGTGTTAGCTACTATATACTAGTATTTTTAAGTTGGTGGTGAGGGGTCAGGAGTACCATAATCACAGGTTTTTTTTTTCCTAGTTTGGGCTCCCGGCTTTTCCACCCATAGTTAAGATATTCTTTTGTTTTTTCCGTTGTATTGTTATGTTTGGTGGAAAGTAAATAAATAAATAAATAAAATAAATTGTTTTATATAAATTAAAGAAACACAAATATTTAAATAAACAACCATTTTGCTTCGATTGGCGTTATATTTATATCAAGTTATTGCTATATACTTCTTCTGTTTAAGTGTTTGTTACCTCTAGTAGATTTATGAAAATGTCTAGTCTAAATTACAAGTTCTATCTAAGTATAAAGAGTTAATTGTAAGTACCATAAAAATTAAAATAAACAAATCCGAACCTGTAATTTGAACAAAATTTATAAGTACGACCAAAATACATTTAAAGTCTAGGTCCATTTTTATTATTGTACTAAACCAACTACAAAGTTTTAATACCACTATGTTAACTATTATATGAACGTGACATTTTCGATTTATTTCTTCATACATTATAAAATGCAACCGCAACTTTAACGACCCATTAAAAATAATGAAATCACTTATCCCATATTCGGCAACAACCTCAAACCGCAAAGTGAAAATAGTGAAAGCTAATGATTTACAAGCGAACTTATTACGTCTTTATCTCAACAAAACGGTCCATTGAAAGCGCTCACAAAAAAGGTATTTCAATAACATTCGTTACTTGCTAACTGGACTGAGTTGGACTTGTCCGCCCATCAATTTCTTTTTAGCATAGAATACATACATTTTATGTTAACCAGTTCTTGGCAATTTCGGCCAATCATCTTTGAGTTGTGGGGAAGTTTAATGTGGGTAACATGTAGTGTTACGTCGCTTTACTGTTCACCTGTTTTAGCGACATTGTAAGTAGGTACTTAAGAATCTCATCGAAGAGTTTGATGTAAACAGGAGTAGGGAACAAAGAGGTAAATTGCCTGAACAAAGAAATAAAATGTCATTATTATCGGTGTTCAACGTCTACTAAATAACTTTTTTTTTGCGATATCTGCTATTTATACGATATCTAATTATCGCTTTTAAAACTTTCATCTGTCTATCAAAAAGTTAGCCTCGGATGAGCTCTGTAATGGTGCAAAAGATTTTAATTAAAAATAATTTTCGTCTAATTATACCTATTACTTTTTCACTTTACAACACACAAAACAAAAAGTTTGAGTTTGTTGAACAATTACATCTAACACGTAAATCACCCTTTGTCTCATCAGGGCTCTGTAGCTCTTTGTAAAAGAATCTAGGCGCAATTCACATGCAGTTAACGTGATTCCCCTGCTGAGCAGACAAACTTTCGACTAAACAATGTTGTTAACTAGTGTTTGAGTAAATCAGAAGAAGATAATCAATACCTGCGATTGCTATCAGATTTCTGTCAACACATGTATCGTAAATGAATTTTCAATAATTACTTTATACCGCGTAGCTCAAGTTTTGACATTATTAAAAGGTTATTAATTAAAGAAGTTAACGAGTAATTATGATTTCCGATTTAGATTACATCAAAGTACTTCGCCTTTGCGTATTAAGGAATTAGTACAAATATTTTGAGTACATAGCAATTCTTGAGTTGTTTGAAAGAGTTGTTTTACAAATGACACAGAAAAATGGGTTGCTAGACTTTAAAAAAATTTTCAACAACTATGAGCTCTTAATTTTAATAGGAAGTCCTCCGCATCGCAGTTTTTATTTTTTTTCTCAGTCCAATGAGAAAAAAAATCAATCATCATTAATTGATTGTAAAGAAAAATATTCTCAAAGAATTTTGTAGGAAATTTAATGCTCTACAAAAATGTATCATATATTTTTCTGTAAACCTCACCATTTGAATGATATTGCAAATTTAAGTTTGATTATTTTAAGACAAATTTCATTTTTGTTTATGAAATTTATAACTCGACAATAAATGACCATTATAAAATGGGAAATACATTTTTTTATAGGAGATTAACTGCTCTATAACAATGGTACCCTATGTTTTGGCGATTAAATAAAGCGTTCAAAAGATATGACTTAAAAGTATGTGACCTTCAAAAAGTGTTCTCCAGTGAAACTTAGTTTAAATAAACACTTTTGAATTTAAATATTAAAAAAAAATTAACCGGCTCACCCAGCATTAAAGAACAGGGTAAGCCATTGTTCCTGCAGGAACGGTCATACCTCGTAAATTGTGTCCACAGGTAGGAAGAATAGAAAAGCTACCAAAATCTCTTCGATTTTTCGATTACCCTTTAATTCAGTAGGCGTTGTCTAATTCCCGCCATTATGCTAACTTTATTCGTTTCCTTCCTGGAAATTTCGTTGTAATATCCATGACTATCTATTGCATAATATCCGTGCAAGTTTGTGAAATAGCAAACCTTACTGCAACGGTCGTAATGAAATGGCAAAAGTTCATCATTGTAGCTCTTTCCTAGGCTTCTCTGGTAAAATATTCTGCGGTTCGAGTTGCTCACATTTCATAGCATGGTTTAACATTGTGCAGAAATTAAACGCTTTCATGAAACAGAAAGTAATATGTAAGTTACTCAAGAGTAATCTTGTTTTAAATAATTCATATATACATTTTCGATAACGGAATTTTCTCTTGATAATGGAAAAAATGCTTTATTTGAAAAAAAAACTAGAAAGTGTTTATAATCAAATTTGTTATTTATTCAGATCCCAGTTATAACGGATTTATTAAATTATGTAGTGACAGTATATTGTGTGAAGCACACCAAAATAATTTAAGGGATACAGTGAAATAACTTATACACCCAACAATAACCAAAATTCAAATAATGCGAGATAAGAAATGAATCACGTTGGTTCATGGGAAGTAATAATAATATAATAATCAAATCGATATAATATAATCGTGTTCATTATGTATCTTATCTACGTTTATGTTAAAATTTTCAGTTTCATCTAGAAAGAACAAGAACTGCTGAAAGCTATTGTACTGTAGCAAGACTTATAGTAAGTTTTATATTCGACGAATCATAAGCATTTATTGGTTTTTCATTTAACTTACACTAACCATCGGATCAAATTACCGGTTTATTAATTAAAAAATTTAATACAGAGATTAGAAAAAGTAAATGATACAATCTTTACGGATTAAGTTAAGAAATTTAATTTTAGTAGATGAACGAAAGCTTATGAGAAAATGCAAAGAAACTAAGCACCCATTTGAAGCAGACGTAGTATTTTGTATGTACTTATATCATCAATCAAAGCAAAGAGCCAAAGAGGAATCCGTATTTGTCGCAAATCATTAAATATAAAAAAACCCATCGTGTTAATCGACTTAAAATAAATAAAAGAAGTTTAATTAAAGCGTACTAAATCAATAATTGGTAATCAAATATAATTAACCTTATTTGATTGGGCTTTAATAAATTTTAAAGCGAGAACGAAATTGAAATAACAAATATGACATGATTTCCGAATGTGAAATTAACAATAGCCAATGACATGCAAAACAATTGAATTCCATCTGTCAATTTCCACTGCTAATTAATCAAACTATTGTTTATTTAAACTATAAATATTAACACTTGTGATTGTTCAATTATAATTATTATACAATAGTTGAATATTGTGGTATCGCCTTTTATTTAACAAACCTTTGAGAAAAAAATACCTGATGATAGTCGAATCATATATAGAGATGACATCGGTAAGAAAACTAGATATAGCGAAAATAGGAAATACTTGTATTTTTTTTTAAACAAAACTTACAAGATTATACAAACAATGTTACTCTCTAACATATTGACAGTTCTGTTGTGACTATTGTGTAATTGTGTATGTAATTATTTTGCATTGTGTCCTTGAATATAATGATCTATAGGTAATACTAGTACTAAATAGACGTAATGAGATATGATACTCTCATCAAGGACACAATGCGAAATAATGCTTACGTAATCAACATTTTAAACACTGTTTTGTCATATTTTCGCTATACATCCTTGGGTATCTTGTTATAGTATATCTTAGGCCATACCCATCTCCTGGTCTGTAGCCCATAATAATTATATACTGTCATATTTTAATATAAATAACTATATGTAGGCACATACATATAGTACAGAAGAGTTAAATGACAGGACAAATGCATAACAATTTTTTTGTAAAAAAGTAGAGTTTCAAAGAAATCATGCGAATGGCAAACATCGATTTTTTTTTTACTGTTGCCCAATACGTCAGAATCGAAGTACTTAAATAACTTAAAAAACGTAAGCCAAGTCGTTTCACTCGTACGCTTTATTGCACCAAAAACCATTTCCAACTTTTTATTCTTGCTGATAAATAAAAAAGTAAACCCGTCCCAATATTTTGGCAGTCATGGGCAATATACCGAAGCCAAGAGCTTATAATAATTTAAAGTAAACATTTCTTTTCAGTGTATAATTTGTCCATTATTGTAACTTTATGACTGTATACCGCGACTAAGTCCAACGATTTGTCACTTAATAACGCAGTCGGTCTGTTTTACGAGACTTTCGGATTCCGTCGGGTAATAAATTCTCTTTTCACAAAAACGTATTAGGTCTAAAATTTTATTGTTAGACTTTATTGTCAGCTTTATCAAACGGGATAACATCGAAATACCAACAGCACGACATCGTAAACTTCTTACATTATACAACTGTTGGTCTTTTAATAGCTTGGAGTATTGTACGTTTAAATTTATAGACGCCGTATATTCTCATTGTGGTATTAATACTAGGTCGTTTGAAATAATGTGAATGCTCAAACCTAAATCATTATTCTATTAAACAGTGTATTGTTATTTAATTTAACGTGTAGCGTGAAGAAAATCCATTCATCCATGCGTTATTGTATCGGAATGATTATGAAGTGTTGAGTAGTCTGACAATACATTCGATATTGATAACGGCTACACGCACAAGTCGTATCCCTATTGCAAGAGCAGTTGAAGGGTTTTCAAGAGATTAAACAGATGGTGCTTCCAAAGATATCGGTTGCTATCACTGTAGCAGTAGCTAGTAGTTATAAGGATATTCAGCTGTGACATAAAGACAGACACCGGAATAAGAATACAAACACAATGCTTCTTTTTTACCTTTAGGTATCTGTAGATTGAATTCTATTGTTTAAAAATTCGCAGTAGCTTTATAATGTTGAACGATTAAAAATTTTGTTTGTGTGAAAATTTTTAGCAGTTTAGCAAAATGATTCTAGATTGTTTGATTCAATTGTGATGAGATTACGATTTCATAAGTGAAATGATAAATAAACTAAATAAGACGTGTTTTCAACCTTTATTACTTTGCAATAAAATATCGCTGGCTTGACTTTTTATATATATAATACACTAGCTTCTGCCCACGACTTCGTCCGCGTGGAATAGTTAAAAAAAAGCAAGTTAAAAAAACCCCAATTTTGAAAGACTCATCATTGGTGCACCACTCCTATTGGTCTTAACGTGATGACATATATAGCCTTCCTCGATAAACGGGCTATCTAACACTGAAATAATTTTTCAAATCGTAGCAGTAGTTCCTGAGATTAACGCGTTCAAGCAAACAAAAAAATAAACTGTTCAGTTTTATATATTTGTATAAGATAATAATAACAGCCCATAAATGTCCTACTGCTGGGCTCCCATAAGAGGGGAAACGGACAGTATACCTCCCCGGCACGCTTGTCCAAGGCGGCTTGAAAGGGTTTAATCGATGTTCAGGCTGCATCACGATGTTTTCCTTCACCGTTGTAAGCACGTGGTAGTAGTAACAATATGCTTAAGTCAGAAAAACTTCTTAAGTGGTGCATGCGTTCCTGATAGGATCGATCCCGCGCCCTTTGAATATGGGCGCGTTCGCTAACCATTACACTACCACTGACTTTATATACATTAGTTAAATTGATTAATCTAAAGGTCCTATATTTTCTATTTCTACAAGGGATTTGTAGAACTTCTCAATTAATCTTTTTGATATTATGCGTTGTCTCTTACTTCACCTCATTAACGGCACGTACTATATTAACGAGTTTAGTTATGACGATTTAGGTTTTGTTCCAAACTACCGTTTTATGCACGAAGCAACTTGCACTCTACCAAGAAACTAGTAACTCTTGCTCTTACATTACGTCGAGATATACATCACGAATACGAGACTATTAACATGTTGAGTTGTAATCGAAATCCTAGATAGCCTCACTAGCTGTTAACATGCGCTCGAACTGACTAGTGCGCAAAACGCTTTTCCCAAGTAAGATTTTTAACGCCCAGTATTCCGTTGGAGTAACATTCTTTATAACGCCAGGCAGAAGATAAAAGAGAAACTCCGGATACGTGGCGCTGTTTTGGGACAATTAGTTGAGTGGATACATTCATATACAGGCCATTGTATATTTCCTATACATATATTATACACATTATGTAAATTAGTCGAACAATTTTAAATATAACATTATACTTAAAAAAGCAATTTTAATAATTAAGTTACCCCGTAAAGCTGATCGACTACATTCGTACCTGTAATAACAATAAATTAAATTTGAAGACGCACAAAATTAATACGTCAATCGTTATCTTAATACGGTCCATTAGATATAAGCGACCCGTATCACCGGCGTAACCCGTATCATTCCTAACATCATAACGTATTAATTAGCGTTTCATAACACTTTGCGACCAGACTGTCATGTCCCAGAGACTTATTCGGCTTGAAACGGGACCCGTGCGGACTTGATGCAAATCCTATGGGTCGAATGCTGAATTTAAATTCAGAATTACCTTTACTTTACTTACTCAAACATACTCTATACATGTTTCTACTTAGTTACCATAATGTCCTGACATTTAAACCTTTTAAGAGTTTAGAAGCAAAAATGGAAGCCTAATAAATTCGGTGTACCTATGTCCTTCCATTTATCTATGTATGTCACAGCTATTTTCTGGACGATAATAGATTCTACATGATACAATTTGGAAATACGGTGTCATTATATGCACCTGTAAAACAATGTAGCAAAACCTCTACAGAACAAATAATTTAAGATTTTTATTTTCGGTGAAAATAGGTATGACATAAAACACCACGGTGAATCGTAGCGGGGGTATACCTTCCGTACCCCTAAGAAGTTGGGAGGCTCGAAGCCCAGCAGTGAGCCGTTTATGGGCTGTTTTGTATTGTACTATAGTATATAAACTTATTAGTGACCGTGTAACGGTGTAGGCTATTGTATGTATTATGGGTAGGAAAAATCTTAAAAACTAGTAAATATTAAAAAAAAACTTTTGACGAAATTTGACGTGAATATGATCTGGTAAGTATGGTTTGAGATAAAACAAAAAGAAAATTTCTGATTTTCAATTAGAAATTTTGTTATCATCGAGGTGACAAAAAACTCTTGTGGTATGACATGCATAAAATTAGACCAAGTGTCTAATTTTATTTAACTTCACGTGCCCTGTGATGTAAAGATTCCTTTGAATTTCAAAGGAATCTTTACTAATAATTATATATAAATTGTAAGAAAATTACTTGTTTTTCAAAATTTAAATATAAAACTAATTTTCTTAATATTCATGTCATAAAAAAGATAACATCTTTGAATACTTCCTACATCGTAAAATAATAAAACAAAATTACGAAACTCCCCCCTAATCTTATGTAAAATCAATAAGATAAGCTTAAGAGAACAATTTCGGTACGTTGTCGCGCGTAGGCGTGATGCCAAAGATATGAATGACGTCTGTATAAGGGCAAGATTGAGATGGGAACGAATCATAAAAAAATAATTAGTTTAGACGCGTTAAGCTAATCGAGCGTTTGACGAGGGTCGGCGGAGGTCGCGACGAGGATTTACCGGCTCCCGAGAATGGTCAAACAACAAACTGTAATGCCTTTGTTACATTACCGTCTAGTTAAAATTATTTAACTAACATCCTTCGCTTGTAAAATGCGATTTAATATTGTAAAGAATAGCACAGAGTGTAAAAGAAGATAACAACATAATTTATTTCCGAAACGAGATGTTAATTAATGAGTTGTTATACTTCAGTCGACTATGCCGTATTTGTAACGAGGGAAGGCCGCTACAGGCTGGGGTCATTATTCGGACAGACGCGCTCCGACGCCTTTTAGCTCTTTGACGTGGAAAGGCCCCATTAGCATTGAGCGGCTTGTTGATCTCGCCTGTTAATTACTGACCTCTACTTTAACGTTTAACTAGCGCGTCTACATGTTTGACAATAGAGATAGAATTCTGATATAAGAATGGTGAATATAAAAAATCAGCCAAGTGCATTTCAGATAATGAACAGTAAAATGTGTTTGAAGGCGAAGAAAGACTAGTTTAAAAAATGTATAATCACAAATATCTCGCTTTTTTAATTGCAAGAGGTCAGCAAACAGGCAGATGACCCATTTTATGGAAAGCGGTTACCATTACCTATGGACATTTGTAACACCAATTTGGTGCCGTTGGAGCCTTTGGTGCTGGATGGAATCTCAGCACTAATGCCGGCAATGGCGGCATACTCTACACTAGGGGCAGATAGCCATCCAGGCGGACAAAGACCCGACCACCTAGCTGTGAAGTGTTTTTTTCGCCTCTTACGACATGCCGCCGGGCTGCAGGAAATTGTAATCTTGCCTTTATTACACGTAAAAAGGCATTTTTATTGAAATAACTTTTCTAATATGTTGTCTATATTGAATTTTTTTACATTCAATGAAAATATTGTTGCCGACAATATTCAATTACAAAAACTCCGTCATTGCTCTATGGCAATACGGAACCCTAAACATTTAAAATGTTTTTAAAAACAAGCGATGAAATATTCCAGATGCGTTGAATTTAATCGACCTGACTGCGAAACAAAGATATTCAAATGAAGAACGCAGTCCGATCCGCGGAGAAGACGAACCCTGAAATCAAAGCAGCGGATTCGACGTATAAACTGTTGATTACGGACCGCTACGCTCCGTTGATCGGAATGTCATTTACTTGTACATTCGAAAAACAAATATGATAGCTTTTAATTTACGAGCGGCTCTTCGGCCCCTATGCGACGTTAAAATTTACATTGCCGAAATTCGCATTCGTCCAAATATAAAATGACCTATACGCACTAAGCATATTTTTATGTTGAAACTTTTTATTGGCGTCGTGACGACGGTGAGCAGGCTAATGGAAATATCGTATCTGTCATATCAAGAATATGCCATTTGACAGTTTTATTGCGATCGCGTGTGATGTCCAGATAAAAGACAAGTTTTATCTGAAGGCGAGGACATCGTTACTTGGTTACGACGAGGCCTTTATGCGCCAAATCGATTGCTTTTCGATCGAGTTTAACGAAGTGGCAGTTGAGAGGAGGGTACGGACATTTTATAGCGGCAGTACTTTAACGTGTTTAGTAAAATTGTCTAAAGTTTAATTAAATCCTGTTATGCAAAGGTAAAAAGTCATCCTCGCGTATTGCTACATTCATTCATTTATTAGATAATTGTATTCAAACGATTTCGAATAAAAATAAATTCTAACAATATTTGAGACGTTTTGTTGTTTTGTTTAAGCTAAGCGTTCTTATAGGTACATATATTAATCGAAAAAAATGCATGGGAGACTTGATTAAAATCCTTATATGAATGACTATCTATATAACAAGCTATTAAATTGACAAAAAATATGTATACACTAACTACTTTTCGGTCTTTAATAGAAGAATACCAAACTGTAGGAAAATAGGTGAATATATGACACC
Organism: Dendrolimus punctatus; assembly: GCA_012273795.1. Classification (NCBI taxonomy): domain Eukaryota; kingdom Metazoa; phylum Arthropoda; class Insecta; order Lepidoptera; family Lasiocampidae; genus Dendrolimus; species Dendrolimus punctatus. The sequence goes on from CM022527.1 coordinate 8,634,898, forward strand.
ATAAAATATAAATAAATGCATAAAACAGATAAATAATCGCATTTTTACGTTATATAAATATGGATTCGGAACCTATGAGGGTTACGTAAAAAGTGGATACTGGTTACAGAATGTTTGCATGCAAGCGGGATTTACCACTACGTTGATGAACAGTTTATGCCCTTGTGATTCCGACAGACCCCATAATATTAAACAGTCTAAGTCTCGAATCCGAAGTAAATATCGAACCAGCCGTTTCCAATAGACCTACTACGATGGAGCTAATATTACACGGTTCACTTCGATCTTTTAATTTGCATCAAACAACCAAACTGATTTATGTAAACAACATTGAATTATTCAACGTCATTGTAACATTGAATGTCATCGAACGTCGTTTCATTCTGTGCCTTTTAAGCAAATCTGTTCCATCTGGTTGAGCCGTGCAAGTCAGCTATTAGACCCGTGACGTGAAACACAAATAAACTCTAAATAGAAGCTTGAGATGTTAATCAACGAAATTAAAACGTCGCGCGGCTTTGTAAAACCTTATTCAAAAATATATTCAAACTTAGACGGTTTATCCATAAATTTCCACTTGCATTTACAATATTTTGCTAGGCCAATTAATAATATAATTAATGATTTTCCTTTTTCTGGACCACTGGACAAAAACTGTCTTCCGTTATTATTAAGAAACTAGTATATGCCCGCGACTTTGTCAACTTTCAACTTCTGATTCCCGCGGGACTCTCGGGACACAAAGTACCGCAGCATTTAGAAAAGAATGTAAGCCTATCGCTTTAGTGAAAAGTGTATCGGAATAAGCAAGTTTGTATGCACCCGAACAACTACAAACCGGTCAAGAGAAAATTCCCGCGGGATTCCTGGGATAAAAAATCACACATATTAATAAATAAAAATTCCCATCGATGAGTTAAAAAAGCAATGGAAGTCGATTTTATTTCAATCGTCAGATTTTTTCACTTTAAATCATTCCCAGAAAAAAATCTGCGGGATACTCGGTATAAAAAGTAGCGCCGATTGTAAGTTTGAGAATTCGCTATCGATGTGCGAAAACTGCATCTAAATCGGCCCAATAGTTTTTACGTGATTCACGAACAAAAAAAAGGAAATCTAAAAAAAATACATTGTGTTCTACATTGTTTATAACTTTATAATAGTCGATACCAGTTTTACTTTTAAATAGTTTTAATGTAGTCACCGCATGTTTGGAATTGTATAATATCATGGATAAATGTCCCCCCAGCTGGCAGGGATCTACTACATACAGTTCTTTAGCTCAATTAAATTATTACTATAGTTTTATATTTGCATGTTATGTTTCATAGATGTTAATTTGTTAATAAATATAACATGTATCTATCTAATAAAACGTATAACTTAGTAAATAAGCCTTGCAATCTAAAGCTTATTTGTTAAGTGCATCTAGTAATTTGTTTGTGGTTGCAATAAGTAGCAATTTAGAAATAGGCACTCAACTCAGATCATTGGGATTAAATACTGCACAGAGCATAAAATTGGATACGCTGCGCTTTCTTGGTATAAGTGAATCACCACATCTTTTAATGAATTATGTTAATAAAACTTCTTAAAATTTCGAATGATAATAATAGTGAAACAGAAATAGAGAGAGAGCGCAAATCAAACTAAAAACCTTGCACAAACTACCAGTAATACATATATCTTAGTTAGATAATATATCATTTGAAATTCGTTCCAATACAAAATTTTATAGAACTTGAGTACAAAATTGTGTTCAAATTGTTGATATCTACTACGAGTAATTTAATTATCGTTAAGAAAACTACGTTCAGAGATAACTTAACAATAAGTGCATACATTATTACACATTAGCAAGAAATGCTTATTGTCGAATAACAACCGTAATTCTTAATATAGTTATTAATCATCATTATCCTTTTTATATTAATCATAAGCTACCAGCGTGCATTCGTATGAAGTTGGAGCTCTGTGACGATATTTGCTCCTCTGTCGAGAACAGGCAGTGCGCTCACTGAAGACTTTATACGAAGCGACACTACTTACGAGATATCAGATAATAAACGCACCGCGAACACACATCTTGATGCCATTTACCGCGCAAAGTAGCCGTCCCTTCTACTTTTTAATTGGTCTCGCCGGCTTGATGTGAATTATTTCTCGTGTTGACACCGCTATTAAGTACTCGGGGTTTATTACATGTCATACTTTTACACTGTCAGGTATGTTTGGCGTTGACATTTAAAAGGACGTTGAGAGGGGTTTCAAAAGATGCCGAAATCAGATGGCCGCATCAGAAGAACGGCTTCAATAATCGTCCGTAGATATGGACGATTACTTACAAAACGGTTTCCTTTTACTTTATTGCAGATGAAAAATACAACATACATACATACATAACTTCACGCCAGGTCCCTTGCGGGGTAGGCACGAACAACAGAGCGCCATACAGGCTTATTCTTACACACCTCACTTGCTTCTTTGACATTCATAGCTCTTGTCATGCACGCTCGTCTGTTCTTAAGGCTCCTGACATCACCTTCTGCTAGTACACGATCAATTTAATCATGGAAGATGTGTCGTGGCCTTCCGCGACTTCTGCATCCATCCACTTTTGCATTGTATATCTGTTTAGTCATTCTTTCATCATACATTCTTTCCACATGCCCGAACCACCGGAGCATTCCTTTCCTTACCTTCACCCCGACACTCTCTTTTAGACCAACTCTCTTTCTTACTTCGGTAAAAATACAACATAAACCTGAAAAATAAACTAAATTAAAAACTAAAACTAAATAAAAAAGGGAAAAACACCTAAGATAAATTATCGGTCCCACTGTCACTTCCAGAACTTCCACGTTCCTAGAAGGATGGCGGCGTTGCCACGTAGTATAGCAACGCTTAATCCTTGACCAAAATAGACGCCAGACTTCTGGTCGCGTGTGACGTCTACTAGAAATTTGGTGACGTCACGGTAAATCTTTAGAGCGTTAACGTTTTTTCCTTTACCAATCGATAAGATATCATCTACGGGTAAAACCAGTAAGTTCTCTGTACTAAAGATGTATTTGACGATTTCTTGTTCGACTTCTCTATTTTCTCTCTCTTGTTCGACTGTCAAATTACTTTTTAGACTGTCAAAATTGCTTTTTTAGATTATCATTATTATTAGACCAAACAAGATGTCGGACTAGTAAAAAATATATTATTTTTAACACATTGAGTGCATATGTTCCTACAATAAATTACGATATTTATCTTGAGTAATACTACAATATTATAATTTATAGCATTTCAAAGTTTTCAGCCTCGACTTTAAACAACACACAAAAGATTAATCAATTTCCAGTGAACTGTTACACTTGTTTGTATAGGACAATCTATTGTTCAGAGCAGTGTACCCAAGAGGGCATTATCATTTTAATTAACAATACGAAGCGTGTTTGATTAAGGCAACTCGTACATTATTAAATTTTGCCAGACAACGCGTTTCAATATGTAACGTCTCCACAAATATTTGCCATGTATGGGGTATAAGGGGGACTCCTGCGAACAAAGGAAACGAGGAAGATGCGATTACTGCCTACTTTAATACATTGAGAGCAAATATCGAAGACATACTAGCTTGGCTTATAATATTAATAAATACACATATATCTTACTTGATTAGAAATTTCTTTGACACAAACGCTCCAACAAATACACATTCACACCTACAGATATTTTTTCATGATTACTGTACGTATAATTGCGTAAAACGACCTAGCATTTAAATATATTTTATATGGATAAAAATGAATAGCGTATCTTCTTTTGAAGCGTTTTCTGTTACATTAGGTAACTAGCTAATCACGCTAAGCACGTTCCTTCATCAGGGCTCCAACACTCCCCGACTCGATGTCGGAAAATATTTGCAAAGCCAATGAAAGGAGCTTTACTAAATTTGATTACGCACCCCGCGTACAAAATGACGTTCAAAGTAATTTGAATTTAGTATAGCGTAATTAGAGACAAATTTAAAGCTGCGCTTATAATGGAACTAATTATATCGCAGCAAATCTTTACCACCACGTGCTTTGTGTGTAATAACATAAGTACTAAATCAATTCATAAGCCGTGATGAACCAATCAGATATTTTATTAATAATTAAGATTACCTAATAACCAGTACAATATCTTAACCGGTCTTGGCATCTATTTCCTACTAAATCTATACCTTTGGCGAAATCACCAACATTCATTGTAGTGATACTGCTGGCTTATAAACTTAAATTCACGATATTCTGTCTACTATAACGCCTCTAATGTATCCCTTCAGGTGCTGCTACATTCAGATACTGTAAATTCTATATATACATAGTTCGTAGACCGACCCACAAACACAGTGAACAATTCTATGAAGTTGACAAACTTTCTGTTTTTGTATTTTTTCTACAAGCCCGTTGTGTGTGCGGATCCAAAGTTAAAAAACCCCGGATGTGCCGTACCCACGTAGCCGCTAAAGCTCACAATATAATTTTGTTGCCTTCACTTGTTGTGTAAATGTTTGTCACATAACAATAAATAAGCAGAAATTAGATAGGCTTACCCAAACTTGTGACCAAATATTATGTCCGCCTTTGGTTTCAGAAGTTATATACTGAAGATATATCTTTAAACAAGCTCAATTAATTTCCAAGAAAACAATCACTTTTCAGGGCGGCTGCCATTTGTTTTGTTTAAAACAATTCGCTACACTTGCCAAAAAACTTATTGTTTCGTACATGTCTGTATATTCAATACGGCAAACGAATCCCACAACATAATGGCGTCATTTTCATCAAGTAAGCCATAATTGAGGGGTCACAGATAGATATTATAATTACATACCAGGATACATAAAGAGAAGGAAATATGTATGTCTCACGAATGTGTACTGAATTACGAACAAGAGAATCCCCCCAAGAGAAAGGTATCCCCACCATGACTTATACATAATTGTTCAGTATCAAATAATAAACACCGTAAATAAATATTTTAACGAAAAAATCGCAATATACTCAACGGATATTGTGCAAGCTAAATTTCGTTAATTTAACAATATTCTGCCCCATACTCCAAATTTAGAAAAGTCCTCCTTGCTTGGGGGTGAGAGGAGGTTAGGAGCGCATTTTTAAGCTTTAAAAAGGGAATATATCTTGTTACGTGAAATGTTAGTTAATTGAAGTTTTACTAAGAAACAATATTACGATTTTGAGTGCGGCAACATTTACTACGAAATTGCATAATATGTAAATCCAGAAGTACAATTTTTAAAAGAAGCCGTGACACACGTCGAATAACTAAAAAGGAAAGTACATGCAAGAAAAGTTCACTTTTCACCAGAATAGCAACGGAATCCTAAAAAAACGTATATTGCGTATAGTTGTGTCCTCATATTGTTGCGAAAAACTGCCAACTAAGCCCGCGGAAGTGTAGCGTTTATAAGTCATAAATCAGATGGCTTATCGGCGTACGCGACCCTCGGGCCCTACGCCGTCGCTTCGTTCACAAAATGTGCAACGTAGATGATTTTTTACGTAGCACTACAATTTGTACCGCTCATTTGCATACTGCATTCGTGGAAATCAGGTCACCGTACGAGCGTACGTTAACGACATTTCGCCTACAATACTTTTGTACTTTTTACGTAAAATAAATTAACGTTGAAGATATTAAACGCTTTTAAATGTTACGTATACATACATGTTACAAAATGAACGCCGAAAAAGTGTAAACGCAGTTTGTGACATTTTAATGGGTAGCTAAATTGCTCCCGAGAGTTATGTATGTCACAGTGTCGCCAGTACGACAAATTGTCTGCACATTGCGAATTGCAAACCAAGACATTTGTTAGGCTATAGAATTGTTACAAAAATAGATTGAATTCTATTTTATTTCTGGAATAATCCTTAATGGATTAAGTATAACTAATAAATTTATAGTATTAGTTAAATAAACATTTCTTTGTGGGTTTATATTTTAAAAATACACGTATTTACAATTTCTACCAAAAGCAACAACCAATAGGGTAAATAGTAAAACATTAATAAAACATATTTTATTTTAGTCAAAACCTAGTTTTTTTTATTGGAAGAGTTCAGTAGACAGGCAGACGACCCACTTGATGGAAAGCGCTTACCATCGCCAATGGACATTTGTAACACCAAAGGTGTTACAAATGCGCTTCTGCTCTTTTAAGGGGGACTGGAACCTGGTTTCTAATGCCAGAACACAACTCAAGGTTGTTTATGGCGATATACTTTAGAGCCGGGGTGGTAACTACACGCGCTAATATCGGAGGTGGTGTACGCAATACCGGCGACGGTATTGAGAGTGTGACAACTTATCGTCGAGACTGTGCATCGTTGGTCGTGCGTATAGGGGCAACCCTATAGAGAGGTACTACGTGCGGCTGTGTAAGTCGATAAAAGGAATTAGTCAAAAATTGGTGTTTTCTTCTAATCCAAAAAAGCGTACCCCCGCTCGTATGTAACAGTATGAATGAAAATAATTCCGTAAACAAATATTTTTTTTATACGTTTAGTTATTTAATAATTTGTTACCATCAAATCGAGTCAAATGTAAGTCTTAATAAGAACCTCTTAAATTCCATATTAAAACAACGTATCAGTATAAAATGAATAAGTTTTCAGAGATACATAGGTAATGTACCTAAATATTACGCATAAAGTAGAATACCTAGCAAATAAAGTGGCACTAACTATTAACTATGGCAACGTATAAAAGTTTAATGACAAAATTCAATTAAAAAATCAATGAGAAGATTATAAATAAATAATCGGAAAACAAACACATATATTGTATAACCCCAAATTAAGCAAGTTACGCTTGTGTTTTGGGTAATATACAAGGGACTACTCTGGGGTCGATTCCAGACATCCAGCCCATAGTAAAAAACGGAGAAAAATTGTTTCAGAAATTTACAGATAAAAGTATAGTTTGTGTTGGTTATTATAGAAAACGTGTTACTTTTTGTAGAGGTATGTTTAAATACGTATAATTGCATACATTACTATGCTTTATGTATTTATGTGCGTGTACTCGTACGGCACATGATTATCATATTAATTTACTTGTACACTGCATATAACTTACGTATTTTCGTACTCAATCCACCCTAAAGTCGAATCAACAATCGGCCGATCGAAGCCGTCAGAACTTCAATACGGAAAAGTGGGCCCATAGTTTACGGATCGCCATTAGTCAAACAATATCTGTAAACCATCCGGACAGTGAATGGCAGATAGGACTCCGGCGGACACGGCGAGCGGCGTAAAACCTATCGCCCTGAAAATATCAGCGTCCACGATTTGACGACTAGGTTTCCTATTGTATGCACTTCGCCCTACCCACCTGTTAGGGACTGTATGAATTTAGTAAATTATTTAGAAATAATACGCTGGTCAACGATGGTGAAAATACATGTATCATTGGTAACTAAGATAAACAGAAACGTCACTTTCCTAACTACCACACTATATTTAAAAATAAATACGAAAGAGTTCGTAACATTCTCCATTTTCTTCAAATGGGGAGAGGCACCAGCTTCTCAATGGTCTACGAAATAATCCAGCAGAAGTTTGTACATCCGCTACTCGAACGACTCCATCTTGGCCAGGGTGTACACAAATAACTCTTCCTTTTGGCCAGGTTCCTCGTGGAAGTTGGTCATCGACAATAATTACAAGGTCTCCGACTTTAAGCTCTGGAACTGATCCCGTGCACGTCTTGGGAGTAAAGTAGGCAGATATTCTTTCAGCCATCTTGTCCAAAAGTGATCAGTAAGTCGTACTGATTTCTTCCAACTGCTTCGGCTGACCAGGTCTGAGTCATCTAAAGTCGTCGGGATTGACTTTCCAGAAGAAGTTCCTAATATGAAGTGAAACGGTGTCAACGCTTCTTCCTGTCTGGGATCGAATGAAACGTGTGTTAAAGGGCGAGAGTTCACTGGTTCTTCTGCTTCAAAGAGCAGAGTACTTAAAACTTCGTCTGAAGGGTTGCGTTCTCTGAGAGTAACCTTTAGCGCAGTTTTTATGGATCTAACCAGTCTCTCCCATGCTCCACCCATAAACGGAGCTGAAGGTGGTATAAACTTCCAGGATATTCTCTCATCAGCTGCAAACTCTTCTATGGCTTCACCGTACAACGATCTTAACAAACGGCTGACGCCAACAAACGCCGTACCATTGTCCGACCAAATTTCCGTAGGAACTCCCGTTCGAGCAATAAATCTTCGCAGACCCATCAAGGCAGCGTCGGTGCTCAGGCTATACACCAATTCTAAATGAACCGCTCTCGTTACAAGACATGTAAAAAGTGCAACATAGCGCTTTTCTCGACGACGGCCGACAGATACTTGTACTGGGCCAAAATAATCCAAGCCAGCGTATGTAAACGCTCTCTTATGATGCCCTAATCGCGCCATAGGGAGATCGCCCATTGGTGGATCGAATAGTTGCGCTCTTCTTATGCGATATATTCTGCACTCAAATGAAATGGATCGTACAGTGCTGCGTAGATGAACAATCCAGTAAAATTGCCTTAATTCGTTGACTACCATCTCAGTTTTTCCATGTGCAGCCTTTATATGATAATTAGTGATAAGCAGTTCAACAGTTTTATCCTTTGAATCCAAGAATATCGGTAGTTTGGTTTCTTGGGTAATATGAGATCTGTGATCAATTCTGCCCTTTAGCCTAAGAAGGTGATCTTCTCCAATAGTAGGGCTAAGATGCAAGAGTTTGCTTTTTCTCGAAAGCGGTTGATCATTCTTAATACTTTCTATTTCTTTGGTTAAATTTATACTATTTTTAAAGTCGTCGTTGGGAAGGTAAAAGGAGTTACCGTTACATGGTTCTTTGGACGGTGGCTCAGCAAGCACAGGAGTGCTAACCTTGGACTGCCGGCTAAGCGGTTCCATTGCCCAATTAGCATCAAAGTTATCATGGCTTTGAAGCCACGACTCAACCTTATGGCTCCGTGAACTGCGGCTTCTACTTTTTTTAATAGCAAGCTCAGCCCGTAACTCTGCCTCCACGACTTTTTTATCTAAAGCTAACTTGGCCTCAGCGGCTTTCAACTCTATTTGCCGTCGTTCTATGACGGCTAAACGGCGAATATGCTCAACTTCAGCTTTAGCGATAGAAATTTTAGTACTCCCTGTATTACGCGATCTAGTTGTATAATCCGACGCAGTGTGACGTCCATTCCTCGGCGATGGCTCTTCGTGGGTTCCCGGCGACGCGTCGATGTTTGTGGTCGACGACGAATGGGCCGCCCGAGAATCCTGAGCCTCACCCAACGGGAGGTTGGAGTCGGTCGTTATTTTATGTGATCGCGTATTCACCATCGTTGTTATTAAAAACGGTAGAAGGACCAAAATGTTAGGGACTGTATGAATTTAGTAAATTATTTAGAAATAATACGCTGGTCAACGATGGTGAAAATACATGTATCATTGGTAACTAAGATAAACAGAAACGTCACTTTCCTAACTACCACACTATATTTAAAAATAAATACGAAAGAGTTCGTAACACACCGTTATGCCATTTGAAAATATTTGAGAATCCGGTGAATCGGTTTTGAATCTACTATTTTCATGAATTTAACTTGTTCATACTTGATACGATTTAACAGATTTTTGATTGTTTTTATATTCCGAAATAGTTTTTATTAAAATGATAGCTTACATTCTTTTTTAAATGCTGCTGTATTTTGTGTAATTTCAAGTCCAGCGTGGACGAAGTCTCGGACATATGCTAGTATTACAATAATATTGAAGGTGGAATAACTTTATTTCGATTGTTGTATTCTTTTTATTTTTTCTTTAGTCTTGAGAATAAACCAATTATCACAACATTTCGTAAATATTGTAGTTATATTACGTGTGCATACATACGTTTTATGAGATTAATATTTTTTCTATTTCGGAAAAAAGTTCAATAGATAGATAATCGTACATTAATTAGAGACGAAATAAACACTGCACTTTTTATTCGGGAGCGCTTATCATACGTAAAGAATAAATAATAAACCGTGAAAATTAAAATATATTTTCCAATGCACCAAGTATCATAGGACTGCGTAACATTTATATTTTGCTGATTAATTACCCTTATCATCGTTTCATAAGTGAATTTTATTCTGGAACACGGGCAACAGTCTACAAAATCATTTATTTATTGTGCATACTATGACCCGATATTGCATCGTGATCAGTCGATTCATGATCTATTACAGGTACAGTTAATACCAGATATAGCAAATACGTATGTTTTTGAAAATTATATAGGTGATAAATGCTTAAGCGGTCATACGCAGTATGCTATTAGCAACGGTCCGCAGTAAGCGAGAGAAATTGCGGCTAACCGGACAGTCAGTCATAAGAGCAATGACAACACGCGGTTGAGAAATACGCCACAAACTTAACTATATAGTGCATATAGGAGCCGTGTGAGTGGCTGGCAAGTCGACGCTGTCCGTAGTGCTTTGAGCGACCGCAGCAGTTTGCGGGCAGCTGTAACGTAGTGCGTATAAAAATCAGTTAATACATCTTCTTACTTGCAGTCAGCGTGATTGGACTGAGGCAGCTGCATAGTATGCATGGTTGCTAACAGGTAGCCAGTGATCCAGAACATGTTACTCGCGGACTGGTTGTCAAGAAGCCGATTGACAGCAGTCAGCCGATTAAATATGCCAAGCTATCTTCAGTACGTTCGTGATCTTGACCAAGGTTTTGTATGTAAATTTACACGTCACGTCAGCAACGCAGAATACGGACAAGATCTTTTTCGCTCGCCACCGGCATATAATATACTTATGCGAGTCGAAATTTTGAAATAAGCCTTTATGAATGTATGGAACGCGTGATACATATTTGCATATGTCAAGCCGCATAGTAACATGTTTCGTGTGAATCTTTAAAGAGTCGAGGCCAGAGTCAATTTCAATGCAAGAAAATATTCATATAGGAAAGTTTTCAACTGATAAGGGTATATGGCTTAATCCCTACTTTACTGAAATGGCATTGGCAGTATATTCACATTGGCTTTCATCATAATGTAGTATTTAAAATAAAATATACACGTTCGCGATGATTTATTATCGTTTTTTTATAAATTACAAATATCATTTAAAGATTGAATTGAATTTCAACATGTACTCATAATCATGTACTAATATTGCAAGTCAATTATTTACTTTATATTTATTGTCCGTGTTTCCATTAGAGATGTATTCATATCGTCGCAAATTGAGCACCTTCATAGTGTTCGAATACAAAAATTTAAAAAATATACCTTATTTATGTTTAAAAAAGCCTATATAAACAACTCCAACGGATCCCTTTGATGAATTTTTAAAAGTATTGCGTTACTACTATTTATTTACTACTACTACTATGTCTCTTATAGTCCATATACTTCCAAAATGCAAAAGCTTTAACTGTAGTAAATATGGTACCATTACGTGAATTTTCGTAACACACGTTCTGGAATTCCGGGATTAAAAATAAAAATGTAAACAGACGTGTTGCTGCAGCATATTGGACCATTCTCTCGATGAAGACATATGAGTGTAGTGCTGCGAGGATACAATTTATTGTCTCAGCATCGTTGAAATACGCGATTAATTGGCAGTTGGATGTGGTTAGAGGTTCTCAAGATGTGTATTAGGTATGTGGCGGAACCGGTATGAATCTATATAGGGTATGTCAATTAAGCTAGGTGAAGAGCGAAGCCTTAGGCGTCCGCACCCGTATACGATCGCAGATTGATATCGCCCGGGCACAAAAGAAGAAACGTTCAGTGAATAATAAGCTGCGAGCCATTAACATCGCGGAAAGTGTTAACTGTCTCATTCATGTTCTTACTGATTGCACGTGGCACTTTATCGTCTACTATTCATCTTAGTTCTAATTCTCTTTAGTTTTCATGTATCTTTTTTGTTTCAGTTTTCCATTAAGATTGAGAAATATACAATACATATTTATATTATGTCAATTTCTTTTCATATAAACGGTGCTTTTAATGTAAGTTATCTCATTCACGGAAATGTCATTTCCCTAATTTAATTTTACCCGTAATAGTATTATTAAAATATCTCTTTGTGATTATACTATAACTTCCAAACTTACAAATAATCTAAAAGTACTATTTTTAAATACAGAATCACAAATAATGATCGTTTGTAGAATTTTTATCTGTAAAGCTGTCTCAATGATTGTCATGAAGTAAAAAAACATATTGCCTCCAAGCACAATACTATGAACTTATATGCTATAAACAACTATGCTTTCATGGTCTTCTTGTTGTAAATATTTATCTGTATTTATATATATAAATACAGATGAGTATTAAAATACCTGCGTGTTTGTATATGAAAACGAAATCTTATAAACAGCTAGTTAGCAAAAAACGTCGCAGTATTAACTAAAACTGAACATATTCCCTACATAAATTACAAGCAATTTATATTTTATCTTTTCTGCTTGACACGCGAAGGGCTTTCTTTATATAATTGTGCGTCGCTGGTTTACAGGCCGTACCATAAAGTTTCACGAGTGCAGTGAAATAATCTGCCGTAAATGTATCGTTTAAACGTCTAAAGATATCCACTGTGAAGCTACGATCACAGTTAGAGACTAGATTCTAATAATTGTATAAATATATTCATTCACGAATTACTCAATACAACAATACTCTTTGTTGAGTGTAAGTAATTATGAAAATAAAACGGCTGCGACACAATGCACATAGTATTATCTCATATTTGTACCCTATACAAATATGATATGGATTTTGCAATGAAAATAACATTTTTTTATAATAATCAGCAGGCTAACACACATTGAATATCCCCAAATTAAGCAAGTTACGATTGTGTTATGAGTGATAACCAACGGACTACTTTGGGGCCGATCCAAGACAGCCAGACCATGGCAATTAACAGAAAATTCATTTTCAAAATATATCTTACCAGGAATCTAGCGCGAAACCTTTACATTGCAGTCAGGTAAGCCAGCATAGGCTTGATCTTGATTTTATTTTACCAACAAGAAGGTGGGTGTCAAAAAACATTAATCAATAATATTATAGACCAGCTTTAGCGCTTTTAAATATAGTGCTACAGTGTATTTAATTATTGGTCTCTTAACATTATCTAGTCAAAAAGTTTCTCTCGCCTTCTTGGTTATTTTTTTATTGTACCTGTTGTAAACATATCTTTCATTTTCATCACTTTTCGTTCTACGAGGTGTGTGTGTGTTTGTGCTGTATACATTTATATTTTATTCTTTTCTTCTTCGTTTACCTAATAATAAACAAATAATAACTCATTTTATAACTATAGCACTTATGAACTAAATTGAATAACACCATGCTCTCGTGTCATAGCGATTTATCGATTTGAGAAAAACAGAAATAAGTATTGAAGTATGGTAAATTTATTGCTTTATTTACTATGAAAACCGTCTTTTTATTATTTATAGACAACATAAAATTTACATTTAGATAGCTCGAAGTGGAAGTTCACAGTTTATTTGGCTATCTTTAAGACGAGTATTTTTTAGAACACCGCAATTTAAGTAGGGAAATAATTTCCAATCACTGAGTTAGCAAACTACTTATATTTTTACCAATAATATGATTGCTGTAAGCGGTGGAGTTTAATAAGCTAAATAGCCTATATAATATACTTTCTAGGTAACCAGGTAATTTTAAATTAAACCAACGACAATGTTTGACTGTGTATCTTGTAAATGAACCGTTTTATCGCCTATATATTACAATTTGCCTTTGACACAAATGGTCCAGTATTAAAAACAGGTTTAAAACTAGTGTCGCATATTTTCACTACTCTATAAATGTCAGATAGTAACAATTTAAATAACTTACGTCGACCAGAATGGTGTTGCGTAGCAAACATTGTATCTTAGGCAATCTAGAGTTAACAAACTTAGAATTTAACTACGCTCCAAGTAACTAAAATAAATTCTTATTTTATTACAATAAAACTTAACATTTTTGATGTGAAATGTCCCTTGATATCCTTTGGTATAGCATAGGAAGCGTGACAAAATTCAATTACGCGTAAGTCAATACGCTTAAAGAAAATTCGTTTTACAAAATTCTTCAGTGTCTGAAATATCTCATTTGGAGACTATATAGAAAATTCCTTGTAAACGGAAATTTCTGTGCACATCGTTCATTGTATCACCCCGTACGGTGGTGTCAATATGTAGACGTAGCAACAAGGGGCGTGAGTGGAAAAATCGAGCAATTTTCCGGATGCCGTTATAGCTAATACGGCTTTCCAAGATGCCGGTCGATTAATCTCTGTCGACCGCGATGGGCTCCGACTGCTCGATATAAAGAACCAAACGAACCAGAGCCCTGACACTTCATATACAACCATCATTAGCTACGTGAGGTTGCGAACATGCCTCCGAAGCCAGAGTTCAAAATAAGGTGGTCAAAGTACATGACGGATCCCTTTGAACGCGAAACTTGGGGGTGATCAAACCGTTATACCCTACTAGCAGAAATTATGAGTGCACTCAAACGTGTATAGATAAGACCGCTGTCAATGTGTAAAGCAAACTGCTCTCCAAGTTTTATCCGAAAGAGGTATGTATGTACATAAATTAAGTGATCTATATTATTTTATTTGAGCGGGTATTCCCGCGGGATAAAAAGTTACATCAAAATTGACCCAGCAGTTTTTACGTAAATCACGAACACAATAGATAAGAAATCTAAAAAGAATTGCATGGTGTTCTCTATCATTTAAAACTTTATATAGTCTATAACACTTCTATTAATAGCTTCAATGTACAGACATAAAAAATTTTGAATTATTTATTTATTTATTATATAATTATAATAATATTATACATTATGTTAGGATTTGTAATCAATTTCCCCATAGATGGCGGTGACCAATAGCTTAAGGTGCTATGGTTTGTATTACAAGACTGTTAATATTTCGTGTAAGTGCTATAATAAAGTTTGTTTGAAAATCAGTGCAGTGTTTCTGTTTAGTGCTTAGAATATGAACACATTAAGAATTATTTATTTAAAAAGTAATTTAGTTAGATTAAATATAAAAGCATGTTCTATTAAAGGTATACATTTATTCAAGAAATAATACAAAAAAGAACATAATTATTTTACTTTCATCGTCATTTAGTCAAATAAGTTAAAGTTATTTCATCCCCTTAGGGGTCGAATTTTCAAAAACACTGATACATGTGTATCTTTATTTGTAACTAGAAACAAATGTATAAAATTTTGTGCTTCTTACTTTAAAAATAACGGATTGTCATACAGACGTTCATTCTCTTTTTCATCCCCTCCTTATGGGTTGTATTTTCAAACAGTCTTTCTTAATGCGCGTAAAGAAGTAACTCGCATGCAATTTTTTATAGTTCTAGCCCCAGTAATTTGGGCTGTGCGTTGATATGCCAGTCAATCAGTTGGTGAGGTCAACAAATATGTATAGATAGATATACATGTTGCATGTTATGTATAACTAATTTTCAGTAAATTTTGAAAATCTGAAACATCGTTAGACGATATTGATGTGTGTATTATTATTAGGGGGGGGTCTTGTAATATATGTGTTGCGGCGCATATACTTACTTGTTACATTAAGAGTAGATGATCATAAGACATGAGCAGCTGGCTACAATTACTTGCTTAAAACGTTTTCATAACATTCTTTAAGTAGGTACCTATATTTTGAAACAGGCAATTTCACAATTATGCATTGGTAGGAAAAAATTAACATTCAATTAGAAGTCAAAGTCCCTATTAAATTACAAAGTACAATCTTTGTAAACAAACTCATTAGTTTTCGAAAAGACAAAACGCTTTCAACAGCAACTCACGACATTACCTCAAGACATTCGACCTTTCTCAAATGCGACGACTGACCTTTTAATTCACCTCATTTGTTCATTGTTAACCCAAATCTGAAAACGGACAACCTATACCGATAGCATATCTGTATAATACCTGCAACTTCCAATCTATACAGAAAACTATTACTCGCCCCCTTCATTTTAAGGTACCGTAGTAATTTTGACAAAATCAGAACCCTACTAAATTTGTCATGTCTGTCCGACTGTCTATATACGTCACTGTCATTTTTTCGAAAACTACTGGGTCTATACTACTTGCGGGCAAAATAAAAATAAATTGAGTAAGCTATACTGCCAAGCCAGTCCGTGCACAGGGAAGGGTTCCGTAGAGGTGTCAAAAGTCGCCTAACTTCTTTATTTGCGTAGATAAATTAGGATCGGATAGAATCAAGGATATTAAAGTCCTATAATATATTAATAATACACGATTGAAATAGAGACATAGGACAACAGAAGAATATATTAAAAATATAGTGTAAAAAAATTCAAATATAACATGACTTCTGAAGTGCCAGTGCTAAGTTAAACGGACCCCTTTTAACAGTTTGTCTACGAAAACTATTAAAAAACCTTTTTGATATCGAAAATGAGTAAAGAATAGAAAAATGTATGTAGCAAAATTGCGAAAAAAAATAAAGACGCAGTCGCCATATATAACCAGGGGTTGCTCTAAAATCTAAATAGTCGTTTGGGTATTTTTAGTCAAATCTAGAAAAAACATAACGATGTTTGTTAATGCCTTTTTTAATTACAATAAGTGGTGATTTGTTTCCAAAATTTCAGAAACCGCTAATTTTTAACTATGGCGTGGTAAATTCTGAAGAACTTATAGATGGTATTGCTTAAAACCACTTAAAAAAAATGATTGTTTGTCGCCTTTATAGAACTCTTCATAGTTTGTTAACTGCCATCCCCTTGCCCGATATTTCTAAACTAAACAAATCTAAAAACATCATAATACAACTATTCAAATAGGAACTTTAAAAGCAACTCGCGGCACCTTATTTTAACCATAACATAGAGCCTCAGGACTCGCAAATCTGTTAAATTACACTAGACAGTACCGGAACAGAGGAGCAAAACGCTAGTAATGACACTAAACTGACCGCATTCCGCTTACCTAGAATACGAGAGTACGCAATGCACTCGGACACGTTTCAATGCAAATAAGAGCGTTTACGTTGGGCGCCTACAATAGACATTACCACGTTTCAATTCTCGTTGGATTGCCGTTGCTCTAAACAGCTAAATGGCGTAAAACGAAACCCACGAGCGTTCTTGTACGCGTATGTTGCACGTGAGGAATATTCATGGCCCGTATATGGAGTAGTGGAGCCAATACCATAATATGGCAATATGTACAGGCAATATTTCGTTATGGCAATGTGACGTTGTGAAGGTAGCTTTGACAAAACCTATTATTGATTGAATATAAATAGGTGATAATAATTTAAAATCTTTAATGTGAATGTCTTTTACACCTGCTTTTTATCATTAATATAGACCGTTATTAGATTTATTCAACTTTAGTTAAATAGTACTCCTTTAATTATTAGTTTAATGGATCACATGTCCTGTTTCACAACATATATCGTGACTGTCCGAAAACCGGTGTTATTATATTTATTAAGATAACCACACACACCCACACACACACGCATGCACGCACGCACGGCCGCCCGAGCACGCACGCACGCCCGCACGCACGCATGCACGCACGCGCGCACGCACCACACACACACACAGTATCAGCAAATGATATAACTGATTTGGCCCAAAACCGGTTCGTCACGAGTCGGGCAAACAACATATACGGCAAGCGCACAACTGAATATATAGTTCCGCGCTTGTTAAATGACTTACCTGGCGAGTTTAGGGAAAGCATTACATCAACAAATATTAAATATAAACTTAAAACGCACTATTTAAATGACACATAATGCTATAATTGTAAAATGCTACGGACGTAGACAGCCATAGCATTAATATAAACCCCAGAGGTTTTCAATGCTATGTTTAAATCAATTTTTTTTTTTTTTTTTTTTTTTTTTTTTTTTTTTTTTTTTTTTTTTTTTTTAAATGCTATTTTATAATCAGAGTGTAATATTTCATTTTTATATATGTATAATTATAAAATTAATATTAATTAAATGTAATTATATTTTTCTATAATAATATTAAATTTTTTAAATTGTAATTTTTTGTTTTTTTTTTTTTTTTTTTTTTTTTTTTTTTTTTTTTTTTTTTTTATTTTGTTGTTTTGATAAATAAATTAAAAAATTAAAAAAAAAACTGTTAAATTAACTCGGTTTCTATACACTAAGTAAAAAGAGGTAAGAGCTGTGTAGAATTTAAGCAATTAAACAAGAGAGGTGTTCAAGAGCTTACTTTGCCCTTCTCCAATATATTTCTTGAAATTGCAGTCACTGTTTGGTTAATATAAAAAAACAAATGTGACACTATTCTATCCTAGAAGAATGTATAATTTGTGGACTTCTTCTGCGAGCGGGCGACTTCCGCAAATCGACGACATAGCGCCTATTTTGCGTGCGAGGGTGGATGAGAGATTACCTCTTTCAGTTTATGGACAAAGTAACGTAATTACAATTCAAAAGATATTTTTATATTGATTGTTACCAATGCTTTAAAATAGCCCGACTGCTATAAAATGGCTTTACAATAATTGCTCAAGCGACAGTTTTGCTTTTTAACAATTTCAGTCTAACAAGGCGGAAAGTAATTCAAAAAACACTAAAAAGTATCTTTAAACTGATTCAAATAATTAACAAATATTTGTACCAGGCCGACACATAACGGCAACACAGCCAAATAATCATTTAGGATGCACATGAAACACAGGTTAGATTGTCCGTATGAAGCGCAGCTGCTCACTCCCGGAGGAATTAAGTTATTAGCTAAAACACTGTTCCAATACTCAACCGTTCGCCGTTTAGTGTTGGACCGATTCACTCTTCAAATTTGAATTCAATGGACGGCACTAAGATTAGGTACGTGAGTGCGAAACATTGCCAATACCGCAACACTATAAACTACAAACATTATGTGACATTCGGCTTTCTTAGTTTAAACACTTACTGTTTGTCTGTGTGCAATCGAATTGTTCTGTCTCTATGTTTCGAACTGTTTACCGAAGTTACGATTGTTCCGTGACACTTCTTGTTTCAAAATATCGCCCAATAAGATATCATTATTATTATATTCAGAAGAATTCAGTTGTATGTGCTTATGATGACAATAAAGCTGGTCTTTGAACACAATATATTGCTCTATTCTTTCTGTTAAAGGTGACACTATCTATTAACAATATTTACAAATATGGTTTTATGCAAATTTTAGTGCCATTGTGTGTTTTTATTTTTACTTAAATAGTGCATCGTTGTAAAAAATAAATCTATTTATTTCTTTTTGCAAAAAAGTTGTGATTTCATTTTCTCTTTAAATTGATCGTCATTTAAGCTATCCGAGTGCGGCAGTTTGTAATATATAAATATACGATATCTTTGATTTTATCAGGCCGTTGCTCGAATTTTATCACCTTCGGATCGCAATAAATACGCATTCAAAGAGCACTACATCAGGTCATGTCCCTCAGCGCGGGCACAGTTATTCCGCCGTCCAGGCGCGTCCACGACGTACGTAAATCTGCGAAGAGTTGATTAGCTTAATTGAGGTCATTAATCGGAGCGATCGCGACGACGGCCGTATCGTGTTTAATTAACTAACGAACGGACGGACATTCGATTATCTTAATGTCGATGCGTTGGGCGCACTGCAGACAGTCCGCCCCGGCTCGGCTGTTGTTGTTGTGCCGTGTACACAGGCCCGTTAATGTCTCGTTGAATGGATTGCTCAAATGACACTGTATAAAGCAGCGCCGGAATTGGACTATAAATTTACTTTATATTTGTGCTATAAAGATTGAGTAGAGGACCTTTTCAGTCTCCTTTAGTTAGCGGACGATACAGAATCTTTGGAAAAACAATAACACTTCCTACACTATCTTCGAAGTTAGAGCATCGCTTATAGTCTAGTCAAGTAAATTATGCAAATGTCGTAAAACAAAATATACGCAAAAGATAACATTCACTTTTATAAATTGAATATTTCCCAAGTTTTATATCGTTGTGAGAACATCACCTTAACAAACAAATGCATGCAAACTGAGTATGGTTAATATAATAGCACTTTATCTTCAGCAGTATACACACGGCAAACTTGTGGCGAACTATGTTGGAAATAATTAAATTTAAAGGTTTTCCCTAATTGTTGTTTTAGGGCATAATCGCGTAAGCCTCCATAAGCAACTTTCTTACCCTGCACGCGTAAACTGACATAACATTTTAAGCTCAGCGAGTAACTCTAAACCCAAAACCGGGGGTCGTCAACGCGTTATCATGCATGTACAATTAAACAAACAGCAGTTTGTGGCAACGCAGCTTTTGTTTATCGTTTCCCTCGACGCGCAGCTGAATCTCTTAATCCTAAACAAATATTTTCCGCTAGAGGCACGTTTTTGTCTATAAATTTCCTATAATCCAAGTATCATGAAACCGTAGAAAAGCTGTTGCAGCACTATACTGGAATATTCATCGAGATACAATGAGAAACGGTAAAGCAATGATTAAATCGCGCAGTCAGTGGCAATAATATAAACAACTGATTAAAACCGGACACAAAAGGAGACATTAGTTAAGAGCCAGGTTTCTCTGCGTAGCGAGCCGATAAAGCTAGGAAGTGATATCGCCCGGGGAACTAGCTGCAAAACTGGTACACTTTGCGCGAACGCCTGTAACGAAGCCAATTGATTTAATTTGTTGCCTCGCACCGCGTTTATTGTCCCCAGCCATTTATAATCGTTAAAGCTTTACACTGTTTTACTTTGTATCAAACCATCATTTTAAAGTATATAATAAGTTTTATAGTATAAAACAAAGTCGCTTTCCGGATTTTATTCATCGAGTTTCATCATCAGCTACATAAATTTTCAAGGAAGATTGTATACATATATACACATATACATACATAGTAATACATACTAGCTATTTTTCTCGTGAAGGACCTGATTAAGTATACATGTGAATGAAATAGAGGTACTTAAGGGTCATGCAGCGTATGACCAGAGAGGAAGACCAGTAACGTTATAAAGACAACTATACGTACGAATACAATAGCGGATAATGCATAAAATACGCTTAGGTCGAAAACAATTTTTTATCAAGACGAACTTGGTAAAATTGACATTGTGATTCATCCCTGAACGCTTAATGGATTCGACAATACTTTTTAATTTAGATAAATTATGATTTGAACCATACATTACACAAATGTAGTTTTACGAATGAATTGTTCTAGAAAATGAGCCTTATCTTTTTGCTTGCCAGAAACGGAGAAATTAATGAAACGAAATTAAAATGCCACGGTTTGTATCAAATAATTATAATTAAATAAATATAAATAAAGCGTTATTAATTAAATAAGCGTTAGAAAATACAAATGTACACACAATTTGTTGTTAGCCGATTACTTTAATTAGTAAAAAAGGGATGAAAGTATAATTAGTAATTACAGTTTTTCCATACGTTGAACCCGACTGAAAGGGATACTCGTATTAGTTTAGAATGTTATCGTGTTCTTAAAGTCAAAAGATCAACTGCTACATTTTACAGCACATTTTCAAACTTTGTTAGAGATGCTAATAATTAGAATGAAAGATGCTCAGCCACGAAACTCGAACTTTGTTGAAAAGCAGTATAAGGCAGAAGCTGCACGCTTTCTAAATACAAAATATTTAGGCTGAATATGGGTATACTTAGATGATAAATAACAAAAATAAGTCAGCAGACAAATACACATGTTGTATACCACCTAAGCGTATTAACAGGCTAAACAAGTTAAGGTTGTATTATGGATATTATACAACAGACAAATCTGGGGCCAATCCCAGACCGAGATCATAGTAAATAACTGAAAGTTCGTTTACGAAAGGGGACGGAACTTTTACATCTACAATTATATAAAATATTAATATAGTAAAATACATTTAAAATCACTGTCATCTTTTTACAATCTGGGCCTAGTAATGTATGAAAGCCTTTTCTTAACCATGCCTTTTAGCGAATAAAATTTCCATCGGACCGCATCAATAGTAGCAAAATAGATATTTTATTACCGCGTGAAGTTTGAATAGTGTGATACAATTTTGCACATCAACATAATTTCAAGTAGGTATGATAGCACTCAGAAAAAAATGTAGTCGGTTGGATAATGATAATGCAGGCTGGCCTTAGAAGTATATTGAAGTAAATCTAAAAACAGAAAGCTTATCGCATAGACCCGTCCCTGTAAGAAGCGCTATCGCGACGCGCACTCGCTAATTTGCGGCAACTACCCGCGCCACGACCATCCGACAGCTCCTGAAGGCTGGACGCGATTAAACATCAACAGACAGTCACCGAATGATTTATTTATAGCCACGTGTTATCTGTTCAGCTAAGTACTTGGCTTTTATAAGATACGACGATAGTCGATAATAACCTGTCCGACTGGCGGTCAGTTAATCAAAATTCAATTAGATACAAAAGAAACTGAATTGTTCAGACGTGTTACCAGTTATTAGACGCTCATATAGACATGTGTGAGATCATAAACCGTTTTACTGGCCTATTAATAAGCACAAAATTTTCGATAAGTTTTTTATAGCCATTAGTAGACTATGGTTTTTGGCGCGGCTTCGGTCGCTTAAGCCTTAAAGCCCACGAACCCATGAAACTATTTTCTGGGATAGATATAAAATGTATTCTAGGAGTATATTTCTATCCCTTATTAAAAGTACATATTGTCATAGGCATCAGAGTACAGAGGCTTCTAACTTAATTTTGAAAAAAAAATATTTTCGAAATTTTAACGTATTGCTATTCAGAAAAAATTTACAAACACAAATATCTAGTTACAAAGTCACGTACTACCTGACACCGACTATATATGACAAATTTCATGATTTAAAAAAAATGGTTTCTTGAACAAAATATAATTCACATTATGCCGGTACCTTACTCCCCAATCTAGGTCAACCTGTATTTCAGCACCTCCTGCCTATATTGTTAGTGAAATGATCGTTTACAAGACCAGTAACTACTTGTTAGTATGCACGTGTTTGTGATTTTCTAGTTAAGGCCGTAAAGGAAGGAATAACCGAACAAACTCACTTTCACATTGAAATCATATGTAAAATATCGGTATGAATTTGTGAATCAAATACAAGTTTCTCATATCATCGACTGCGTAAACTTTAGTTATGACAAGATCACTCATATTTTGCAGGATTCCATGAAAGCCGACTAGACCAACACTGTTTCGAAGAAACAAACATACATAAATACAAACGAACATCAATGGCGACTGATATCTATGTAACAATATGGACGTGTCTTCAATAATTGAATTTTTATAGCAACTTCGACATGATGTTGAAGTTTGAAATAAAATCAATTCTGCAGATGTTTTGAATAAGTTTTAATTATAGTTCATAAATTAAGATAATAAGTAGTAATGTATGTAATAATGAAGAAAATTATATCAGTATACGACAGGAGCTTCTTGAACATTAATTATGTTTAGGTAGCTTAACGATGCTGTATTGATTATCTTGCTAACATTATTATTAGCTGTTGATTATTCTTCACCTAATAAATAAATGCTAATATAAAACTGTAAAAATTACTTTCTTTGTCACAATTTCACAATCAATCGAATATAAATGTATCTACCAATTTTCATACAAATAATAATTAAAAACCCGAAAAAGTAAAGACCTTTCTAATGTTTTTATGTAACTCTTTTGTACAATAAAGTACATTCTATTCTGCATTACTACTAATTCCAGGAATGTTACTGTTACAATATCGGCCAAGGTTCTTTACCCTAACACAATATGTATAATATTCACGAACCTCATTTTGGTCACATTATGACGTAGGCATACCTACGCTGTTATTATCCTCATTGTACTACAGAAAAACAAAGTAAATTGTTTATACTTGAAACTGCTCCACTAACGCCGTAAAGGGGCCGCTGTGAGCACGTACCGCCTGTATACAACATCTACACACGGCACTCGGCAAAACAAACATTCTGATCGGTGGCAATGATATAGAAAACCGAGTTGAGTGGGGTGTTTTTGTAGGCGCTAGCCGTGTCCCGACCCAACAATTAGGTCGCCAGATCTCAAGGGTTTCCAGTATCCTTCCGGAATTTCCGCTGATATTATTAAGTTCGTGGGCTGAATATTCAGATCCGTTGTACATGTGTATAGCGCCGTAGTGCGGCGCTATTCAAGTTCTTCAAATGCATAATAATATACGATGGCTATTTTGTCTATATGTGTATGTAATTATTGGTCGATTTATTTAAATCTTAGCAACTATCCTATAATTTTCTCTGCTGTAAAACGTACAAATACAGTTAATCTTCCTTGACAGTGATCTGGTTATTATGATAACCAGATCACTGTCAAGGAAGTGAAAATACATATATACAAATACCTTTATGCATACTACACTATTTTCATACATGTCACATAATTCGTTCCTTCTTCTAATCTATTGGTCAAATGTGT
Source organism: Dendrolimus punctatus (assembly GCA_012273795.1). Taxonomy (NCBI): domain Eukaryota; kingdom Metazoa; phylum Arthropoda; class Insecta; order Lepidoptera; family Lasiocampidae; genus Dendrolimus; species Dendrolimus punctatus. The sequence goes on from CM022527.1 coordinate 8,659,500, forward strand.
AAGTTTAAAGGCCCCATTATGTATAAGTTTCTCATCTTATCGATTTTTGGTACACCACAATTACATCATAACATTCTCATTCCGGTATATAGTTCTTTAAGTGGGATATAATTTTCCGGGACAAATACGTACATTACTCCTGGCAATCTCCTCTAGTAATACGCAGTAGGCGGTCAACATGTTAAATCAATTAAGGACAACATTTGGGACTACATTAGACATGCGTCGAGCACTTTATCGGCATTTTGTAGGTCACATGTAAAGCCTGCCATCGTTTTTTATTACTTTCTCTAAATAGGGTAGGGTTAACAGTATGTTTACTCTGGTTTAAATATTTAACGTCATTGTATATTTGACTAAGATTCGTATAAGCCGACGACCTTTTATTACAAAAAAGTTAATTAAGTTACTGTAGTCAGAGTTTTAGATGATATATATAATATTCGTCAAATTAAGTACAGAAGGATGCACAGCAAAATAATTTGAATGAAAAACTGTCTATCCTTATTTTGTTACTGCGTTGAGCGACCATTTGAAACAGCATAAAGAACATGCATAACTCATAATATTTCATTCGTAATCGAATTCGTTACTAAACATACATTAAGGAGCTTTTGGGACAACTTGATAGGTGATATTTACAAAGCTATTTTTCCAAAACTCTTCTAGAAGTATTGTAAAGTTAAGTTTTAAGCGAAATTGTATATTTGTCTAAAAAATCCAACTGTTTAGTCAAATGTAGCTTTTCAAATATACAAGAACTACGTGGCTTGGTATCAGTCAAAGAGCTATACTTTTTCTGCGGTGGAGGAGTTTAATTTGTCGTCTATTATATTCTAAAACGGTATTCAAGAATATTTTGCATTGACTAAACCCACTAACCGTGCGAAACTATATTAAAGAATGATAAGGTTAAATTCATATTTGATTTAATGTGTTGTTTCTACTGTGGTTAACAACTAAGTTTTACGATGAATACAGCAAATCTTAAAATATAAAAATTCACATCAAACACATGCATAAATTCGTTGTCTGTTTTAATTATGGTGGTACAGTTTAGAAAAACTAGGAAAATAACGATATTACCGCACTGCGATTACATCTCAACAACAAACAAAGAAAAACGAGATAACATGTGGATAATCCTGGCAGACGTGGCGGCACATCCGGCGGATGGGGACGACCGGCCGAGCTGGGTCCGTCGCCGGTAGTCCGGAATCCCCGATCCGACAGTCTGGGATAAAATTCCGATCCGGTAAGATTGTCGACGCTGATTTCCTGGGACAATAGACTATGAGAATCGCGTATTACCCTGGCAAGACTGACAGGTTTCTTAAAATACGAATATATATCCTTCTTAGCGTTCTGTAGTCATTTTGTCAAAATTAAACCCCTAAAAACTATTATACTATGCGTCTGTCAGTCTGTGGATGTCACAATCGATTTTCTTAGAAACTCCTAGGTCTACATACCCGATATATGACGGAAAACTGTATTATATATGCAACTACTTTATAATACCTACCCAAGCGAAACAAAAAACACTGAAAATAAAGAGTAATCCCATACAATTTTAAACCGACTTCCAAAAGAAGGTGGGGTATGTATGTTATTCGATTTCATTGTGTATCAATTCCCAAATAATATTTAATCGGTTACACTCCTAAATTGGTCCAATTGTCACCATGTCAGGATCTAAAATTCGAAACGTTTTCATCGTGAATTGTAATCTCCGTCAATTGTAAACCGACTTTCATTTTTTTCTTGACTCGCAAGTGTATATTTCCAAGGTAATCCCATGGTTACCAAGTGAGGATTTGATGATTGTGTCCTAGGAATACCGAGAATAACCATTATTAAAGAACGCCGTACGCCTACATTTTAAAAAAAAGCTTGTATGGGCGTGTCAGTATTATTAAACTTTTTACAGGCGCTTAATTTTTTTATAGACATGTTACGCTATTTTCCCGTCAATTGTAGACCAGTTTTCAAATTGTTTTCTTTGTTCGTAAGTATTTACTCCTGACGTGGTCTCATGGTCACTAAGTCAGGATATAATAAGTGAATCGCATGGAAACCGAGAGCAACCCCTGTTAAAGAACACGGAAGACTGAATGGTATATTTGTACACGCGTGAAAGTTGTACAATTTTACAGGTATGTTATTTCTAAAGCTATTTCAGTATTTGCGCAACTAAAAGTATACATATTTATTCTTTAACAAAAACAAAACCAACATCACTAAAAACGAAAAATATAAATATTTAGCCGACTTATTTCTGCAACGTCTTGAAGTCGGTGTCAAGTAAAACAGAAAAATGACTACATGTTGTTGTTGTTTTATGTTCTAATATGTTATGTTTTATGTGTATGTGACTATGTGGCCAAAGTACTTCAGGATCCGTTGTCGGCATACTGCTGATAAACTCTTATAAACTCTGGTCTATTTTTACCTTTTTTAATGAATCTATAAATTTCGTATCACTCACACATATGTTACCCCAACGAAATTGTTTTTTTTTATTGCAGGAGACCAGCAGACAGGCAGACGGCCCACTTGATGGAAAGCGGTTACCATCGCCTATAGACATTTGCGACACCAAAGGTGCTACAAATGCGCTGCTGCTCTCTTAATGTAATGTATCCTGGTCACTAATGCCGGAATACAACACAAGGTTGTTATGGCGGCATACTCCAGACCAGGGGTGGTCGCCATCCAGTCGAGCATATATATAATACCCTACCACCTGGCTGTGGGTTGTTTTATCGCCTCTTAGACAGGCTGCCCGGCCGCAGGAAATTGTATACGTTCTCCGTTCCTGCTCGGATAAATTCAAATCGGTTTCAATTTACCTAGGCTATCTACGCAGCAGTCGTTAAATAAAGGACATCTTAAAATCGTCTAATGAATTAAAACTTGCTTAATTTAGTCATTTGTCACGACACAACATACACGCGGGATGTGTAAATACATTAATTTAGTGACAAGTTCACGCGGCGTGTAGCTTTTAATACAAACGAGTGCAAAACAACTGAGCACGTCTCAGCTTGGAGTCCCCAGAGCAAAAACTACATTTTCAACAGGGTCGCTTGACGCAACAAACCTTGTTTGTATTCAGCTAAAGTCCACTTTTTCATATAACCTCCATGTTAGCGGTCAACCAGTGGGAAAAAATGACAACGGCAGTGGCCCACGTTTCATACCAGGGGGTACATTATTAAATTGGGCTATAAAATTTGCCACCTATCCGCTTGATGTGTACTTGAAATGAGCGGTTTTCTCAAGGTGAGTTTTGCCCACACGTTCTCACAATATACTTTGTTGATCGTACATCCTTGTCGCCGAGCTCTGTTGGAATAAGTGCATGCTTCTTGTCGCTATTTGCAAACAATAGCATGTTGGCCGCCGTGTCGTTGTCTGACCACATCTAAAGCGCCGAAGATATTATGGCGTTAAAATAAACGCTGATCTTGTTAGCAACGTATTTATGCTATTTTATTTATGATCCATTGGATTATCAGCATTAATTTTTATTTCTAGTATTAAATTTAAAGATTAAACATGTAATATCGATTCCACATTGTGGACATTAAATATGACTATTCCTAGGGGACAAACATACTAATTTTTAATTTTCTTACAGCGTCCTGATTAATTTATGCATACGTGTGTATATGTATATATTTATTATAATAAATACTTGAAATCAAAGACATTGAAAATAAAATGTGTGACTCATTCATTTAAGTCTATTCTTGGAATAATATTTTTATGTAAAAAATTTAAAAGTATACTTTTTCTATATTTTAAATAAATTTAAGAAAAATAACTTATTAACTAAAATCAATCAACACGCTTTTGCTGTTCATTAACAAAATGGCGCCAACAAAGACAGGTTCCACGTACGGATTTGTAGAAGCACAATTATTAACCGTCGGCATTTATACTAATAACATTGAAACTATTGACATTATTTTATGATCGTCTTCTTTTGTTCACTTATTTATTGGCGCACGTATCTAGAGAGCGGCATATTGTTCTATTATAATCGTTTACAGCCGCTTGCGGCTGTGGTCATTAGCCAGGTGTTACAGATTTTAAAGTACAGCTGATTCTAGGAAGTTCGGTCCACGTTGCCGGGTGGACACATTACATTTGTGCAGTATAAATCGATGGCCTGATTGAGGGAAGGGCAGTCGAGCGAGAACCACGACCAAAGCAAGATGTGTGTACTACAATCGGGAATCTAATAGGCATGGACTTTGCGCTTTTAATTGAATTACGACCTTCTGCATTACGTATAGATTTGTTGTGTTCGGTTATATTTGTACCTGTGTTATACGTGTTTGTATAGTTGTAATAAACTCTATAATAACTCTAACGGCATTTTAATTTGAGTCTCGCAACTCGTAACATTATTTTCAAACATTCAATTTATAAATAAACATCATTTTTTTTAAATTGAGGTTTATATTTGATTAAAGATATTTTAGTATAAATTAATAATAATAAATAGATTTCTAGTCGGGTAAAATGGAAGTTCTGATAGGGGAAAGTGTAATCTAACAGAATAATAACATTTTTACCAGCACCCATGCAAACTAAGATGGCCTTAGATATTGATTTCCGTATTGAGAAACAAACTGGCGTGGTGGTGCCGCATGCCTGTGCTCTTATCGGTTCCACCATTAATAATGGCACTTCGTCTTTTAAGGCACGGGGCCGCAGTACCTACGCATTGTTGGTTTCTGTACTCGCGTCGCCCATTGTGGCGTGAACAATAATTTGCAACTGAATCCCGGCTTAAAGATACTTCAAACTGGTCAGAGTTTATGAAATTAAATGGGACAGTTAATATTTTATTTAAAATGTGAGCCTCTGTTGCAATAGTGATTAAAATGTACGTGATTATGCTTTATACTACTTGTCAGAGTAAAAAATGTTTTTTTAATCATTATTGTTACAGTCCGCATCGAATGTAAATAATAATATATATATTAGTGTATTTGTGCTGATCTTGTATCAGAATGGGCGTATTTTTTCTATACATAGTCGTCACACTTTATGCTTCTAAATTATTATAACCATAAAGTGTGACGACTATGTATAGACTTATTTAAACTGCGCTTTGTTTGTAAAATCATATTGTGAATATCAATTACCTAAGCAATTTCCATGCCAACTTCGTGTATAAGTTCTATGGAAACAGGATTACTTCTCATTATGAAAACATACCGCATAATTCTGTTCTTTAAAATCATTCTCGTTGATGGTTGTTGATTGATTAAAAATGGTTTACATATTTTAGTAAAAATAATGATAAAATCATCTCTTTTCCTTCTAATGGTTTATCATGATTTTCTTGTTAGAATAAATCTATTAAATACGGATCGAAACAATACGAACAGTACTTGGTTCGCCTTAACACACGAAAGGATCAAATAACGGTGTTGTTGGAGGCATACGAAGCATTAGGCTTTTACGTGTAATCCTTTCCACTAATCTGGATTACCTGGCCTACCTAGTTACTCGTATTAAGCGCCTTCAGTTCAGCTGACATTGTATTTATATCCCTCTCTTCCTATAACTGGGAAGGGTGGGATACAAAAACGATGGATTCGAATCGACTTCACCGATTCGACTTGTATTTAGATAGTATATTGCCTATTTTAACTTTTGCTAGAGTTCTAATTAATTAAATAATTCCAATTATAAGAAGACAACAGTCGAAAATGTGTCGCCTATAATAAATTTGGCTCGTGTTAAACGTAAAATAATACAAAAACGTGAGATTGACTCTGATATACATATTGCTGTAGGAAATTTGATTTCCTAAAAAAAAGCCCTGATATCTTTTTATTGTAGTCTTCACAGAGAAAAGCTATTAAACTTTAAACTCTAGCATACCCGCTAGCTTTAACATAACCATATCATAGTAGAGACAAATAAGCACTAAAATTATGTCTAGTTGAACAGTCCAAGGGGTCTCCACTCGCTTTAGCCTCAGATGAAATCTGGGACTCGTTCTTGATCGGAAATGGCTGTTCAAAACGCACTTTAGACAGCGGATGATTCGGAGGCTCGGCATCCTTCGAAGTATAACCCTGTACGGTGCACCAGGGTGGAACCATGCACTTCACCACCACAATAGGACTTTGTTGAGACGAGCTCAAGGGGTCCTGGCGGTGAGGTCGATACGCGGATACCGTATAATGTCATGGATGACGGCGATACTCTTGGCAGGCGAGCCGCCCTGGCCTTTCCGGACGGACGTACTAGCCAAAGTTCGTCGTTCCTGACAGGATGTCCTTGCCAGGGGCCTGGTTTATGACCGGGCAGAGTTAAAGGCGACCAGGACCCAGGAAACCGCAACCATGATACAAACCTGCTCAGGAGATTTAGAATCTCCTGAGCCTGGCACTGATACAGTAGAGGCCGTGCGCCCACAGCTGCTGCGATGGGTCACGCGTAAATGCGGGTCGTTGCCCTTCAGCATGACGTAATAATGTCTTGCAAGGAAGATGCCGAACGATTGCGGGAGAGAGGTGCGCATGCAACTCACAGGTACCGACGTCAGCCCGGTATACGGGGACGCAGATATACGCAAAATCTCCTCCCGTGATTCCATCACAGGGGTTCACCAGCACTTGAGGATGCAGTGGAAGTGAACCTCTGTCTGTGAAGTGAGTAAAAAAAATTGAGTTTAAAGCTTGATAACGTATTCTCTGTAAAAAATTACGAGAAAAACACATAAGAGGTTTTTCAAAAAATTCAAATTTCTACAAAATTTGGAACTTTTATTGGGTAAAACGAAAGAAAGAATTTCCTACTGCAATTTATATGGGAAATGAAAAATCGAGCTGCTTTTGAGCAGGATTTTTTATCCCTAACATTAATTGTTTTTTGAGATAGTATAGTTAGTAGTTTGAGATAGGTAGGATGTTAAAAAATAAAAAGTTGACAACCCATAAATATAATATATATACCTTATATATTGAAATTTATTTTCTGCATTTATTTTGAAATCACAGACAGATACAGACAGAGAGTTCAATTTTATTGGCAAGATATTACAGCCCTAATCTTAGCCAATATTTTAAGTTTCACACTACATTGTATTGTATAACAAAACACTTATCTACTGTTCTGTCTCAGAACTAGTGTAGATTTTAGAGTACTGCATAAGGCATGCGGGATAATCTTGAGATATTTAGAGGTCGGAGCGAGCTCGAGTGTTGTAACCGGGGCGTATCGGCGGCATGGCCAGTTCGTGCTCTTGCCTCGTCGGCCGACGTATCTGCTCGCTCGTAATCCGATAATAATGAATAGAAAATAATACGGGCATGGCCCAGTTGAGAGTTGCCCGCAAACTAGAGGCACGAGGTCGGTTTTATCCTTTTATCGCGGGGCATAATTTGGCCGCGACGTCACGCGCTTCTAGACCGACTTTATCGCAACACTAGACCTTACTTGATTTTAATGGAATAAAATAACTGAAATGACCAAATAAATTGCAGTTTGTGCACGCAACATGTCAAGTTTACCGATTATAATTTTCGGTATGCTCGCCGTAAGTCGTAATGATGTTCCTTATAAGTTTTTAATTTAACTTGTCCTAAAAAGTGTCTCCACTATCTAAGTACTGAGTTATTCAGCGCACAATAAAAAAAATAACCATTGAGTAGATTGTTTTATAGTTTCTCAGCCAAATGACAAAAACATTGGACTATTATTACCTTCACAGAACTCTTCTAAATTTGTGGACTATCACAGATCGGCTGATTTTATTTTTCTTTGTGGTTTCAGTAATGAATCAACATCCATGAAGTACATGTCTAGTTTGGTTTTTAATGAAAAAAAATATATTTTTATTCTTCTTCTATCCAGAATATGTATTAAAATTTTAAGTCTATTGGAGATTTTCATACCGATAATGGGATAGAGACGTGAGGAAAGCTCTAGTATTAATATAAACATAAGTATAGAGACCATATGAATACTATCCACTATAGATTCAAATTCCAAAATTTATTCATCTATGGTAAGTTTTTTTTCGTGCAATTTTAATATAAAACGAGGTGTCTGGGCAACGCAAACTTTGCACTCTAATCACGTAGACAAGTTTGAAATTCGAAAACGTAAAATCGGTGTTTGAATATAAAAATTGTAGGTGTATCAGTGGTCGGGGATGAAGTGTGAACAGACAACCGCGCGTTGACGCTCACTAACACCAATTCTCACGAAGTGCGGAAAATTGACATCTAACACCGGTGAAAGAGTTCTCTCTAAACCGTGAGAGACTTTAAACTGAATTCTATTTGAATTTAAATTGTAGCATTGAAATGTTATCAGCAAACATTTTTCTTTATTTTCACGTTAAGGAACTTTTATCTCGTAAAGATCATTTACAATTCGCTTAAACTATGTAAAACATTATAATTTAGTGAAAATAAATTACCTATAAATGATAACGAGATAATATCGATTTTTTGGATACAAGTAATAATTTCCTTTGAATTAAAATAAACAAAGATTTAGGTTTCGTGGAAGTGTTATCTTGTAATTTGCAAGTTTTTATTTATTTATTCTTTTTATAACTATATTAATAATATAACTTCTAAACTATAGTCCGACTAATGATAACTAATATACAAATTATAAATTTATTTTGTTTGTTTCTTCTGCTCGGCTTTTGGAATGAATTGGCTTAGCTCGGTATCGGAATATACCTAATTCACCTTATATTAATAATTTGGATATGCTGGCGATTTCTTTGATGCTTGACTTGAAATTTTCGCGGGGTTGCCAGGGGCATAAAGTACCATAGCATTTACCAATAAAATAATGTATTTGCCCGCACAGCGCTTGTTACTGACGGCGTCAGTGCAGGACCATATAACTAACATTGTGATGATTTTTTTTTCTCAAAATTGTTACATGTTGCATGTAATGTGTATATACATATCACAAATGTAACGTAAAAATAATATCACCAAAAAAATGTAGCTTTAAGATCCTGCACTGACCCCCACGGTATATGGTTTTATAATTTTTGTCTTCCTGCAGAAAGCGACAAAATACATATTAAAAGGAATCTCAAAAACAACGTAAAGTAGAATGCCAAAGACATATATTTCTAAAATCAATAACAAGGATCAATCAGTAAGGTATAAGTTACTATAATATATATAAAAAAAGTTTGTATTGTTATATTTATGGACTAAACTTTTAAAGAATGGAATCAAAAATCAAAAGACTATTGTTAAGCGGCGATATTGCATTCAATCCAAATCCATAAAATCGAAGTTTATATCGTTGATCGGGTTTTTTATCAAGCAAAGGAAACGAGCGCGCCCTTAGTTGGTTCTACGACCAATCGATTCCCTATATTAAGCTTCCGTCAGAAAACAAACCGGTGCCGTTCCGGAGATTCTTTTGTTCATTGTGGGCCGCCCTTTGTTCTACCGTCGCGGATAAATTATTTTCTACGATCCTTCTTGGCTCCTATCTCATTCCATTTCTCCCGTATTAGTTCCAGTCGATGCGCAACAATTACGGCCTTTATATCTGGATGACGCGAAAATCATCCTGCGTTGCCCTACAATTTTACGCCTCAGTATTTCATCGTCGAGTTAAATTAGAAATGCCGAAATCAGAACAAAATGTAAAAGCGTTTAATCGGCTGAAAACCTTTGAGTACCTTCTTATAAGACTAAAAATATAAAATAAGCTCAAATTAAAGTCAAACTCCAAGGGAGCGTAATTTAGTAATATTGTTTCATAATTTTCGTAGATGGAATTAGCGAGTTCAACGCAGCATTTAAATATACCATGTATTTAAAATGCTGAAAAGCATTCTACTTTATCCATAAAATAACTCGTGTACGAATTTTATGGGGTCAGAGGAACTATAAATCTGGAACATATTTTCATTACCAAGACTAGCAAAAGGAACATAAATGTGAGTGATTATGGCAGACAATAAAGCTGAGGGTGTAATACAGACTGAGTCAAGACATATTACACTTTACAGAGAGATGCAAACAAAGTAGCATCAGTGAGTACGGGCGTAAAAGATTAATGCGCTGCTAACTTGGCTTAATTGCATTTTTGACTGCACACGGGGTTCATTCAAAAAGGCCTTTCTTTTGATTAGTCTTTCTTTTTATTGCCAACCCAGTGAATAACGGTCGCATAAGTAATTATAAAGTCTGCTTGCGGTATGCATACGTGGAATTAATTATCCTTATCTACGTTATAGTACAAAAATTCCAACAGTATTTTATTTCCCATCGAAATAGGTGTCTAATACTGAGTAATTAGTTCGATAGGAGGTGCCGGTCGTGACACGATCAATCGATGCCACTTTGTAACGATAACTCGACTCGTCGTCCGCCGCTGTGTGGCTTTTGATAGATAGAATCAACCTGCGCGCCACTTAGACTCAAACTATGAGGAAATTAAGACACTCCCGACGCTAATGGAAATTGTGATCCATCAAATGGCCCCGAAATTAAGACGCGGTGCCATTATATCGAATGGCCTATATCTTCATCTAAATGACACCTAATGTTTTTACGGAAACAATTAGAGCAGTTAACCCTTGACAGGCGACAGGTTATAAAATGGGCATTTGTTGATGAAAACGAAGGGGAAAGCGAATGTCTGTAGGGTGAATGCCGCTGAACTGCCGTTCATTGGCATAATTATATACATGGCGGTACAGTCTCTACTGGGGACACCTTCGCACCTTAGAGCGAAGACAAACATCGCTGAGCTGGAGAACTCTACAACAGGAAAGGCTTTGAAGAAGATTCTGACGAATAGCCCTAGTATAAAAACAAGTACGTTTATAGTCCAACTACAGCCGCGAGCATTGTTTAAAAAACCAGTGTGTGTCTCTGTGTGCTTATAATGCATACTTCATTATTTTACGTTAATGTATTTTAGCCACACAAGGGAATCTTTAAAAAGCAGTAATTTTGTGGCGATGCCAGGTTAGGTGAGTAAGCTAAGACTTAAACTCAGAACTGGGGTGAAAATCATAAATGGCATCACGTCAGAAGTAGTTTCGGTGAACCTACAGCCCGCCTCACGACACCCTTTAGCCACTCACACCCATGTGGGCCCTGTCTTTTATAGGATTTTGTGTAGTCCATGCAGAGAGTGGCGAGTCACTGTCTGCCCATTTTTCCATGTTCCCCGAAGATTGCGACGGGCACACTCCATATTCCCAGTCCCCTAGTACCACTAGTAGTTCATCCCAATAGCCCGGTACTTTTGATCTTATTTCCTACAATAGTCCTACACTGGCCGGGACTTGTCCTTGGGTGCATTTTTACAGGGATAATCACCGGTCAGTGTCACGCCACTTACATTAAATTTATAAAGTGGCTTCTACGCGTTAGCCTCCCCATGTCCCCACGCAAGCCCTTCAAACGTCCGGGTCATTTTCATGACCCGTGGTCTTGAAAGAAATATAAAATAGTAGGTAATATACTGGCGAGCAACCAAATCGACCAAAATGGTAACTGCGCATGCATTCATTGATATTTATTTAAATATATACGATATTTATAAAACCGATATATCATTTGAAAGGTTAAACTTAAGCTTCAAATAAACGTCAACATTGTAAAGAAAATTGAGTGCTTAGTAATCCATTTACGCATTAATAGAGCGTTTGATAAAATTTGTTCGTAACATAGCTCGTGACTCCTAGTACCTGGCACCCCTAAAAGGCCCTTGCACCCAATTTACCTTATCAAGCGATAACCAAAAGTTAACAGACATCTTCGTAAATTTCCTTAATTGTTTTCACGAAAGCATAGATATCACACCCTAAGAAGCCGTTTAAGCTGTTGCCTAATTGATACGAGGGCTCATTCAGCGAGTTTATAATTATCTACCTTAACATACTAAGTACATTAGCGCTGATACGATTTTAGAAACAAAAACCTTTTTATAAATAATGTTGTAATGAATAGTTGCTGCACGATTTCGCTTTTGGTTTAATCCAAGCACCAACTGTTGCTCCATTCAGGTGAAAACAGCACCCATTTGTTAGGAAAAACAAATTGCCTCAGTCTCATTACCACATCGAGAAAAGTTTTCTGCGATTTCACGCCTATTTGAATTTGTTAAGGTTTATTAAAGTTGCAGCACCAATATAATGTCATTAAATATAATTTTAATATGAATCTAATTTTGTTCAATTGGCAGCTGTCACACTACAACGTTGTAGCAACTGTATTAATCACAGGGATGATCACCAAAGGCGCAGACTTAAGGGGCGTATTCGCAGACCCCCTGATTAAGAGGTTCCGCAACTCTTTTCCTATTAAATATCGTTTGAAGGCGCAAAGTTCAAGTCTTGCCCTAGTTAGGCATTACACTACGGTACTTGTATACTACTACATTATTATTTTTAACAGTTCTCGATCGCGAAACCTTTCATTCGGTATCATACGGAAACTCTTAGCATACACTTTCTCGAAAGTTCTTATTTTATTAAAAGGATTTCTTATCTGAGATCATACTATACGCATAATAACATTTTTTTATCATCGCAACACAAACAAACACGAAAACTTATTTGAACGTTAGATAATAATTGAGATTATTAATTAATTAAAGAAAAAGCACTGATACTATTACAATCTTCATTATAGATTTAGGTTTTGACAGGAACTTTATTAATAAATGTGCATTATTATTTTCAAATAATTTTCAATATTATTTTCATTGAAAAATAGCTATACGACTTTAATTACCTATAGGTAATAATTGTGTATTTGTGTGGGAAATATTTAGTTATGTAACGTTGCGAAACTAAATAAAATTTGTTTGTATTTCTACAACTCCGTATCCGTGCAGGAACGGAGAAAGAATACAATTTCCTGCGGCCCGGCGGCCTGTCGTAAGAGGCGACAAAACAACCCACAGCCAGGTGGTAGGGCATTTGCCCGACTGGATGGCTACCACCCCTGGTCTAGAGTATGTCGCCATAACAACCTTGTGTTGTGTTCCGGCATTAGTGAACAGGTTCCAGGCTCCCTAAAGAGAGCAGCAGCGCATTCGTAGCACCTTTGGTGTTGCAAATGTCCATAGGCGATGGTAACCGCTGTCCATCAAGTGGGCCGTCTGCCTGTCTGCTGATCTCCTGCAATAAAAAAAAAAAAAAAAAAAAACTAACAAATTATTTAAGGCTATATTTAACAACTGGAATTCAAAAGAAATATTAAGACGATCATAGAAAAGTTAAGACTGTTTCAAAAGGTCATATGAGAACCATGAAACATTCTTAAAATCTTCCTCTTATTCAATTTAAAAAAGGTGTGTTAAAAATAAGCATTACATCATTAGACTTTATATAAACTGACGGACTCATAAACTGCATCAAATTTCAGGATTACTTTGAAATGATTTTTTCAAATAAGTATGCAAACTTTTTAGATTAAATTATATAAATATGGAGAGACTGGCTCTTAATCTCAAAAAAAGGAAAATTTAATAACAGAACTGCAGTAAAACAAATGAATATAGCCGGGAAAAGAAAATTTACTCGTAGTATCAGATTTGCGTGTTATTTATAGCAAAGTTTTAAATTGATTCTCATTGATTTTTTATTCTTTTGTCAATCGAATTATTGTTACCAGCAGAATTGTTGGGTTAGTTTTTTAACTCATCGAGAGTTTTTGAACCACAATATGGATACTTCGTCCGAACAAGCGGCTCAAATTGTAGCATTGGTGCGGGAGGGCTTGGATCAACGAACGATTGGTAGAAATTTAAATTTAAACCAGTCTACGGTTTCTAGAATATACAGAAGGTTTGTGGAGACAGGTTCTTACAGAAGGAGACGTGGTACAAGCAGGACTCGAGCAACCACCGGTCGTGATGACCGATTTATTGTTACAACTTCCCTGCGAAATCGTTTCCTCACGTCTGTTAACATCAAAACAGAGCTTAATGAAGTGCGTGGAGTAAACCTGAGTGCACGAACAATAAGAAGAAGGTTAAAGGAAGCGGATATTACCCCTTTTAGACCAGCAAATGGTCCAAAGTTGTCTGTAGCTCACAGACAAGCTCGCTTAAGATTTGCGCGTGATCACCTGAATTGGACAGAAGAGCAATGGACCTCCGTATTGTTCATGGACGAGTGTAGGACATGTTTATATGGTGCAGATGGTCGCAGAAAAGTCTATCGTCGACGTGGGGAGCGATATGCTCAAAGTTGCATTGAGGAGCGTGTTCCTTTTGGAGGCGGTTCGTGTATGGTCTGGGGTGGCATATCGATGAACGGGCGAACTGAACTTGTGTTCATAGACATGGTCCGTCAAAACGGTAATAGAGGGGGTTTGACTGCACATCGCTACATAACAGAGATCTTAGAAGATCACGTGGTGCCTTACATGGGATTCATAGGCGAAAATTTTACTTTAATGCAGGATAATGCCCGGCCGCACGCTGCTGCACAAGTTCGACAATATTGCGAAGAGGTTGGGATACGTACAATGAATTGACCAGCACGCAGCCCGGATCTTAATCCCATTGAGCATGTTTAGGACAGTTTAAAAAGTGCTGTATATGCGAGAAACCCTTTGCCCACGACAGTGGCAGCACTAAGAACAGCACTTTCAGAAGAATGGGACAATATTCCGCAAGATCTTTTAATAACCCTAATAAAATCTATGCGAAACCGATTAGAATCCGTAATAAGGCCACGTGGAGGTAATATACCTTATTAAAACATAAATAAACCCTTGCATAAAGTTTGTGTCTATTGTTAAAACCAATTTTTTAATTAAATAAATTTTCCTTAAATTTCTGTTTTTTCTTCAAAAAAGTCTTAAGGTCCTTTCCAGTACACAAACTTAAACTTAAGGATATGACCCTACGTTGTTTTAAAGTTCACGAACCAATCTAGAGGTTCCAATTTAAATCTGTATAGAAAGTTTGCATACTTGGTTAAAATATTTATTTCAAAGTCGTCTATTACCTTGATGCAGTTTATGAGTCCGTCAGTGTATTTACGAGTATTAACACTATTAAAGAAATTACTCAAAAATGATAATACAATGTGCTGGTGCATGAAATTAACGAGTCACACATAGACATTGTGGTAGTTAAAAAGATATAGGGCAGTAGTGACAGGAAGTCGGTCGGCACTCATTTCACACTCGGTCGGTTTTCAATTTGCCGCGGCCGAGTCCATTGCGGCTGTTTATCGACGGAGACCTCAACAGAGCGTACATCTCTGACCGCCAAGAGTTCGTCATCATTATAATAAAAATAGGTCACGGTAAAACAATATATTCATACTAAGGTAATAACGCCGCCATTTATGTTTGAAATAAATAATAAATAAATTGGCTATTTAACACTGAAATAATTTTTCAAATCAAACCAGTAAGTAGTTCCTGAGATTAGCGCGTTCAATCGAACAAACTCTTCAGCTTTATATATTAGTATTAGATAAATATAAGATTACCTTATATGTCTTAAAATTACAATGTGATCTATGTTTATCCATAATATAAAAATCTAAAAATGCCGTGTCCGCGTACATTAATGCTATTAAAAAAACAACTGGAATAATAAAATAAACGATGGAGAATACGATGCAATTTGTTTTTAAATTTCTTGTCTGTTTGCTCGTGAATCGCCTAAAAACTACTAGGCCGATTTCGATGCGGTTTTTGCGAATCGACGGCAAATCCTTAGATTTAAAATCTGCTATACTTTATATCCTAGAAAGTCCACGTAAATTTTTCTGGGATGTAAAATAGCCAGATTAAAAAAAAACTCGAATTCCAATGTCATTTTTTCAATGATGATCAGCAAAGTTTATGTGATAAAATGTGTGATATTTTTTATTCCGAGACCAGTTTGCAGTTGTTCGGGGGCATAAAAATTAGTTTATTCCGACACGGGTTTTACTAAAACGATATTTTATACACTTTTTTATTTAGTGCGATACATTGTGTCCCGGGAATACCGCGGGAATTTTAACTCAAGCATGGATGAAGCCGCGGGCATAACCTAGTGTTAGTATACAATTATTTTATACTGTATAAAGTTCCTTTTGTCGACGTTGCAGTCGGTTTTTTTTACCTAATATTTAAGGTATGTATGTATATCGTAGTAACTACGACGTGCTGGCAATATAAGGAAATATCTTGAGGTAACATTGCACTTCAAAATTGCCGATGTGTGAAATCCCCCTATCTGCCTTTGGCAAGCTTGGATCTTGTATTCTGTTCAGCCTGTATTCTATAGTATGTATAGTTCTTAAGTAATTAGATTTAATTTACAGTATTTATGGATTTTATCCATAGCTGTGATAAACGAATTATGAAACACCCAAACAACAAAACTTTAAGACTTATGTATTAGTATGGATTTTACAGTTATAGATTGTCGGTTTGTATATAGGTTATAGTTTACAGACAGACCTACACTATCTTTATTTAACCTTTTATAACCACTTTTAAATGTGAACACTTTATAATGACTCACGTTAGTTCGAGAATAAATTTCGTATCACATTGTAATTTTCTTTAACAATAATTGGAATACCTTGCACTACTAAAAATATGATTTGAACGAGGTTCATATAAAGGGATATAACAACCACGGATGGTTCCGAGGAGGCGTTGTAAGATAAATAAAACTTGACAAGCTGTAAATATTAAATTGGACGAGAGGATTATAGGGCAAAAAAACTGAGTGAATGGTGCCCGCCGACAATCATAACCGAGTGTGTTGGCACGCTTGAAAACGGCAAATCATCCTAACTCTCTTAAACTTACAAGGCACAGACGTGTTATCATAATGTTTTAACAATAGAATATTATTTCAACGCATTATAAAAAGGAAGACAAAAAATAGATAATAAGACGTTCTAAGATTCAAGTTTATTCCAACTGCTTCATTAAATTTGCCAATGACGTGCCGTTTTACTTTGTTCTAAAATATATCTAACCAATAAACACTCAAAACGTCAAGCGCGAATACCCATCGGATATTCAAATATTGTTTCTCGAACGAACGCCGAGGATTATCATGATGATAAATAAGATACACGGCCGCTGGGACAAGGGAACCAATCACCATACATCACCTGGGAACATCCAAACAAAACGGGTTGAAACAAAAACGTATGTATGTTTTTTGTGTCATGAACAGTGCCAAAGGAAAACAAATTGTAACAAGGGAGAGATCGTATCATACCTAGGAGCCTTCAAATACGTGAAAACTAATTAAGATCGGACGCTTTTCTAAGGCGATAACTTGTTACAGACAGACGGCCGGACGTGTTTATGTGTTGGCAATCAAAACAATTAACTTTTTGCTTTACTCTCCTCATCTAAACAAATCGGATATACGGGACTTTTTCACTTCCATTGCTAGGTTTTTGATCTGATTTTCAGATTATTATTGTATTAATTTTTTGTAGCGTACACTGATCAAATCTTACTTCATTTCACATATTCCGAAATAATAATAAAGACTTGCTATTGCAAGGTTCGTAATTAAATTAAAATCCATTACAAAACGCGCACGCCTCGATCAAAATGTGAGACAAATAAATAATAGTGCTTCCCATACAAGAGTAAAGGGAAAAATGTGGCGTTTTTCAAGGAACTTCACCAACAGTCTGTGTAGGGGAAAGCGTGTGTTCTGGACACGCTAACAATGCTATCGCGACTCGCTTCTTGACGAACCCACACCCAAGTCTATTCACCATCGGGCTGGTTTGAACTGCCTCGCCGCTCAAATTAGTCACTAAACGTCAAATTCATCCTAAAGCGCGGTCGGCCAACAATTTATAATTAGGCTTTCCGTAAATGCTGTTCCCGCACCAATAACCGATATCAGGTATAGCGATTTCACACAGATGCTTCACTGAAAGGTAAAAAGCGGTTTTACAAATACATTTCAGTGTCATCGATATTCGATTCCTAGGAGTCTAGCGCAGATATTCTGCCTGAGAATTTACTGTCGATCAGTGAAAACCCCCATCGAAATCGGCCAGTAGTTTCTACGTGAATCCTGAACAAACAGACAAACCGACTAAGAGATAGAATTCTAAACAAAATTGCATCGTATTCTTCATCGTTTATAATTATAGTATATTCCATTAGCTTTTTATTTAATAGCCTCAATGTCCAGACACGGCATTTTAATTTTTTTATAATATTATAGATTATTACGAAAGATATATTAAAGTAATCAAAATCAGATCCGGTGTCACAGATGTAATTGAGAGTCGAAAATTTTTATTCAGTGTATTAGATTTAGCTTTAAGAGAGTGCCAGCCTACGAATTTAAAGTTTTCGCTCTGTAGAAGTCTAAAGGAGTTTCTAAAGTTCAATCAAAGATGATTATACAACATTCCATTAATTTTATTTTGATATGATTGAGAAAACGACAACCGCTGTCCCCAATAAAGTAACGCTTCTTTGATTACAATGCTCTATAACTTCATAATTTGAAATATTATGTAATTTTTGAAAAGCTCTCGCATAGTAGCGCCATGGTAATGCACGGGGCGTTTATGGCCACAAGTAAGTGGCGTTAAGCGGCATATCGGTGGGAAACTGTCACTTGGTTGGGCAATTTGTCCGTTGAATATTCAGCATTATGGCCGGATAATTACCTTAGTAAATAACGAGAATAGCGTCCGTGCCGTAAAAGTGCAAAATATCCGTTGGCTGCGAGGGAGAAAAAGCGTTATTGAAAAAGAGGCGAGGCCGATATATAAATAAAATACGGGTTCAGCTATCGGCGGCTTGTTATCGCATGCCTTCATCGTGGCCATTACGCCAAAGTATCGGCTATATTCGAGCGGCCGTGGGCACAGTTTGCTTTGCAGCGAGCCGACGTGCCGACTCTGCCTTCTTATAATAATGTGAACTTCGGGAAATGCGACGTCTTAAGAGCCGGTTTGATAGATGTCTATTAATTTTTAACACATATATTTTGAGATAGTTTGTTAAGGCTCCTATTGCCGCAAAAGGTGAAGGTGGGGTGCAAACAAAACGAGTTTACTTTGTTTGGTATTTAGCGATTAATAATTTACCAATAAAAGCCATGAATCTTCACAATATGAGACGTAGCGTGTTATTTTCGTAGTTATACTATAGTTATTATTAAACTTAAGAAAAATATTTACCAAATCACCTCCAAATTATTGACATGACACCGTTTTAGTCTTTCAGTTTTTTAAAAAACAGAAAAAATAGGAAAATATATAAAAGGGGAAAAATAATATAAATTTACTATTTTGTAAATACTACTTTATTCTATTCGCAATTTAAAAAAATCCCCGCTGTCACCCTAAAAAACAGTACCGAAAAATTCTCAAAAACGTTGGCGCTGTTACAAGCCTTAACAAACCAGGTATTCACTACAGGTATGGTATTCAACTTGGAATTTAGTTAGTTAAAGTTAAATTGTTTAAGATAATTTGATTTCTTTATTGACTTCAATTTTTAATATAACGAAATAATAATAAAAAAACTGAAAAAATAAAAGTTTTTATTGTTAACTACAATATGCCCGGGACTTCGTACATTGTTGACTTGAGTTTCCTGTTGGATTTCCGGGCCCCAGAGTATTCCAAGGTTTAAAAAATGTAAGCTATCGTTTTACTGGAAAATATGTCGATATAAGCGAAAATATAATAATTTAATTTTTGATTTAGTTTTCGCTGTTAGTAATAGTTGTACTATTTTAAGTTTATGGAAAACCTTGTTTAAAGGGCTATTGGTTTCATTAATTAATAAACGAATAATCTTTATAATATACTGTAAGTGGTCAAATTAAAATCGCAAAACACATACACATAGCCAGGCCTTTTTATGGACTTCTTTTTTTGGGGTACGCTAATTTCGAAAGTTTTAAGTCTATTAATTTTTTGTCCGTAGCTCCACTCCAAAAACCTATAAAAAACAATTTCTTTTGTGAATTTTACAATTTTTCTTTTATTTTTCAGTTTTTATGGCAATAATTCGATATGTACGAAATATCGAATTATATGCTGAAATACAGTCATCTCAATGTGTGATAAAAACCAGTTACACTATATAATGAGTTTTAATTTGATGCTGAAATACTTAATAAGTAAACCCATAAGATTAAAATTTAAAAAGAGTTTAAAGAGATTAGTTTTGTACGAAAATTATTTCTGCAACCACTGCACGTATTTCATGTTCAACGTCAAAAAGAATTTCTTTAACACACACAATAATTGCGAAATTGTCTTGAGGCGTCACGATCCTGATGTATAATGACAAAGTGCATTGTGACGTGAAAATTATCCTACGTTTCCACTTCGGTGTGGTTTGCGCCTCCTCCGCACATATATTTACAATTATAATCGTAATTATCGCCCGATGGCCGACGACTCGCTTCGGCAGCCTTTCGTCGATCATTTCCCCCGAGTTTGTTTACATGGTACCACGTAGTAGTGCTCAAAGATTTACATTTCAAACAAGTTTAATCTAGAACCTTATTTTTTATCAAATAATCTTATTGACAATTTTCATATGGCTATAATAATTTAAACATCAACAGATTTTTATCTGCATAAAATTGACATAAATAAATAAGCATTGACAATCCTATAGACTAAAATAAAGACTGACAAAACCTAATACTGGTTTTGTCAATAAGAAATCATTTGAAGCCAGTATAAAAATGCTCAAGTCCATTTATGTGACTAAATTAAATGACATGCACACACGTCGCGGTATGGACGAGTAATTGCATGCCAATACAAGTTTTGAAATGGCAAAAGATAACGAAGTACTAGACTTTAACTACGGGTTGCTAGTGATTGACATGAACAGAATAAGAGCCTTCACGCCCGACTGTGAAAAACAAGTCCCTTTGCGAAATGCCTTTTACAGAGATCACGCACACGCAGGGAGCTGCAAGGCTTTACTAATAGGTAAAAACAAATTTGCATTTTAATAGGTCGGGACGGGCTGTTTTTAGGTTCTTTGTAGTCTTAAATAAATCACTTTATTTAAATAATTATGTTATTTCCATTTGGCAATTAATTTGAACCTTTTCAAAACACCTAGTTTAAGTCTGAAAATCTAATGATAGAACTCTTGAGTAAAGTAATTCGCAGAAAAAATTCTAGCATATATCTAACTGTATGGTTTTTACAAAAGCATAATATAGTAGCTATGCAAGGTTTATAGGCTTGATAAAAATCTGACCATTTGTTAGATAATCGTGTTCAGAATGTGATTATGAATAACACTCTTTTTAAACAAGCCTACAATCCTTTTATAACTATTATAAATAATCATAATGTAAGTCATCAAACATGGAACATGGTGTTTTTTCGTAGCCAATATTAATCACTGGAATCAACATTATCATAACATTTCACATATCTAAATGAAAAACAAAACTTTCCTTTGTTTGGTTTGGGTAAGCAAAAGTTATCCAATAATAAATCCAGTTCAGCGATGCATTAAAGATTGGATAAACTTAATGGAGTATTCAATAAAATTATTCACCTTGCAAAACAATCTTAATACGCAATGACATGTCCACTACTGCTTTATCTGGAAGTGGTCTGAACTGGTTAAGAGACGAGACTGATGACGTCCGACTAGGGCTGTCAGATACATAATACATATTAAATTACCTTTGAAATGACAAATTAAATACCGGAGTAGAATATAATATTAATACAAAGTAAAAAGATTTCTAGAAGACAGATTGGCCGACTTGTTCTATGTTTTCAACATTATTTACTTTATAATATGAAAAATATTTTTGACGTATCAATAATATATATATTTTCCTAAAAATAAGGTATTTAGAAAGAAATGCCTTATTAATATTACCATACTAAAATGATCAATAAGTAATTTAAATATAACCTTAATTACCTAAAAGTATTCTTACTAAGAAAGTGTCCATTAACAGTTTTCTTATTGCCTCTATTATGACGAAGACACTTTGTTTATGTGTTCTTTATTAATAGCTAGCACATTACACTACACTTGTTTTGTTTATAGCACTAGTTCAAATGGTTTTGTCCTTTTGAGCCTTCTCGTTATGTCCGTGTTGTCGAGGAACAGCTGGATCGCCTCGACATTCACGTGATGATGTCGAGATAATAAAATTATAACGTTATTTTTTATTATTAGTCATATTAACCCAATTAATAGCCCAAAGAAAGCAGAACGAGAAAGTGCTAGTATGCTTCCTTATTTTATTCAATACCAGTTAATATTCGAAACATTATAACAGCATCGAAATCTAACCAGAATTGTGGCATGCTAAAATAAATACAATTCTGATATTATGAGAGACAACCCTAAGTGCAATCCAGTAATTGTATGCTCGTTGCGCCCCGCGCATCCTATATAATAACATGACTAATTTGCGAAGTGATAATCGTACACCGCAAACGGTTATTTAAAGTGCTGTTTTTTTCACTGATAATAATTACATTTGATGAGGTTCAAAATGGGTTCGAATATAAAAAAATTATACAAGCATATTGCAATTGTTTGTCTTTCGGCATGAACACGAGATGGCATAAAGATTTTTAAAAGTATAACTTTCGTTCTTTTCGTTGAGTGATCGTCGATTTTGACAGAAAGCTCCGTTATTAGAACTGCACATTTCATATAACATAATACAAAATATTAGCTTATAAAGGAGAAAAATAGATCACACAGCCCTAAACATCCAAGAAATTTACTGTCACATTTGAATGTTATTAATATAGATATGGATTGCACGTCTGAGATAGCTTTCTACATTTTACATGTTAGTACATTTAAATTTATTTCTAGGAGCCGGGACGCTTGTTAAAGCGATTGCAAAATCAGCAATGACAGGAGTACGTCTACAAAAATCTTCTAACGAAGTTTACTCCTCACACATACACATAAAAGGAATCTGTCGCTTCGCATTCAAGAGTGGATCCCTAAAACGTTTTAAAAGTAATTGGATTCCTCTTACAATAAGCCTCCGCCGACTAATTTCGTGAAAATGAAATTTGCTCACACACAAAAAGCTGCCATGCAAAAAAGGGCAAATAAAATTTGTATGTGTCAAGACAGTTAAAGCTGGGTAACGAGATCCCTTTTGGAAAGCATTCGGGGAGGATGAAGGCTCGATCCAAAGCAATCAGCGGCCTCGCCCAAGGTGTGCGTATATATACAGGAATGTTCACGACCTTTGCTAAATTAAAACGAAGCGATTGCATGTGTTGCTGCCGGGATGACGTAAGGAAATGAAATGTAATATTAAAACAAATCAACCAAGTGCTGTTAAAGTGTATCAGTCCACGCGTGGTAAGGCGTTCCATAGAAGCTGTAGTAGAGATGAAAAAATCTTCTATTTTTATTTTTGTTATCTAACTAAGGAACCTATACAATCTATAATTTCTTTAGAATCAGACAAACTAAAACAATATGTGTTATTTCAAATTTAAAAATATTCGATCACAGCATTATCTATACTAATTTTATAAAGAGGAAATACTTGCAATTTTGTAAGGAATAAACTCAAAAAGTAACGGGCTGATTTTAAAAATTCTTTTACCATTCGAATACTGTATTGTCCCTGATTCATGTAGGCTATATATTAAATTAAGGATCCCTACTAAAACTTCAATACAAAGCCCATCAATCTAAGCAAAATACTTGGCGCTGGCCTCGGGTTCTACGATTTTGATGAAATTTTATGTGTGTTTGTGTGGGTCGCGGGGTAGTTTAGTATCACAATTAGACCCGGTAGGTGGCGCTGGAATCGGGTTCTAGATTTTTATATTTTTAGGGCAGTACAACGTCTGCCGAGACAGCTAGTGATTAATAAAGCCTTGTTCAACGATACACCACGCATTAATTTACACTGAAATTTAACACTATTATTAAGATATATTTAAAACACATACTATTAAGACATATAACTTTATAGGTATATTAGGACAAAAAAGAACAGTATTTGTGAACAGCTATTATTTTGTGTTCGACAAAAACTACGAATTTTTAAAATAATACTAGTCAGCAAAATCACTATCCAAGTACCATCCAAAACTGTGGAATAAAGCTGCTTTCATATAACCGTATCTAATAATATCGACCCTGGCCAGGTATGTGCGATCACACTTCGGACAGGCCAAAACAGAACCACTATAATTATGGTTTATTAAAATAAGTGGGGGACTTATATTTATTTATTCACTTGTTATTTATTAGGACGAATTCAAAAGTCAACTCGATTATAATTTCTCTTAGGTGGTAAAAACAGCTCATATTTATGCCGCGCTTACACTGTACTAAGCTATATTTATTAAAGTGATGACAAATAACTGCGTAAAGACGACAAACTGTTGGCCGTTCAGTGTCCATAATTATGTAAGGGGATTTAGTTGGTAAAGTAGGTACTAATATATGCTTCTATCTATAATACTGACGATGTACGACAAAAAATGTAAATATTTTATTATGGCTCGTTTAAAGGTAATAAATAATGTCGTTCAATGATAATTTAGAAACACGGGCCAGTAAATTATTATATTACTTATCGTCCAACGACATATCCAATTATATTTTACTTGCCTTACATACTTTAATACTTATATCATATATCAATAAACTCGTATATGCCACAAAAGAGTTTTTAATTTTATATATGTGAAGGTGACGATCATTACCGACATATTTAACCGCTTATAACACCATTGCATAAACATTAACAACTTTTAATGTGATTTTTATTTATCTTGCAGGCCAAAATAGCAGGCACTAGGCATAATTATAAAAAGTAGACTTTCAACCTACTTGTGAATGTTATTTCAGATATCTATACTATAATAAATCTATCTATACATGGTTCACGTTTGTACAATGCGTTTAAAAATTGGGAAAAAATCAGAGGAACTAATTCTGACCAGCAAATACTGAAACACATTTTTTGGAATTCTGTCAGTTCATCATCATTCATGTTAGAGCATCATGTGAAAACTACTGAACGGATTTAAATGAAACTCGACATAGAGCGAGCTTATATCCCGCGGCAAAACCAAGGATACTTTTTATTCCGATAAATTACGTCTTTTCCGTGGGATAGACGCAAATAAGGAAAAAGATAGCGCAGCGATCGATCTTTTTTGGAAACTGCTGAACGTATATATGAATGAATCTCGACATAATGATGCCTTATAACCCGAGTTAACACTTACGATACATTTTATCCCCATAATTGAAATCGTTTCTTTAGAATGGTTGGATTAGTAAAATAGATGGCGCTGCAATCGCGTTTTATAATTCACTAACAAATAACTACATTGTCATAAAAAACATGTATTAATTGTAATAATACTTCAAATCAGGTTATCTTCAACTCTCTATGTTTTGCTGGGCAGTTGTCTTGACTATGTGGACTTTGTTAATATTATATGTAAAAAACGTAAATAAGTTTTTATGTAACTAAGATAAAGCCTATTGCCTGGGCTTTGACACGCGGCGTAGCCGTGAGGCGAACTCCAGTAAACAGTAAAAATATGTATGTATGTGAAATGTCTTAAAAGTTTATACAATACATTGGCCAGCAATCCTGATATGCTTTGATTATTCCAAACTTCGTATTGTCACATATATGTCCAAGTTTGACCGGTGGAAAACACAATTTTACTGTCAGTCGTAAATAAACAGTATTGTTGGTCGTAAGCGATCTATCTCATCTCATCCCCGATTGGTCTTGCTTCACTGACTGGCTTGTACATTGTACGTGCCCCTATAATTCAAGTTAATGACACCAAACTGTTCGATATTATTACAGACATATGAAAAGAAGTGCAAATTAAAGGTTGCATTAAATACGAGGCCTTTGTTGACTCTTGCTGTCAATAAATGACGGATGTAAAAACTCACGAGTGGCAACGTCTACATTCTTAATATGGCGCTTTAGAAAATACCAACCATAATAAAGATAATGATTGAGACGAAATGCCTTATAAAGAAAACGTCTATTTATATGCATATTAAGTTTACAAAAGAGAATGGATGTATATGTTGGTGTAATGTTCCAACCAACTGGCAATAAATACAAATATCTACAAAGAGAGTATTTTAATTAGTAACAATGAAGTATGTTTTAAACAGAAGTGAAATACCTACCTACATTACCAGAGGTACGCCAAAGAAAATAGATAAAATTTTTACGAGTCTTTATCAAACATAAGCTGAGCTAAACACGTGAGCCTACATTGTTTTCATTCCACTATAAATCGTATAAGATCGTTCCCGCGGTGTTAATTTATTTGTACACGCTTTATATCTCAAACACGCACTTTGTTAACTAGAAACACATTGGTAATTAGTGTACAACAGCAGTTAGGTAGCGCGTAGATATGTAGTGTATGAGACGATGTTACCAACGTATTAAGATCGAATGTTGGCAGAGCAATCGAACTGAAATAATTCGAAACAATACGACAAAGCAAAGCGCGAATTGCATCGCCCTCAGGCAACAGTGCGCCTGATGCGAAACGGGGATTGCGTTCCAACTGCATCCACGGCACAACGTCGATAATATAATTGGTAACTTGACATTTAATCAATATGCTTGATTAAATTAATTGAAAGTACGAAATACATATACGTTTATGGTATAAGGTAAGTCAAATGCAACGGCTGCCGCTGGTACTGTCGTCCTTATTTGGAGTAAATTGTCTCGGATAAGCTGTTAATAAAATACTTTAAATAAGAAGACTGCTACTTTTATTTACAATTACTACTTATTGTTAAAAAATAAAGCATCCTAACTACAAATTATTAATAGCAATGTATTCGCGCCTTGACATAAAAAAAACGATCATCAACAGAAACTTACGGTAAACAAGGTACACGATTTTACAGCTATACACACGGTGGTTTTAAACGTTTAGTAAATTCGTTACGGTTTTAAATTCACCTTATTTACGGAATAGAATCGAAGGCAGGCATAAAGAGATATGTATGAATTTTGTGCAGGACTATTTTAACAAAAACACATCGTGCCGACACCACGACGTTGGTATAAGGTATAAAAAGGAGTGAATAGAACACTACAATATTTACACAGGTTTTGAATGTGGTATATGCTTTTATATAATCCGCGCGCAGAAGGTTTGCCGATGACTACTTACTATTATTGTATATACTTATGTAAAGCATATACAATAATAAATTTATTGCAACAACTATTTATTCAAGTTTTTTTGTCATTCGTAATGACCATCGACGTGTGACATCATGAGGCTATCGGCAAACCTTCTGCGCACGATAATACGGTAAGTAACGTGTATCTTGAAAATCACGGAATCTCTTATGCATCATAAAGTAATTACGAAATAAGAACTTTTTAAAATTACACATAGCGGGACCAGCAGTCATATGAGAATAAAAAATCAATTATATGGATATTATGAATTAGACGATTAGTGTTACAGCTATTATAATACAATCATTGTAACGGAGTGATATTACGACGACAGGTTGTTTTTATTGTTTGCATGTCATAGAATAAGTAGTTCCGGTGTCATTTCACAGTTTCAACGTAAATAAAAGACATGTAACCTACTTTTTCTTACTAAATATTTTTTCTATGAAATTTTACTTTAATTGCGCGTTTGGATGGTTAATTTTAAACATTGTCTACATTATTATCTAAATTTAGATAGTTCTTAAATAAATTAAAAATTTAAGCCCTTGCAAGTGAGGTGTGGAAGAATAAGCCTAAATGGCGCCCTTTTGTTCGTGCCTACCTCGCAAGGGACCTGGCGTGAAGTTATATATGTATGTATGTACTACCCTTGCGCAGAAGATTTGGCGATAGCCTCATGATGTAGCGCGTCGATGGTCAGTAGGGTTGCAATAAATTTATTATTGTATAAACTTCACATAAGTATATACAATACGAGTAAGTAATATACAATTCAATAATAGTAAGTAGTGATCGGCAAACCCTCTGCGCCCAGATTATTAATAGTGTAACTTTTGCAAAAATGCGTGTCTGTTGTAACAAAATTATCCTCTAAGGAAAACAATGTATGAAGATTTAAACGCTTAAAACATAAAATATGATTTAAGAAACAAACACAAAAATTCGAACTTATATACCTACCTAAATATTAATAAAGCTGATGACATTTCATCATTTATCCCATTTGTTACGGAAACTTAATAAAGTATTTAATCGAAAATATTTCGTAAACTACTTAACGAATTATTCAAATGAATTGTGTTGTAATTATTTTGAAGTTCTGGTACTTGAATTCTTTAGAATTTTCCAATTTACTAGTTCAAAATAAGAACGGACGAACATTTTTTACGACTTTGAAAGCGATTATTTTTCCACCTATTAACATAAATAAAAAAGTCACTAAAAACTTCATTATTATTTTGAATATTATAGAAAAATAGACCACCACCACCACCGTTTATGACGATTACGTGATGGCGTGGAATGTATACAGTTTTTTATTTAACTACGAAAAAACTCTAAAAGCCTGCATCTAAGAATGTGCAATATCACACTTTTAATTATATTAAATTACCAACGTAATTATGAACCTGAGATCCGTGAAACAGTCTTGCTCACTCGTACATTGTACACAACGAGAAGTGCGAAGAGTAATGAGTGAAGAGTTGCATTTCACACCGCAGATAAGTTACTGGGGTAAAAGAAGCTATTTATTTTTATGGAATACTATCGTTGCTGTAGCAGTATAGTAGTCGTGGTGGCGTAATAAGCTCACGCACGCGTTGCAAACACAAAGGGCGCGAGTTCGAATCCCGGCCGGGACGCATGCACCACTTTCTTCATCCGTGCAGGAACGGAGAAAGAATACAATTTCCTGCGGCCGGGCGGCCTGTTGTAAGAAGCGACAAAACAACCCTCAACCAGGTGGTAGGGCATTAGCCCGACTGGATGGCTACCACCTCTGGTCCAAAGTATGTCGCTATAACAACCTTGAGTTGTGTTCCGGCATTAGTGACCAGGTTCCAGTCTCCCTTAAGAGTGCAGCAGCGTATTTGTAGCTCCTTTGGTGTTGCAAATGTCTATAGGCGATGGTAACCGCTTTCCATCAAGTGGGCCGTCTACCTGTCTGCTGAACTCCTGCAATAGAAAATTTAAAAAAACTTAAGTAATTATCTGACCTAATCTGCATATTAGTACAATAACCACGTGCTAATAACGGTGAAGGAAATTGATAAAACCTGCATATCGAGATAACCGATATGTCAAACCTGCCAAGCCGCCTTCGACAAGCGTGTCCTTTACTCCACTATAGG
Organism: Dendrolimus punctatus; assembly: GCA_012273795.1. Lineage (NCBI taxonomy): Eukaryota > Metazoa > Arthropoda > Insecta > Lepidoptera > Lasiocampidae > Dendrolimus > Dendrolimus punctatus. The sequence continues at coordinate 8,688,827 of CM022527.1, forward strand.
AGTGGAGAAGCCCGAGGTCAGTAGCGGGACGTTTATGGGCTGTTATTTTATTTATTTACTATCGTTGGAGTTGGGTTTCGACTATGAAAGTTACTGAACCGAGGCTAGACGATCCATCTCTAGTTACAGCTATAATTTAAGAACAAATTGAGCAGCCGCAAACTGTCCATGAGAATGGCAAACCCTCTAATGGATCCGAACTTTCGAAACCTATCAGAGCAAAGTGTGACCAATTAGTTTTTTGTTTGTTACAATGTAAAAATTTTCGCCACAACATAAAGAATAATCACATCTTATTTTTGAAACGGTCTCGCCATTCGGAAACTTTCGTACGTAGTTATCTCGACTATTAGACATGTTTTTAAATTTATTTTGGCTACAGTGGAAATGCTATTACATGGTTCGATAGGCACACGGAACTATTACAGATTAAATTACGTGAGTAAAAATTTTATGTAGAACGGTTTTCGTGGTTTTAATTATAATTATAATCTTGTAAACAATTACAAAACCGGACTAATGTTTCATATATTAATTGATATTCAAAGTTAATTATAATATAATATAGAAAATTAAATGTTATCCCTGTTACTTAATTTAGGTAGGTATACTATATACTATTACTATTTTTTTCACTTACTACTCTACTCTATAAGGTGGCATTTCCGAGCTATAATCGTAACAGAGGAGGTGGAGGGAGCGACACATTTTAGCAGGTTATTGTTTTCTTTCTCTTTTCATTCTTTCTTTTCAAAAAACTTTAAATTTTTCCTTAATACTAATTCGTTCCTTATGTCTATATATTACTTACAGTCTTTTTTCTGTTTTTTATACTTTTATGTTTTATTTCTATTACGTTTAGTCTGTATAAACAAATTACACACTTTTATTACTTATTTATTTACACTATTATTTTGTTGCTACATTGCATTTTTGCTTGCGAAGAAGGCGGAGCGGGAGTTTGCGTATGTCACTGCTCTGCTTCCGCCAAGGGAGGACACGTCAGCCTCGGAGGACCAGTATGGACCTTCGTCCGCCGTAAGCGGCCGGCGCGGGTTGGTTCCCTTGGGGAATACGGGTTCTCAATAACCTGCATATGCCGTCGAAATGGGGGCGCGGCGTGTTCCGCGCACGCTCACCTCGCTTCACGTGAGGTGTTTTATCCCCAGGCACACAGACCTTGAAGATGCCAGTAGATAAGAGTAGTCCCCAGGCGCTGAAAGTGGCCTTGCAAGGCCTACGCCTGCCAGGGTTAGCAGAGAGGCTAGCCTCATCTTATACACCCGTGGCTCTGACATAAGGCGCAGGACGAAACACCCAGGGATTTTAGTGAGTATCCCTAACTGGGGCGTGATAACCATATGGTGGATAACCTCCGATCTGGCGAATCCCACATACGGGTCGCGAACTATCCCACCAAGGTTCTGCCCTTGTCGCGGCTTATGGTCGTCAATCGGACTTCCCCTGGTTAAAAAAGCGAGTTATTTAGCCAATATGCGTATATTTATTTTTAAAATACTCTTCCCGGTATATTAAATGACCGTAATGATATCAACCGTTACATTTTAATATTGCAAACATTGGTAAATATAATATGACACTTGAAATAAAGGAAAATTTAATGTTTGAGTTGATTGAGCTTATAGGTGTAAAAAAGGGGCAATTTTACGTGTAGTCGAGATTATATACCGATATTACAGCACTTCTTAGATAAACACCGTTGCTAGCAGAACTCCGGAGGCAAAGTTTGATTTATATCCTCTATATCTATTATTTAGAAATCAGCGGATCTTAATACCTGTTTCCAACGGTGATAACAAAAACGATTGTTAGTTATTCTAAATACAAGATTTTATCGTACCCAAAAATGTACACGGCAAAATATAAAGAGTAACGATAGTTTACAAAGGTAAATAAAACTATAAATAATATTATAACAACGTAGATAAATCTGAATTATGACTTTTGTTATTTTAATAGTCAGCTAATAATTTTCATGTTGACATAAAACATATTATAACGTTTGGAAATAAGATTGTCAAAATAAATAAAATCGAAATAGTCATTCTCAAATTAATTATTTACCGGGAATCGATTTACTTCCAAGTAAAGAGCGAGAAACGGTAATTTATAAATTACTACTTGAAGACACGGATTATTAATTTTTTTTAATTTTATTTAGTATATTTTTTTAGTCTTGATGAGGTAAAGCATCGTTTCCTTTGTAATATCGGCAGCTTCAGGATTAAATATATCATCTGTCCTATGTTAGTTAGCTTACCTGAAAATATAAAAAACCTTATTACCCTAAAAGGTTATTTAGGCAAGTCACTTCCACATACATATCTTATTACTTATGAGTATAAGTACCAAGATATGAATGTGTGTGTGTGAATGTCTTGCTTGTCTTTATTAGTTAGTTTTTTACAAATTTGGGAATATAACGATTTTCATGAAATATATGTAGCCAATAACAGGCATGGACATTGATACTTTTTATCTCGAAAAATGGAAAACATTACGCATGTGGCGCTTAGTCGAAAGTTTTACCTGAATTATAATTTCTACTAAGTCATGTATTGGATTTAAAATATGTGCTTTTGTATTCGAAAGTCGAGAAACGACAACTAAATACTAAGGTTCCATTTAATCAAAACACGAATCATAAATAATGTTCGAATCAAGACAAAGTACGAGTTAGCACAAAAAGTGATACAAAGGCGAAACGTTCGATATCTTTTCGTAGAATACGAGAAAAGAATTCAAATTTAAAAGTGAGTTTGGGCCGCGAAAAATTCACCAGAATAAAATAGGACAAAGGACAAAGATGACCGACGACGGACACTCCATTCTGTCAACCGTAAAAATACGCCGTAGAATTTAAAAATCTTCAATTTCCTGCGAGGTCTAAAAAGAAAGGCTCGAGAAATTATTTCGAATAGCGAGAACTAATTAAAGCGATTGACGCCAGATTCAATTGCGATATAAGACAATCACGAAGTTCTTTCTAAATAAAAGGAGATAAATTGACAAATAAGATTTGATACCCGTTAACTGGAGCGTAAAATTTAAATCACAACAACAAACAATCCCATAGCCATAATAGAAACGAATGCCAAACTTCAGAACTCCATTAAAGCGGCATCCAAACTTCCCATTTGGGGGCGAACAGGCGGCTCTACGCAGAAATGTATATTTTATTCATTTCTACAACACGCCGCCGCGATTGGTATACAATAAAACTTGACTAAGCAAAAATAAGAAACACGAAGAGGTGTACCTGTCACTCGGACCTTGTTCTTGTTTCTAAAATTTGTATAAAATATTCCGATGTGGTTGTGTCGCGCCGATACTGCCCAACGGACATGATAAACTAATACAAATATATTCATTCTTAAAAATAAGGATTGTTTTGAATCAAATTCTATTGTTGTATTATTCAATTCTATGCGAATAGTAAGTACCTATAGGTATTGTTGATTAAACCATTTTTAACTATTATTTTTTATTAATAGCGTTTTTAATTTCAAAGTATATGTATTTAAATTATGAAACGAAAATAATTAGAATAATTTGTTAGCATTTGCAGATAGATAAAGCAACCTGCACATCAAGGTAATCAACGGACGGGATCCATAACAAATCTGTTGAAGAATATTTTCGAAAACTAAAAAGTTCCTCAACAACGTAACTTCAGTTTGGATTTGTTACTTTTGTGGTTATTACACATATTTAATTATTCTATGGACACATTTAAATGTTTTCAATTTAAAAGAATAGACATTTTAGAAAACAAATTCCGTAGATGAATGCCAACACGTTTCTCCGAATGTGGATAGACCTTTCGTGTCAGTCATTCTATTAAAGTTTCGATTTCTAAAAACAATGCGCTAGTATCCTTTGAGAAATACTTGATGACGCTTCGGCGACATAGATTAGTTTTTTCTTGCATTTTTCTTTTTATTTAGTTAGGTCTGTCGTGAGAAAAAGGTTAATCTATATAACATAAGCGCCGAATATCAAATACTTCGAGTGATTAAAATATTTAAGCGTAAGAAATAGTAATTAAAATTAAAAAATCCACAAGTGCCTGTCAATTCACGCACAATTAACCAGTTTTGTAGAGGTGACCAATGTTCACTATTTTGCCACTTGGCTATTAAGATCCTTAAAATAATTATATAAATGAAGATAATAATATTCGTGATAAACATTCCATTTAGCTGAAAATATTTTCAACCGTGATTTTTTTTTGTACTTTTACCCTACAGTTTGCCGACTCTAGAAGCAAAACGTTACCCATAATATTTAGGTGAAATAGCTAAAAAGCTATTTCACTACAACTTGTAGTAGCATACAAAATACACCTCTACTATATACACTCATTAGTTTTGGAGAAAAATGACTATAACGTACACTGACAGTGGGACAGACGAAATAACGATTTCTTAATAGTTGCGTTTTTGCCATAATGCCTACGGGATGTACGCCTAAGCGACGCTTGCAGACACCTAGACAGCTGTCGAGTTCTTCATCAGAATGGGCATAGATACTCTTCGGTTTATCATCTGCACGGTGAACAAAGAAACACCTTAAAGAGACTGGCAAATCAAGATTACCTATGTGTAAACCCCAACTATGGAGATTAATGGTGGGTATACCGTTCGTCCTTTTAAAAAGAGGAGAATCGATCCCAGCCTCAGGACGACTACACGCTCATTTTATTTACATAATAAATATCCATACGTACATGATGTAATCATATATACAACCAATACATATGTACAAAATACATCTTTTTTGGAATTACGTATAACAAATAAGTGCACAATCAAATAAATAAGTAATCGTTTAGAAAATTCCAGTGACGAATTAGCGAGGCCTGTCGTAAAAAAAACCGCAGGTCTAGCATGTACGATGTCGGCGCGCGGCGGTGGACGGTGTCCAGCCGTCACAATAGCACAATTAAAATGCCAACAAGCCCGGTTGCCAGCCCAATCCAATTACTGTGGACACCGATTCCAAAGAGTAATTGGAACTGACTCCATACAGGAGTCTGTGAAGTACATGGAAGGGAAGGCCCGGGAAAGACCCCTGCCGCCATTTATTGCTTAAGCTAGGATATGTGTTTAGTTTTCACTGTGTACATTGGCGTTAGCTTAAACGTCGAGCCAATTAACCTTTCTAAATAACAAATTTTAAAAGGCTCTTTGCTCAGTAAGACGTTAGATTTTACATAAATTCCATACAATGTAGACACTAATATACCTCTGTAGGTGAATGTACAAGTGAGTTTAAATGTTCTCCTTTTACGGACTATTATCATATTATTATCAGTAATGTCTCGCTACCGAGCTCGATCGTCACTATTTTAATTGGAAAAGACGGTAATCTCGCCCTGGTTTCCTAAGTTGACGAAGTATTGGATATTTCATATACCGTGGATCACTAAATGCAGGTGACCTTGCATTTTTCTTTCCATCGTGGTAATATCAATATGCATATCAGGTTAAAACGGTGTATGTGCCTTGGTTATTATTCAAATCTACGTAATTGGAATGAGGCACGGATGTCTAAGTCATTACACTATCAGGACTGCCCAAATGGGAATATTAATGGGATTTTTTTTGTTAGTACCACATTTACTATCTTGGATATGATTAGATTCTTATTTACTTTAGATAAAAGGTTCTGCGCACTAAGTGAAATAGTGAGTAAAATGCAAGTGTCTAATTAGGGGGTCGATTATTTTTGTGAATAATACAGGAATTTCAATTTTATTATAATATATAATAATAAATCAGCCCATAAATGTCAGATTGCTGGGCCTGGGCCTCCCATTGGGATTGTTCACTTTTTTTCAGTCTAGCTATTTGAAAAACCATTTCAAGGAATAGTGTCCCTAATCATTTCTGTCTAGTTAAAATTCCAAAAAACGTACGATGTTCTTGTACTTTGTAAGAAATGCGTTTGACCTTTATTTGACCTTACTAAATTCAATCAGGTGGGCCGTCTGCCTGTTTGCCTGCTTTAGGTATAAAAAATTCTAGCTGTACATTATTTGATTTAAGTTCTGTAACATGGATTTTTCCCTAAAGATCACTTTAAAAAATTTAAACTATAGAAAATAATAATGGTTGAACAAGAAAAATTATAAGCCTAGCGACAAAAAAAAACTAAAATGATCACGATATGTAATAAGTGAGACAGTGACATTTAAATAGTAGCACAGATTACTATGATTATATATAGATAAAATTTACTTTTGTTATTTTTGTTTTCTAGGCAAAGAAATCAATGTAAGCTCGTCCCTTATGACGTCATCGGAGAAATAATTTTAAAATCGGATTATAAAAAAACTAACGCTTAAAATACAAAAATATTCAAATAAGAAACTTAAAATACCCTAGTTTACGTAATAAAAATATAAAATGAGAGGGTAATTTTTTGTGAACAATCCCCTATAGAGGGAACGGACAGTATAAGCGCCAAACTTGTCCTAGACGGCTTGGCAGCTTAGACACATCGGTTATTTCGATGTGAAGGTTGGATCACGATGTTTTCCTTCATCGTTGTTAGCACGTCGTAATTGTGAGAATATGCGCATTTCATCAGAAAACTGACTAAGTGATGCATGCGCTTCGGCCAGCATCGAACCCGCGCCCTCTAAGTTTGGGACGCGTGCGCTAGCCATTACGCTACCACGACTTCAATTTATTTGAAAACATATACTAAGTCACTTTCAAGACTCAGACAATTTTCCTCCACTTGGTCTAAGACCATCACAAAAGCGATTACGTTGAGCTTCTTACAGGTAACTGGAAAGTCCTAAAGTAGATGTTTCCGTCGTCGTCGTCTTGAATCGAAAAGGAAACAATCTTAAACTCTAAAACAAACTGCTTCAAGCGCTTTCAGCAAATGCAGCTGTGTAATGCTACTGAAGACAAAGCCAAAGCGATTTAGCTCGGAGCATCATATTTTCGACAACAGAAAAGCATATTACAATTTTATAGTCTCCGTAATTATACGTATTTATAATAGTAAACAGTTAAAAAAATTAATTTAAGCGCAGTGGTGTCTTATGATGTTTAAAGCTCCATACATTATACTATTTTCATGGTGTAACAAAACATCTTAATTAAGTTATTTAACATTCATAGAGTTAAACTTATTTAATTTTCGGATAGCTTGCTATATGACCTATTTGTTTCGGTGTCTTTCAATCAATCAAATCCTATATTGTATTAGAACATAGCACACTGAGCCGTATCCTTACTTATATGTAAATTTGATAATTTGCTTAAGTTTTTATTCATAGTTTCGCAATTTTATCTAAGTTAAAGCCGGCAACACAACACATTTAAATCCGTGCATATCCAAACCAACGTCATATTTCTTTATATTTTATCCTGTTTTGTATCAACTACGCAACAAAGTTCGCTAAAAATACAAAAAGGAACTTAATTATCTACAATAAGGCTACAAAGCGAACTAATCTCGGGAAAACGAGCGTTGAGAAAGGCTCAAACTTTACTCGGCGAACACAAACAACACACTCTCAGAGAACTCGAAGCGGTTTTAAACTCAGCTGAGAGTACACTATCGTGACAGGATTCTTAAAATTAATAATACAAATGGCGTGGACGTACCGAAATAAGATTTATTGTTTACTAGCTTCTGCCCGACTTCGTTGCGTGGAATAGTTTAAAAAAAGGAAGTTAAAAACTCCGCGATTTGTAACATTCTTCATTGTTGCTCCACTCCTATTGCTCTTAGCGTGATGTTTTATAGCCTATAACCTTCCTCGATAAATGGGCTATCTAACACTGTTTTTTTTTATCAGACCAGTAGTTCCTGAGATTGGCACGTTCAAGCAAACAAAAAACAAACATACTTATCATCTTTATATATTACCAACTGTCCCGGCGGACGTCGTCCTGCCCGGTAAAAAATAGGGGTTGATCGTAGAGAGTTGAAAATCTAGGGTTGTATGTATTTTTGTATGTTGTATCATAAAAAAATATAAATTAAAAAAATTGGCTAAAAAATAAATTAAAAAATTTAGGGGTGGACTACCCCTAACATTTAGGGGGATGAAAAATAGATGTTGGCCGATTCTCATAGATACCGGATAAGCACAAAAAAGCCGTTGCGGAGGAGTATGGCAACGAAAACTGTGACACGAGAATTTTATATATTAGAGAAGAGATATTATATATATATATATATATATATATATACGATAAAATTCTCTCACCGACACCACACCCTGTCAAACTATCCGCTTCTATTATGTTACGTTGCAGATAAATTACTTGTAGTCTGTTATAAGCTGTTTAAGTAATTAAAGCTTTTTAACTATCCCACGGGAACTCTTTAATTTTTCGGGATCAAAAGTATCCTATATGTTGACCAGGGATATAAGATATCACCGTACAAAATTCATGTAAATCGGTCCAGTCGTTTCGGAGATTAGCCGGTACAAACAGACAAACAGAGAAACAAAAATTCGAAAAAAATCTAAATTAGTTCTATTTCACTTATATCCTCCTGACTCGGTTTTTAGCATTTTTTCATTGCACAAAAATTCAACCTCTACAATTTTATTATATGTATAGATTAACATACAAATATACGGACCTTATCTACTTCAATTACTTTAAATAATTTAAGCATACGCGTTGTAACGCCGCTGTTGGAGAACACAAAATCTGACCGGTCTGACTGGCTTAACTCCCAAACAAACGTGTACGTTATCAATGTTTCTCTTTATTTTATTACAAACACTTAACTCCTATTTGGTGTCGTTCAGGTCTGGCCGCAATTAAGTCTGGGACATAGCTACTATTAAATAATCTTTCGTCGTCGTCAGCCATTCACAGCCACTGCTGGACGTAGGCCTCCCAAGACGGCGCCACTCATACCTATCTGCTGCCTTTCTCATCCAGCGCCTATCGGCGACTTGCGTAGGTCGTCGGTCCATCGGCTGGAGACGTCCGACACTAGTTTACCGAGACGCGGTCTCCACTCCAGGACTCGTCTGCTGCAACGGCCATCGTCCTGCGACAGACGTGACGCCACTGCACTTCAACTTGCTAATTTGCGAGCTATGTCGGTTACTTTGTTCTCTTACGGATATCCTCATTTCTAATTTTATCCATAAGAGAAACACCCAACATGGCTCGCTCCATAGCCGTTGATGACTTGGAACTTGTGAACCAATCCTGCCGTCAGTGTCCACGTCTCGCCCGTAGGTCAGGACAGGAGGACGCACTGCTCGAAGACTTTGTCTTCAAGCATTGCGGAATGGTCGACGAGAACACTTGAGAAATAATCTTTGAATGGAGTTAAATCTGAAAAATATATGCATATTTTGTGCAACGAAGTAATTAGAAAAGACCCGGTATAAAAAGTAAGACATCAAGTCCCGTGTGAATAGGTACTTCTAGGTAAGCGTGCTACATCGTAGACCACATCTTTGCTCCACATAGGGCAAGATTGTGGTCAAACGCGAACCTATACTAGAATAAAAAAAAATAAAAAAAAAAACATAATAGTCTTATAGTGATAACATGGATGTAAATTTGGTCATAAGCTATTGTTTATTTAATCTATCTTATTCTGACATTCAGATATAACAATTAACAAAAACAAAAACGCCTTCTTTCTAAACCATCTGGAAGTCGGTGCCAAGTAAAACATTACAAACAACAACAAATGTACAAAATATAGTAATTTTTCTGTTTTACTTCACTTTATGTTTCCTACTTTTTGGTTGCGCAAGCACTTGAACAGCTTTAAAAATAATATATTAAACGCCTGTATAACTTGTACAAGTGGCAAGCATATACAAGGTTACTATCTCACTCTTCGATGTTGATGCGCGTCAATGAGGGTAGTTCTCGATTTCCCTGCAATCCACTCATCACATTCTGACTTAGTAATCATGGGAACACCTCGAGCGTACATTCTTACGAATACAGAAAAATATATATTCAATCGGTTCACAAGAGACGGAGAAATCGCATTACATGCATACAATAATATTACGCGCCTGTAGAGAATGTAACACGTACACAAGCTTTTACCCATGAATTTAGGCGCACAGCGTTTTGTAATGGTTACTCTCGATTTCCCTGGAATTCACTCACCAGATCCTGAAATGGTGACCAGGCACCAACTCGGAAGTATACACTTACGAGTAAAGAAAAGAAATTAAAATCAATGCACAATTGACGTAGTAAGTACAAGTACAAGTACTTACAACATACAAAAAAAAAAACATACAGAAGAATTGAGAACTTCATCCTTTTTGAAGTCTGTTAAAAAGTGAAAGCTATCATAGCTTGCTGACTTGTATTGTACAATTCACTAAGTTGTCTGGAATAGAGTGGATGAAATAACTATTTTGCCATGAATAACTTATTTTTTACATAACTACTAGCCGGACCAACAGACGTTGTCCTGCCCTTAAAATAAAACATTACTACCCGATTGCAGCGCCGCCTACCAGGTACAATTATTGTAAATTTAACCATCCCGGGACCCACTCGAATAACACCAAACACCATCAAAATCGGTCTAACCGTTTAGGAGGAGTGTTGTGACATATAGAAGGACAGTATTTTATACATAAAGATACAACATCCTATTAATATTATAAATGCGAAAGTAACTCTGTCTGTCTGTCTGTTCCGTTTCACGTAAAAACTACTGGACGATTTGGCTGAAACTCAGTATATATATGTTTCGATACGAGAATGAACATAGGATACTTTTTATCCCGAAAATGGATAGTTTCCGGATAACATATATTTGTCTGTTTGTTTGTTATGCTTTTACGATAGAACTAATGGCGATTTGGCTGAAATTCGTACGTATGTAAATTAAATACTGAGGTGACAAGGATACTTTTCATTTTGCCTTTTTGGTATTTTTGGTCTTTTGGTCATTTTGGCTATTTTAGCCTTTACTAATTTTGGCCATGTCGGTCACTTCGCCTTTTGGTCATTTTGGCCATGTTGTCATTTGGCCGTTTTGGTCATTTGACTATTTTGGCTTTTGTCATTTCGGTCATTGTTGCCTTTTGGTTAATTTGCCTTTTTGGTCAGTTTGACCATGTCGTCACTGTGCTTTTTGTCATATTGGCCTTGTCGTCATTTAGACCATTTTGGCTTTTTGGTCAAGTTTTGTAATTTATGTTGTTTACAGATAGACGGGGATGGTATAGTTAGCGATATAAAATGAAGTGAATCTTCCGTGGGCAAATACATAAAAATGTAATATAATATAACCTGTAGCGCTTGCTCTATAAACAAGAGTCATGCACTAGACACTACACACTACACTAGACTACAAATACGTAAACATTGCAACAGTACGCTGATTTGAAGTGTTATTATAAAAAAACCGTCACATTCGTGGCATTGTAGGCATAAGTTTAAATATATTTGCGCATTGTAAGCAATTCTCGCGGGGCAGCTGGTGCGTAACATAAATATCGTACGCAGTGGGCACGCTTCGGACGGCGAATAAATCGCGTCGCACATCTTTTCAGGCGAACCACGCCGGTTGGCCCCCGGCGGTGCCGCGCTGTAAATTGCACCCAAAAAGAACGAACCAATATAGCAGCCGTATCGTATGGTGCTAACTTACCATCTGCAGCATAGCGGACACGGGCCACTAAGTGGTCTAACGTGTTTTGACAATTTTAAAAATTCAGTCTGAGATTTTGGGAGAAACACTAGGATTTGATAAACTTGGCTAAATATTAATCAAGCTTAAACAGATCGTGAGCATTTCTGTACAATGGCGTGCCGTTGAGACGTTTGAACGCACCACTTGGAATTTTGGCTTAGCGGTATCTCCGTATCGGATTATCTTTTCCAAAGCTTAAAGTTATTTATCGTTTAATTTATATGCTTCCCAATACCAGAAAAAAATGAAGTTAGACATTAAATACAGTGAAAATCATCACATATGGGATTAAGTACATATCCTTATTAATATTATAAATGCAAAATTAACTGTCTGTCTGTTTCGTTTTCACGGAATAACTACTGGACCGATTTGGCTGGAACTTAGTATATATTTTCAATGCCGAGATTAAATATAGGATACTTTTTATCCCGAAAAATCGGATAGTTTTCGGGCTAAAATACATTTGTCTCTCTGTTTGTTAAGGCTTTTACGCATAAACTACGGGGCCAATTTGCTGACATTCGGTATGTATGTAATTTTAATACCGATGGTGGGCAAAGGATACTTTTCATCCCAGATAATGGGATAAGTTTGGGGGTAGATTTATGTAAAGATTATCCCAGAAAGTAGGATAGGTTTTTATTTTGTGATTTCCATTTTCGTCATTTTGGTTAATTTGGTCATTTTAGTCGTTTGGTCGATTCGGTTAATGAGTCGACTTGGTCGATTTAATCGATGTGTTAAATTTGGCCGATTTGGTCGATGTGGTACATTTGGTCGATGTGATTGATGTGGTCGATTTGGCCGATTTGGTCGATGCAGTCGATGTGGTTGGTGTGGTCAGTGAGGTCCATGTGGCCGATGTGGTCGATTTGGTCATTTTGGTGTACATATGTAGTTTTAATACCGAAAATTGGGATGGATATTCTTCATTAGGGAGATGGGATAGTTTGCGATATAAAATGAAGAGAATATTTCGGGGCAAATAGCACTAACATAGAATGTTTATACAATGTAACCTGTGTTGTAACCCCTTTAAACAAAAGGCTAACTAGAGGTTAACCCGCGCCTCAACCTCGTGGTAAACTCTAGTACTTTTAAATGCTTTAGGTTGGTGTAAATTAGTTTGTTAGCTGGAATCCGTTTTTAAGTAAAAATCACCCAGTAAACAATAGCTTGATTCAAGATAGGAGATTGATTGATGGAATATTATAATAGAAATGAAACGAAGCTGGCAGAGTTATTTGGAGTACGGTCAAACGCAATGTCTTTGTTTTAACTGAATCAGATTAATGTTAATTCACCAATGTTGCTCACAAAGGAAACTGCGGTGACCCTGAAAATTAAGTTGACCCGCACTATTGCCTTTGAATTAAGCCACAGCTTCGGTAAAATTATTCATATACACAATGTATTCGAGGTGTGTCTTTGATATTTCGTGTATCACCGGGCTTTGTATTACACAGAGTTGGTTTGTGATTTAAAGTTTCAACAACATAAATTTGCTGAATAGTTTATGAAATCAGTAACTATACGATCCATTTTAATATATGTATGTACAGTACTGAAAAATTAACTATCCTGAGATCTGATTCCAGATATGTTTTTACTTTCAGGCCAGAATAACGTCTGTTGGAATCGCGAAAAAAAATACAACCAAATAAAAAAGCATGTAAAACAGGTGGTAGCTACAGCAAAACCCAGGGTTCAGAATAAGCTATATGAAATCATAAGAAATAGCATACGGCAAAAGCTGTTATAACGACTTGCCAAAAAAAGAGAACATCAAAGCAAGGACATGCCTCTCACATAAGTTGTATAAAAAGACGAAGATTTTTTGACGCAAGACGAAGATGTTTTGACGGATGATAGCAGTATAAAAGCTAGATGGATGAAATATTTTGATAAGTCGCTCAATGAAGGAAATGTGTGGCAAAATGAACTAGAAGACATGAAAGGAAATATGGTGCTAGTGAATACAATAAGCATGGATGAAGTGCAAGATGTATTGCGAAACATGAAGAAAGATAAAGCAGTGCAACCAGACGGTTTCCCTATCGAAGTATGGAAAATGTTAGGTGAGAATGGAAGGATGCTGGCTAGTTTTATTCTTTAATAAGTTGATGATAGAAGAGACTACTAGGACTGACACTAGTCATATATCTCGTGCTTAAATTCAAGCAAAAGGGTTACATTCTAGATTGTAACAACTATAGGGCAATAAAACTGCTGTCACATACAATAAAAGTATGGGAGAAAGTGGTTGAAGGACTACGGAAGGAAATGGAAGTGACATTATCCTAGTTCGGGTTTATGACTGGTCGTAGTCTTATTCGCCATTTTTTATATATACCAATACGCCAACTAATGGAAAAATTCAGAAAGGTATATAAAATCTTCATATGGTCTGCAGAGATCTTAAAAAAGCATACGACCGTATCCCACAGGAAGTCCTGTGGTGGATCTTCACAGCGAAAGGTGTGCCAGAGAAGTACATAAGACTGACAGAAAGCATCTATGAGAATGTTAGTGCACAAGTCCGCTCTGCAGTAGGAACCACGAATAAGTTCTCTGTTAAGGGTAGGATCAAACCTAAAAAAGAGCAAACCCATGATCCGCCTAAGTCTTTACTTGTTTCTGCTAAAATGGGGTGGCACTTTAAAACAAACTGGAAAGGTGGTGGCAAGTGTTAGAGAGCGTTGGATTGAAAATCAGTAGAACCAAAACGAAAATTGGTTTGCTATTTAAGCAGGACCTCTAGTGCTGTGCCTTTTATACTACAATCAGCCGCACTACCATGTACGTGTGAATGAGTGTTACAAGAATGGATAAGGCGAGAAATAAGTACATGAGAGGATCTTTAAAGTCGCACCCGGGACTGAAAAATTGAGAGGACGAAGATTAAGGTGGTATGGGCATGGAATGAGGAGGGATGAAAGTCACGTGACAAAAATAGTGTCAAACTACAAGATGAATGGGTACAAATGTAAAAGTAGACCAACAAAGAAAAGGATGAATTGTGTGAAGGATGATACGATGATTTGTGGTGCGTAAGAAGCTGTATGTCAGAATAGAGGACTGTGAAAGGAAAATAAATATTGTGCCGATCCAAAATAATTGGGATATGGTTAAGATAAAAAGAGACCATCGTCTTATTATAACATTATTTTGTCCTCTTACGTTATCCCTATTAGTTTTTAATTATGTATATTAAGTAATGTGCGTGAAAGAAGCTTATATAGCTAGTAAATGTTTCCATCAAAATGTATGCAAGTTGTTTTATTTAGAAAACCTAAAAAAGTCACGTAGTCGCAACATGGATAAATATACATTAGCATCTTAATACATTCCTGAGGTTGTATGGAAGGCACGCTTTATAGTCTTTATGCACAATTAGATAAATATAAAAGTGTTATCTATCTATCTATATAACACAAACTGTTTAGGTGAACGTTCCGTGTAGAATAATTTTGAAGAACCATGAACTACGGCTATAGCTTAAATAAACAAATCGCCAGTGATTTCAAGTGAGCGATGGCATGATCGAGTAGGCGATACTTGCACCCCACTCGTAAATTCACAAGTTGCGATGATGGCGCGAAGCCCGGGGCACATCGTGACCTGACTTTGTCTGCCTGACTTGGCATTATTTACGATTTTTATATGCCGTAAAAATGCGCGAATTCTCTTAATGCGTGGCGTGAAGAGCGCACGCCTCGCTCGACACGTGGATCCACGCGTCGATAGCCGCATCGTGGGCAACGCTTTATAAATTTAAGCAGCCGGTAAATATGAATTTGAAGGATTATATCCTCCCCTGTACGTTCTCATGATTGTTAAAATGGTAAAGCCTATTTATGAAATACTTTATTTTGAACGATTTGTCATTTTAACTATTAATTATAATATGTATTACAACGTCAAAGATTTTGCAAATCGTCTTTCTCTTTGGACTCTAATAGTCATTGATTAATTGCCGGGTGGTAGAGTGTTTACCCGTCTGGATAGCTACCACCACCCCAAGTTTTGAGTATGTCGCCATAACAACCTTTAGTTGTGTTCCGGTATTAGTGACCAGGTTCCAGTCTCCCTTTAGAGAGCGGCAACACATTCGTAACTCTATTAGTGTTACAAATTCGTTCATAGGTGATATTTACCGCTTTCCATCAGGTGGTAGGCCGTAAGCCTGTCTACTGAACTGACATAATAAAAAATAAAATTTGTATTCAGATTTTTTTTCTAATTCTTGCCTAACTTTTATTAATATGAATGTAATTCCTTTCGTTCGTTCGTGCCTACCCGCAAGGGACCTGGCGTGAAGTTATGTATGTAATTCCTTTAGCCTGCAGCCGTCCACATATTATAATTCAAAATAAACTTCTTAAATTTCATTTTAAATTTTTCACTGTTTTAGTCTGAAAAATATTATTATCAGTTTTATTTCGGTCCAAATTGGACTTATGTTTAGTTGTAGCTTTGCATTTCTTCAGTACTAATACATGTCTAAGTGTCGCTGTTCAGAATACACCTGAAGATGTTTATACAGCGTGTCTCACAGGTATTCGACATGGAAAGTATATTTAAAATATTGTAGGTAAGATAATTAGCTTAACAGAAACATTATTATATTTTTAAAAGAAACACTGCATTCAAATACTTAAAAAGTTGCTTGTCTCGTCAAGTCTTGTCTCAACTGACTGGGAATTTTCGTCATGTGTAAAAAATACTGTATTTAATGATACCAATCGAACGTGTCAGTCAGAGAGATTATTTCCTTCAAAGTAATGTAGTATCTTAAATTAAAAGATCATCGCGAAATTTTACATACAAAATTTTCTTTATTATACTAGACTTCCAGCATAACAATCTATTGATACACGCAGTTAAGTTTTCACAAGTGTGATAAAGCCGTAAATGCCTAGAGCCTCACAGCTCACATGAAAATCTGTGCTTAACGATAAAAGCATTCTCACTGAGCCGCCGAACGGTAAGACCTTTTTCCGGCTCGTCAATACGGCACGGAACAGCGAATAGAAGGCGTTACGATAGTTTGAATAGAGAATGCTGCTTGTTTACAATAGCTGCGGGTAGTTCGTGAGCCGCTCTCCATTTAGATGGGAAGCGCGTCGATACCGCGTGCGGCAACGACGGTCATGTGGACTACCACTTTTACCTGAACCATTCACCCGCTTCGATTTCAAGCAAGAACTGAAACTCAGGGAGATTTTCATTCTAGTTACGAAGCTCTTTTAACACTGGCTGATTCATCTACAACGCTTCTGTTATGGAACTTTATGGAATGAAGTGCGTTTTATACGGTCTTTGATGTTCGGCTTCGCGCTCTCAAGTCTAGTGGCTCCCAAAAGGGGAGCAATAACAACATTGAAGGAAGTGCTCATGGTCGTAACGTAACCTTAACGGCATCATCATGTAAATGGAGTTTGGATAAGGGTAATGAAATTTTATAATTATTTTCATAGGACCTGCTACAATTTAAAGCCGATGAACATTTATTATTATGAAATTCGAACAGTCCAAGTATCGTACAAAATAGATTGTAATATCAAAATTTATATCGAATGAAATAATTTCGAATAAACTTAGAAAACGAAGAATCCCAAGCATATTTTTATAAGTCATTTTTAAATTTTATAAATATCATCATCATGCCCAGTATTTGCTTTTTTATATCAGTATCATAATTTAATTTTACAGTTTAAGCTAATTGTCACGTCCTTAAACATGACAGTGAAACCAATTTTTAACTGCACTATCAAACCACGCACAAACGTCATACCTAAACGACGGTCTCCGAATAAATCTCCCAGGAATATAAACCGAGAACCATTACTTTTAATGAAAGAAATTCTTTTAATCTGCGCAAATGAAAAATGCCATACAAATCACTGTTAAATAAATCTCCTGAGATAACCCTGCTATAAAACTCGAAGTAATCTCGTTAAAATCCTTATGAGTAGTTTTCAAAAACACATGTTAGCGGGGTTTAAGGAGTATCAAGCAATTTTTACAACACAAACTGGCGTTGCTCTTTGACTTCGAGACATAATTAAATAAGACGTTCCCATATAGTATGCGACAATTTTATATCGAGATTTTCAAAACTACCCGCAATAAAATTAAGTAATTTATTGTTAAATGTACCCCCCGTGACGGATAATTATCTTGGTAGTGCCTTTAATTTACGAAATACGGGCGGGGCCTGCGGTGAATTCGCATAAATTTTAACCATTCGCCAAACAACCAACTCGGCCGATTGTTGAATTAAGTTTTATTTTAATAATATGTTGTTAACAGGTATTATTTACACCTCGAGTCAACCCAATCGAGAATTGCGGACTGATTTCGTTTTGCGCAACTAAATAATTGCTAGCGTTCAGTTAATTAGTTACCATAGTCATTGCTTTTATTACGCTTCTAGTCAAGTACAATCTTAGTACACTAGTAAAGCTTTAAAAACCAGGCGGACATTAACTAATACACGTAACGAATTTTGTGATGTGTTTAAACTAATTTGATTGGCAGAAGGAAACGGACGTAATTAGCAATTTTAAAATAAAGTGCCTTAGTGATACTATTTGCGACAATTGTACAAACACTTGATTATATACATGGTTATATTTCCGACTCGTGTGCGTGGCTTCATCTGAATTAGTTCAAAACATGTTGCCGTGTGCGAGTGGGTGTCACGTGTGGGTGTAATTTTCGATTTTGATTTAAATTTGAGTTTTCTTATACTAAACTTCAAGTTATACTAATACCTAGACCTACATGCGTGGCACCGGTTAATTCGATGAAATCCAGAATATTTATGCAAATTTGAAATTGTATAAATTCATCTAGTAGTAAAACTGCGCGTGCCTAAAACCCTTACAACGTAGTTTTACTATGTATACTAGTCGCAAAAACTTAAGAAAATAATATAGTAAGTTTTTTTTATTGGACGTATGGGTTTGAGTTTGACCACTGTCTCACCTGATGTTGAGTGTTGACGCAGTCTAGGATGGAGCACGAAGATACCTATTCACTCGTGACTTGGAAGACTTCAAGATTGTATTTGTCAGTTAAAACAGACTCCGTCAACTTATTGCACACTTCGGCAGTGCGCACCAGAAGAGATGAACCAGAACGCTTGGTTTTGACTGGTGGTGTTTCCACCATGTAACGGTGGCGCAAATCGGTGCGTCTGGTTGTCTGATGGTAAAAAGGGGACGGTGGAATCACCTCGTGCAATTCTAACGAACACTCCCCGAAATGTATGCGATAGAAGACAGTCAGCTCCGCGACCTTGCGTCTCTGCTCTAGACTCTAAAGTCGAGCATAAAAAAGACGATCATTGCCTACCAGCTTCCTGGCTCTTTTCTCAATTGATTCCAACGCCTCCAAGTTAGATTTACTCGATGGTATTTGTGAATTTTTAAGTCGAATTTTCTTGTTTGGGATTTCCTTTGAGTGTCTCAAAGCGGCAGTTTTGAATCACTTCTCTACGGGATCTGGTTTTTTTAGATAAAAATATCTTATGCTCATATCCGTTATCAAAAGAATATTTGTTAAAATTACACTACAGTTTTTCACTGTTAGAGCCGTTTACATGGAAAAACAAATCCAAATATTTAAAGAAACTCTCTTTTACATACAAATTATTAGTATGTACCTACAGACGAATGAAATATAAACAATAACAAAATATCTACACTTTAAACAAATAACCTGTCAAAGTGAATAAAAAACACTTAAAGTAGGTAATAGTCAAACATAACTTTTATCTTTCAAATTCCCTACTTGTCTTTAGTATTATGAAACACCGTAGTGGAACATTTATTACACTCGAAAGAAATTCGAATTAACTATCATCGACAAGTAGTATAATGTCAACACCTATTTTATTGCGCTGATTGATGATTAACTATAAAACCTTGTTATGTTTCCCAACAATTTGTCTGAGTCAAAAATTTTAGCTGCCACTTAAACCGAAAACACGTTATCTTACTACTTAAGTATAGAACTATAAATTATTTAAATTATTATGGAGTATTTGAAGGGATATATTTTTGCCTTTGGATTCCAGATGTTTAATAAACATATTATTTCTACATGCAGTTGTACATAATTATATTAGTCATCATCTGATTGCTAATTATTTGTCCAGCTTTCGATAGGTCTTGAAGTACTTAGACTTATATAAAATATCCACCTTTTTTATCGAATACGAGGTTAAAATTTGCCAAATTATAGTCACTAGTAACAATATAAAAAACTCGAAATAAGTATTTCTCTAACACCACTGACAACCACTGCGTGAAAGTTACTTACCACAGCATTCTGAATGTACTAACCCTGGTATGTATTATTGTTAAGAAAACTAATTCTGTCGTAACAACTAAGGACTACAAATAAATAATAATAGAAATGAAAAAGTAACTTTGGATGTGTGTTTATTATATCCTTACGGCCTGACCCTGATCGGTTATCATGAATTTGTTGTTCATAACAGAGATAAACATAAGGATAGTTTTAATCAAACAAAAATATTTAACGGACAATTATGGGTATATAATATGTACTTTAGATAACTCTATGAATAGTGTTAGATTATTTTACTATCGTAACGAGTTTGTTAACTGACAGTATAATAATAGAGGGTAGTTTGTATCGATTGGGGTAATTCTACTACTCGGTTTACTCCGTCGCGTATCGTCCTTGAATATAAAAGCGTGCGGACGGAACAACGAGACAATATTCCCACGCCGATCGTCGAGTGCACAGCCTTACTCTGGCTTTGGATCAATGCACATGTCGTAGTAGCACCCTAGGGTAGTCAATTATTGTGCGAGAAGTGAGACTTAATTAAATCGACTATTAATTGGATACGAAATTTCTCGTAAATGAATTAGACTCCTCAAACCGTGAGACAGAAGCCTTGTAAAACGGTCTTGTATCCGTTCACAAAAACAAGACTCATGAAATTGACTTTTATGCAAAGTTGCTTTTATCCAGTTCATTAATATTCTTCTACAATGAATGCAAGGAGCTTCCTAAGGTTTTAAGCCATCACCGGCTCTCACATGCGTGCGCCATTATCCAATTAACAACTAGTTATGTCGGCACGATCTCGCTGAAACGTATAAACCTCTCAGCGCACAACGAGGTGTGAACGAAGCACCTGTTTGTTTGAAAATCACTTTAAATGCTTTCATAATTCCAAAAGCGAACAATACACGTAAAACTATAGACGACTAATTCCTTTTAAAAGATTATTCACCATGCGCAAACTCACGTTGGAAAGGATATTCGGTTAAAGTTAGTGTGACACGATCTTATAAGCCCCGTATCTTCGAAAGTGCTATTTACGCTGGAGGAATTGTAATCTGAAACGTCGATTTGTGCATGAACATTGATCTAAGTTTTTATTGAACCTATCCTAGGGTTTATTTATGCCGGGCTTCTATATCTTACTATGTATTCATTTGTCTCATTACTGGTTGCAACTTGACATGATTAAGTTTAGTTTAAAAATGTTACTTTCTATCAATGGTGAGGTAAAATAATACATAGAAACCAACATCCTATCTAATCAATTCTAATTTATACAAATGTTTATTAACGAATATCGTGGCCAGTTTAAACCGTAACAAATTGAACAAGTTGTTATGACAACTGCATTTGTTAATATTATCTTGACAATCCCAGCTTTGTCATATGTGAACCAAGTCACGGATATGTGACGTTGCCAAACAAAACTCGTTTAGTCCAGTCAATCTTTTAGTCGCTTTTTGTAAAACGTAATTTCGAGTTTGTATTCCGCACTCTTGATTCTCAAGCCGTTGAAATTTTGTTTGAAAGCTATTTAAAGACAGCAGCAGTTACATTTTGTAATATTTTAAGCTCGCTCTATAACACGATAATAAGCTAAGAACAAATATCGTTATTTTATTAATTGAAAATCTACATAATATGATAATCCTTTTCAGCGTCGGCGTACCGGCTATATCTTGGTGCGCGACGATGGCAAGAGGCCGGTCGGAATGTCACTTATTTTTTGGAAGATGGGACAGCCAATTTGTGTGAGACTAGAGAGTCAATGCGAATGTGTTGACTCTTTAGCCCAGTCACAATTTCCAATGGCTAAGTTACGAGCTGGCATCGATGCTTCAACAGCTGAAGATATCAAGAGGCGCAAATATGAAACCCTAGAATGGTCTGCTTCGTTTAGAGTTGAAACTTTAAGTCTGTGAGATCAATAGGTAACGGGTTTCTCGTAGCATTGCCATGCAGCGTGGCAATGCAGTACGCACATAAAACGACTACGCATGCAAAGCTACGGAAAGTATTGTAATTATAAAAAAACACACATAGTAATTATTATATTTAAAACTTTAGAATAAATTTATAAATATTGTGGGGTTATACATCAAAATCTAACACGTATGTTTCCCGTTAGCTGTAGGTATATAAACTATGTAGTAAGGCCTCAAAAGAAAAACACGCTGGGACGGGGTATGACTGCGCCACCTCGTAAATCCGAACTGCAGCAGGCTCTCAGTGTATTGGTGATAGCTAGTGCAGCTAATTAGCGACTAGAGGCCGTCACCATTAACGTATCAATATATACAAATTATTACAAGACACGACATTCAACGACCATGAGTATAATATATTGTTATTATCTTGAGTTATTTAAAAGTGCTGTCTCGTGTATTTTCACAATTGATATCACTATGATGAAAGTTATGGTTGTACAGCACGATTCGTATCTTACAATCGTATACCTGTTTCTTGTCTTGAGCCTTGTAAAAGATACGACACTTGTACTAGATTGAAAACATAATATTTTCTGTGAGATACGAGTAAGTTCTGCACTAGAATTTACTGAAAAAATATATGTATTATCTTTTTAAGCGTAAATAGCTAATATTATCTGCGTATATTATTAGTAAATTAAAGCCGCCTAGAAATTAAAAAATCTGATATACTTTACTGATTTACACTGATTGATGTAAGAGTGAACAGTTAAACCATTCTAGAATAGGAACCTGTTATTGAAATGTTCGGAGAAAAGATGACCTCAAAGACCTGTATAAAGAGCCTATACAAACGACACAAATTCATAAGAAATAAATACACAACCAAGTGAGTGAGTAGTGAAATGAGTGTGTTAACAATGAGTGCAAAAATATGAAATTGCAAAAATACAACATTCAATGTTCAGAACTAGAGCAATATAGAATTATAAAATTGTAATAAATAGTTCTGGTGTAGTTGATTTACTTCAAATTCCATTTACAAAAGCAATCACTTCTTCGTTAATTAAGGGTAAAATCCAGATAGTTGCCCCAGTTTCTAAAAGAGCTCTATTATTCGTATTAAAAAATAGTTTAATAATAAAACTACGTTTTAATGGTTTTAGGCGCGGTAATTTATTTCATTTTTATAATTTTATTAATTAAGCATTTATCAAAGTTTTACCTTATATATAAAACCTGATTGTGCTTAAGATCAATTACGCGAAAGTTTCTTGAATAAAATTTATTTATTAATTTCTTTTTATTGAAAATAACTTTTTAATCAGTTCTTACTAGACGTAATTGTGTTTGATTTGATGTTTGTGTATTTGTTAATTCCACTATCTTAATGGCCTGATTGTCATGCGATTTGGTATATATATATGTACGTAACTGTTTATTGGAGAACCGAAATTTATGGTTCAAGAGGTACTTTCTTAACAAAGTCACAATTACTGTTGCAGATTCATCACACATAGGAAAAGGTAAATCAATTATCACATTTTTTGGTATTTTTCTTGTTTTTCTATGTTTATGATGTGGTTGTTCTTGGAGTTGTTGGAGGTACTTTCAACAATCCCCCCGGCGTCAGCATCATATGCTACGCGGATGATACTCTGATCGCAGCACGGGGGAGGACCCACAGGCAGGCGTGTCTTCTAGGCACGGCTGGGGTGTCTTTAGTAGTAGGCAGGATCCGGCGTCTTGGACTGGAGATGGCGCTTCAGAAGACCGAGGCCGTGTTTTTCCACGGTCCTCGGAAACGTCCACCTCCAGATACCGCTATAATAGTAGGAGGCATCCGCATCGGCATCGGGGAGACCATGAAACATCTGGGATTGGTCCTCGATGGCCGGTGGGATTTTTCGGCACACTTTGGGCAGCTGCTCCCCAGACTCAAGGGGGCAGCGGGTGCGCTGTCGCGCTTGCTCCCCAACGTCGGGGGGCCGAACGCCACGTGCCGAAAACTCTTCGAAGGCATCGTACGGTCAATGGCCCTCTACGGGGCCCCTGTATGGGCAGACCGCCTGACGGCCAAAACCGCACCGCTTTTGCGTCAAGCCCAGTGCATAATGGCCGTCAGGGCGATAAGAGGATACCGTACGGTGTCCTTCGAAGCGGCCTCGCTACTCGCCGGATCCCTCCCATGGGACCTGGAGGCCAGGGTACTGGCGTCACTTTATGTATGGCGCAAAGAAGCCCTGGCCAGGGGCACCAGACCCGCGCCTCGCGAAATCGAGGCGTGCAGGTCGGAGCTCCGCCAGGTCGCCGTGGGAGTTTGGGAAGATCGCCTCAGACGCCCCAGCGCGGGCCCCGCCACCATTGAGGCGGTGAGGCCCGTCCTGCAAGAATGGATAGGACGAGACTACGGCACCCTGACATTCAGGCTGACGCAGGTCCTCTCGGGGCACGGCTGCTTCGGGAGGTACCTGTGTCGCCTTGGCCGCGAGGCTACGTCAGGGTGCCATCATTGCGACACAGGCGACGAGGATACGGCGCTGCATACACTCCAGGAATGTCCTGCGTGGACGGAGCAGCGCCGAGACCTCGTCGCCTTCACCGGACTAGACCTTTCGCTCCCGGCCGTGGTACGCACCATGGTCGGGAGCCGCACTGGATGGGACGCCGTCTCCTCCTTCTGCGAGCACGTCATGTTTTCGAAGGAGGAGGCGGAACGGGAGCGTGAGCGCACGTCTTTACTCCGCTCCCGACAAAGGAGGACGCGCCGACGCCGGAGGTCGGACCTAGACCTTCGGCCACCGTAAGCGGGCGGCGCGGGTGGGGCCTCTAGGGGTATAGAGGTTCTCTCTCACGCGCACATGCCGTCGAGATGAGAGCGCGAGTGTTCCGCGCGCGCTCATCTCTCTTCCCGTGGGGTGCGTTACAGACCGCCCCACGCCTGGAATAGACCGAGTAGGGCCGGGGGAGTAGCTCCCCCGGCATTGGAAGAGGCCCAGTGAGCGGGGCCCACGCCTGCCAGGGTACGCGGAGACGGGATAGCCTACACCCGTAGCCCTGGCATAAGGCGCAGGACGGCACACCCAGGGGTTTTAGTGGGTATCCCTAACTGGGGATCAATAGGTCACTTTACGCATATCAATGCAATACATATCAAACATTTCGCTTATTAACATTTAAAAAAAAAAAATATTTCAACAATAAAAAACACATTTACGCTATAGCAATCATAAGCTAATTTTATATTAACCATCAAATTGATAGTCAGTTTTAATATGTTAGGATGACTGCGAGTTCCTATAACACTGCCACCGATAAAACACAGAAGTTCCATAAAACCTTGTTGCAACAAATATGTTGAAAGCATGAAACGCATTGGCTGTCGTAATATCGCTATTGTTTCTCAGCATTGAAAAAGCAAAGTTAATTTACACCAATAGTTGGATTACATTCCTAACATCTTGTCCTTAAAGTTATAAGACTTTTGTCTTTGTATGTTTAAATTATTTTTAGTGAACGAAGCTTTTATCTTCAATGGCTTTGCGTTTATACAGACCAATTTTAGCAATAGTCTTATTCCAAAAGTCAAAGGATCTACCATACAATACGTGCTAAACGGGGAGTCAGTACCTGAACGCAAGTAAAACTTATAAGGCAATCGAATATATATATGATATATATAAAATAATAACAACGCTAACAATTGTATTGTAAACATAATTTTAATTTTATCTTTTCCACTTCTTTTTACCTTATTTTATTGAATTACTTGAGCCATAAAGTCGGACAAAGAATTAAACTTTCTTATTATAAAAATGGGCAACATTACGTCTAATGTAATGTGAGCGAATATAACGTCAAATATAAAAAAAAACCAAAACCTATTTTGTTGCAAATCAAATAAGGACAAAAGGTTTAAAAAAAGAGACCGTAAAACAAGGCACCAGAAAAATATGGCTATCCGCATGAATATTACGCGGCCCACAAACCGAATAAAAAGTTTATAACACTATATCAATACAGCTGAGCATGAGGGTTAGACGACGGTCGCGTCTTGCGTCGTCACGACAAACACAAAAGGCAGTCATGGGGAAACGTCACCGGGTCCCACGACTCGACCCGGAAGGAGAAAGGAAATAGTTTCAGATGTGTAACAAACAAAGATTCTGTGAAATTGGGTTTGGAATACGGAATCACACCGAAATCAATATATTTCGTTTATATGACAAACATGTTCCTTACAAAGTCAGTGGCGTCTTCTTAACGCCCGGGTCTTGTGTATGAGGACATCAAAAGAGGTGTCGTTGCGCGCGGCGTGCATTGCTTACGTGTACCGAATACTGTAATACACTCAACGCGTGATGTATGTAAACAAATTTGCCGAGGTTTGATTAGATCAAGGACGGTCGCACGCGACTTAAATAAAACTTGCATTCCGACACTTGCCATCATGCTGGCGTAGTTATCATTCTGGTTTGTATACAAGGCGTATGACTAGTTGTTTAACTTTAAGCATTCAGCACAGAAGTAAGCAATTTCGGATTAATTACTTAATATATGTTGGGGAATAGCCACGCTTGTCCAAGGCAGGTTGCCAGGTTCGACACATCGGTTATCTCGATGTGCAAATTTCATCAGAATGTTTTTTTCACCGTTTATAGCGCATGGTATAATTGAACAGAATAATATATATTGCACAAAAATACAAAATAAATACATATATACAATCGTAATTATAAGTACAATGGGCGGTCTTATTGCTGGGAGCGACCTTTGGATGGACAGAAACCCGGTATGGATGGGAGTAACTATGCAGTAGATATAATATAGTAATATACACGTAAATATGATGAAAATAATAATTGTAACAATATGCACATTAGGTCAGAAAACTGCCGAAGTGGTGCAGACTTTCCGGTCACGATTCAAATCCGCGCCCTTTGAGTCGGGGACGCTCAATAGTGCGAGGCCCAAGCCCACTAGTGGGATGTTTATGGGATGTTAGTATTATATTGCATTAACGTAAATCTTATATAAATAAAGCTGAAGAGTTTGTACGTTTGTTTGTTTGCTTGAACGCGCTAATCTCAGGAACTACTAGTTTGATTTGAAAAATTCTTTCAGTGTTATTATCGAGGAAGTTTTTTAACTTATTTTTTTTTAATATTCCACGCGGACGAAGTCGCGGGCAGAAGCTAGTATAACTATAAAAGAGATGTCTTCATTCTAACGAATCATCTAATTGATCAATTATTTTATATAAACAGTACTTAAAACTATTTTAACCGACTTTAAAAAGCAAATGGTTTTATAATTCGTCTGTACGTTTTTCTTTGTATGTTCGTTACTTGATTTCTCCGTCAATTGTAATCCGATTTTCAAATTGTTTTTTTCCTCGTAAGTTTACACTTCCGAAGTAGTCCTGTGTTCAGCAAGTCAGGAACTGATGAATGGATCGGATCTCAGGGATATCGAGCATAATACTAATTAAAGAACGCGTAACGTCTAAATTCTTGAAAAAAACGCCTGCATACGTGTGTAGCTATTACCTTTTCTCCGGGCTTTTATTTTTTTACTATCATGATATATTTAAAGTAAGATATTTTGAAAGAATATTAACTTCGGCTTTTTCAAACAACTGTTTTATTATCCCCGCAAATTGGTAATGCGCTGGAACCTTGTCAAATTAACATTCACGTGACGTCATCTGCACTCGATATGTAGGCGTACTTGCCGGCCAGTGATGCGAACAGTACTGAGTGTCTAGCAACGGTTACCTTACCAAAATGGCGGCCAGGCGCAATAGCAAATTGCGGGGATAATATTTTGGAATTTATTGTATAATGTGTCATGGAACCAATTAAAAACTTCGCATCGTAATATATAACTATAATTATGTAGTAGGCGTGCGCAAAAATACGACTGTTTTTTTTTAAATTTTGAGTCTCAAGCGAAAAAAATGTTACTGTTTGATGTTTTAAGAACTCCCTTCAAAGGTCAGCGCAATAAAAATATTTTTAAGAGGTCGCACCAAATTTTTTAAGATCTCAAATATCGCCAAATACTGGATTTTATTTAATTCAAATAATGTAACTGAAAAAAATTAATAAAAAAAATCAGTTTTGGCGATTATTTAAATCTCAAACAATTTGGAGCGATCTCTTAAAAAAAATTGAGTTATCCTTTGGATAGAGTCCTTACAAACCTCAAAAACTAAAATATTTTCACTCGTGACTCAAAATAAGAACAAAATCCTTATTTACGCCACCCTTATGTATAGGTTATTGTATTTAAACATATACATGCACAAACAAAGTTCAATTGAATAAACTTTAGAGCGGCCGATGGTTACGCTATTTGAGCGAGCACAAAGTGCCAGTAACCGGACTAGATAAATACCTGACAAACAACGAGAGGACAACGGTCAAAGGATTGAGTTCTAATGAAACCGGACATTTGTGATCAGAGACGTATCTCAATTTACATATATCTATATTTATCAAAGTGGTACACCCTTCCGTCCGAAAGCACAGTTTATATTTCCCAGTAAACATTTAAATTCTGCACAAAAGTTAATTCGTTTGCGCAAATGTCGGCTCTGCTGAGATTAAAACTATCTCGCGTGTCACAGCCGGCTTAAAATGGCTTTTATAAAAATAAGTAACACCACATAGGTGCCCAAAAATACCTATGTACTGTGCTGAAATGCGAAATTTCGCCGCAGTTTCAGATTGGTTCCATTAAACTTTATACAGATGTCGCTAAATTGGACTGTTGGTTAGTTTGTTCTTTGCCAAGTTTTTTCCTGTCCAGCGTTGTCGAGGGCTCGAGGCGACAGTGGACTGAGGTAATTGTGTTAAAACTTTCATCGCGAAGTGTGAAATTTCGTAGAAGCTCCGAGTCCATTTCGGCTGCTCACCTCCAAGTTAAATTCGCTTCTAAAAGTATGAAAAAGCCAGCTAGGGAAAGAAAGAAATGTTTATCAAATAGTGGGATCTTGTCTGGCAGGTAAAAAAGTATTTATTATTCAAAACAGTAACATCGTACCTTTCGTATCAAGGATACCATATGTATGAATAGGTAATTTCTGGTAAGAGAAAACATAACAACAACTCTTAATACTCAATTAAAATTGATATAAATAATTCATTACATACACGAAAGCTATATGTTACAACCTTTATTCAATGAGTAGGGTACCGGGTTGTACAAAGACTGAATACAAATTCATTTGACACACGTGACTCGACGCTAGGCAGCCGTGGGACAGCGTGGCGCCACCCATCTCGCAGAAAACAATGTATGAACTCCATGTAAATGCAATAAAAATATTATATGATACGGTGATACACACGATACTATGTGACTCAACACCCATTCATGTGATTAATAACTAATTTCAGTGAGTTATTTTGATTGACTACAACATAGCCAAAACTGCATTAAAATAATAGTACTCGTATAATTTATAAATATATACATTACCTGTATATAATTATAACTTTGTAATTTTAAGAATCGGTATATCAAATTACATAGTGCAAGATAAGTATAAGTGTTAATTAAAGTTGTGCCACCCTAATAAAGTAAATAATTATGTAAAATATTAATAAGTTAAAAACTAATTTGGGTCATCTATTACAGAATATTATTACTCTTAGTATTATTTACACTAAACCCTTTTCATCTGTTCAACATAAACGTCGCATTCACGACATACCCTTGACAATCGACATATACTAGTCTCATTTGTAAATTATTCTGATTTTAAAACAATAACAAAGAAAATGAGTCAATTATTTTAGCAATGCTTAATACCCATAATTGTAATTTTAAAGATTTACGAAAATGGATTTGATATTATAAGAAAAACGATCAAGGTTCAATTCTTTCTGTATATCATCATGACAGTAAGTATTATTATTAGTTCTTAAATCATCAGATTCAGAATCACAAAACAAGTGTATAATAGTATTGTGAATGGTAGAGTTGGTACCGGTAGGTCACGACGTACACACCATGATCAAATATACAAGTGTTAAAATGAGGTCAGGTAAAAAGGATATCAAATAAACGTGCATGTATGAAGAGGTTAATGAAAGTAGATGAAGCGAAAGTTGTTTGTCAGGATCGTCGCAAGACCTAGTCCCTGCCTACCCCCATTGTAAAAAGGCGTGAAAATATGTATGTATGTATGTAAATAAAAGTAATTAGTACAGTACTACAAGACTTGCTAGATGACCAGAATATTCACAACTTCGCAACGTAAGAGGACTTAATTTAAAAAGTGTGAATGACAACAAAGCCTAATCGGACGTGAGCTGCCGTAGTCACATTACATGCCCATAAGGCCGTAACACGTCCGGCAGAGGAACCAACGGAAGTTGTTATTACGAAAATATATGCAAATTACCAGCTCACTGGAAATATCCCCTTTCGGTGTGGCGGGTTTTTGTTCTCAACGCCACTCGTCTCGTCATTTGCATATTATTACTGATATATAAGTAGTTACAATTCAAATCTGCATCAGTTTTACAATTATACGAACATAGCATCATACAATTTTCACAGTTTCTCTTTCTAAAATCTTTATTAAAATGTCAGGACCGTCCTGTTCATCTGTCTATGTATATCACAGCCATTGCTCTGTAAAGCAACTGGGTCTATATAATGTCTTTATTAAATGCGTGACTTCAGCAGACGGACCACCTGATGGAAAGCAGTTACGAACACCAAAGGTACTACGAACGTGCTGTATCTGTCGCTGTCGCTGTCGACTGAAACCTGGTCACTAATGCCGGAACACTACTCAAGGTTTTTATGACGGTATACCCTAGACCAGGGGTGGTAACTATTCAAACGGCAATTACTCTAACTAACTGTGGGTTGTTTTGTCATCTCTTAAGACAGGCCGCCTAGCCTCAGGATGGGGTATTCTTTTTCCTTTCCTGCGCAACGGTTTTAATTTGGTATAAAGGTGTATTCTACATCGTTATATAATATAGCGAAAAGGCAAATATTTGGGATGGCCATCATACATATTACTGGAAAACAGAAAAATAAATCGATACTTCATCATAATATGTTGAAGGTTTCATTAAAATGACCTTGAGACAACCATTAATCTTTAAATTTAACACCTCAGAAAGTATCAGACAGTTAAGCCTTTATAACCGTTTAATCGAAGTTAAGCAATGGCCGCATTAACTTTCCGTTTTCGGTGAGTCGGACGGACACAATCATTAAATCGACTAAAATAAATTTCGTGGGAAGCTTCCTAACTCCTGCCACGCGACCTATCGTAAATGTAAATAGTCCCTGAGCGATCCGTTGAAAGTCCATATTAGGTTGAATGGTTACACGTTTTGAATACTTGATAATAAAGTTATTGAAAGTGGTAATAAGATTAACGGCGTGTTCGGTGCGCGTAAATCACAATGCATTACGTCGCCGACGACAGGAGACTCGTATCGCATTACCGTGGATTAATTGTGGATGACTCGAATGTGGGGCACAATTGAGGCGGAGCAACTCCCGTCTATGCCGCACTGAAGTGTAGAATAACCAATCTCTAGACACTCTACAAATATCTAGTTCTAGAGTAACTAACACATTCTACTTCCTATTAATATTGTATACGAGAAAGTTTGTGAGAATGGATGGATATTTACTACCCTTTCACGTAAAAAGTCGTAAACGGATTTTAATGATTTGATTAGAGCATATTGTAGCTTGTACATCAGATACCACATAAATAGTAATATAGGGCGAGGCGCAACACTCATCGTCGCCGACTGCGCAACCCGAACGCGGGCAGGTCGTTAAGAGCAAACGACGTTGCCGGTTGCAACCGTATTGCAATTTTTCAGAACAAATCCACACAAAGTTTTAGGCGGTCAGACAAAAAGCTTTTTGGAATGTGAGAGAGACGTTTACCACGTAGAGCGACGTTATATTTTATAAATTCACTCTCAAGTTTTTCTTAAGACTGAATACCATTCAAGAATTCGAACCTGGACGTGTATGTAACATTAGATTACCTCAAGTGCATCCTATGTCATAGGTCCGTAACTTGTCGGTCAGTTTTACTTGTTCAATGTGCATAATGTTACAATAAATAATTATTAACTATCGACGGTAAAGGAAAACACCCTAAGGAAATGTGTATGTAGATTTCCTCAGTATCTGAAAATACCTTGGCAACAAGTGTGGCCAGTATACAGTTCATCTTATTAGGAATGCTTTAACCAAGCCTGGTTGGATATATTACCAAAATAACTGAAATCAAAAGCGTCAAGAATATTTTTTTACAATAAATTCACTTGTAATTGAGAAAACCTATTTTTGTATTATATTATTAAAGAGTAACATTGAACAGACATAGCACCTAATGTTTCATCACATACGAGTAAGTTCATAATGTAATTTTAAAATTATTTAATATTTATTTCATTAGGTTTGTTATTGTTGTGTATTTACTAGTATATAATTTGTAAAATTAAATGATATTGCATACTCGAAAGGAACAGTGTAGCGGTGTCCAATCAAATTCAAAAACATATGATGCAAATAAAGGTCTAAAGCTTAATTAGCAAGTAATACACGCAGGATTCAAAGTCATAACTCGACACACCTGTACTTGAAAGAAGATAAAGTGCTGAATTACAGGCCCATATCTCTCTCTTGGGTAAATGCTACACGTCATTATCGGTAGGTGTAATGAGCGTTGTTGGATCGCAACAAATCATCGCGTCGAGACACGGCGGACAGTGCACCCGCCGCGCCTTGTCGCTCACTGCCAAAAATTAATTTTTCGTAAAATCGCTTAAGCGATCTATCTTTTCTGAGAAATAATGCTTGTCGAGATGAACTCAATAATAATTTATTTTACAAGTAAGTGAGATTTTAACAGGGAAAGGTTTTATGTCGATATGAATAAAGCAGTATTGATGCGCAAAGATATTTTTGCGATTCCATGAATAATCATAAAAAATTGATATAATATTGAAAAATTGAATTGACGGTTTTCCAGCTTTAGTCTTCTTTACGTTTTGTCACTATTTTTTTACTGCATGAGTTCAGCAGCCCGGCAAACGGCCTATCCGATGGGAAGCGATAGCCATCGCTTGTGAACATTTGTAGCAACACCAAAAGTGCTAATAATGTGCTGAAGATCTATAAAAGGAGAATGGAACCTAGCCACTATGCCGCAAAGTAACTCAAGGTGGTAGCCATCCAGACGGGCAATTGAAAAACTATTTTTGCTAGATTACGATTTAAAAATGACAGGCTAAATTTTTTAAATCTTTTAATTATGCAAAAGTAAGCATCGAGGTCTAGCAGGTCGGTTCTTTAGGAGGCGATACACACAAATGCAGGTTGAATAACAAAAGCAACGGTTACAAGTGACATAGACCTGTAAATATCTGTAGACGATGTAGATGAGCTTGATTTATGTGAGGCAACAACATTAAATTACACGTAGATCGAACATGGACATAAATTATGGACGCATTGTAAATCTGCCTTGTTTGCCGATGGTCAAATCATATGGACAAACTATATCATACGTTGACAACGAGCGTGCGTGATGCCCTACTAACGCCATGCTATGATATGCTCAGCAAAATATTTAATATGTATTTCATTTATTATCATGAAAAAACACGTGATAATCACCCTAATTACTAATTTACTCAAAAATTAGTTTGAAGTTAAGACTTACGATTATCTAAGAAATATGTAGTAAATAATAAAACATCAAAAAATGAGAGAATAATTTGAAGTGTGGCGCTATTTAGCCGTATATATTCTACGTGACTACATTTTTGCTGCTCGAAAGTCATTCCTAGAATTATCTTCCCTTAGAAAATTGGTTTCAAGAAGAAACATTTTCATAATAAATATTTTTATTGAAACTACGCTTTAAGCCCGGAATTATTTGAATTGTTATTTCGACGTTTCGACTACTTTTCAGTAGTCGTGAGCACAGAAGATATAGATATATCGAGTGCTAATGAGTATCATGAATGAATGAATGAAAACTCTTTATTGTTGATCATAAACTTAAATCTAGACAATTATTATGGCGTTATAATGTAAAAGGTACCAAACTAAATGAAAACGCTAAACGATATAACAAAACGTTCATCTCTACAAAAAAACCGTTTGAAAGACATAGTGTTAAAAACATCACATTTAACAGCTGTAAATTATAATTCAGAATAAAAAATACAAACTTAAACCCGAATACTAATTAACAAGTAACCCTGCCGCGCTGCGATTGGCACCCACGACCCTTGGCCGCAAACGAATTCCAACTTATGGTTAACACGAGCACACTCAACACACACACAAATACAAATCGGTGACCGTTAAAAATAAATTACAAATAACAAGCGGGCAATAAACGAGCTGTTCGCGGGTCGAAGATGCAGCCAGATAAATCACGGGTCGAACGCACGGCCCGCGCCTTCCAACTTGCGTGGCAATAGTTAAAGTGTTTCGAATGAGAAATGTGATGACGTGCCCATCTACATATTTTAATTGTGCCCACGAAAATACAGTGATTTAAATGTTCACAAGTAACAGATAGGTTTAATAAACATATATTAATATTTAGATAGTGCGTATTCTAAATGCAATATTTATTTTATTTAATTGAATATATCACTCTCTATTGACTTCACTTTGAAATTACACACAGTGTACAAAAAAGTTTCCAAATAATTTAATTTTACATTGATATTCTATAGATTTAAACGAAGAAATTATGCTCTTAATATTTATTCATGTAAGTATAGTAAGTATGAAAGTTAGGACTAATATTTTGCCTAATTTTCTTTGTAGCATTGAGTGAGACAAATGTATTCATCAATAGGTCTCCCAATGAGGTTCAATTATTCAGCTTATTCTTTCTCATAATGTGAACCTCCTTGGTAGAATTCTTGTATTTCTTCACTAAGTCCCTATTTTACCAAACTGGTACGTAGGTGCGAGTACCTATTTTCCGCACGTTCCGTTGTATGGTACGTAATTTTTAACTTTCAAACGATTTATACAGGCTTCGTAAGTGCATTTTTTGAGAAAATTTGTTGAAAAGGTCATTTTATTTAGTAGTTTCTTGGTTCTTTATTCACGGTCCTAGAAATAAACCGATTATTACGGGATTTAGAAGATTCATAACAAATATAAGTACTTTCGAAAACGAGAATGCATATAGAACAATTTAATCCTCATGAAAAATTGTATAGTTTTCGAGGAATATACATTCGAAGTTTACGCAATAGAAGCTGAATCAAAGCGAAGCTGTGTTTAATAGCTGTGAATTTAATCATGTGTACTTATGAAAACGAATGAATAAAGGATACTTTTTATCCCCAGAAAATTAGATATTTCCGCATAATACGGATCTCAAGACTGTAAAACTCTGGCAATATACTATTTCACCTTCTCTTAACGATGTTGAATTTAAACCAATTTCTATGAAATTTAAAAAAAAAATTGTCTGCTAGACATAGAAATGGGGTAGGTTCCATTAGTACCTACGACTTATAGTACACTGTACACATATTATAACAGACAAAGAAAAACAATAATAAATATCCGTTAATTTACTCAGTGCACCTGCCTTTGTAGCAACAATCCATAATATTTGCACATTAACAACAAGGCGTTATTGCAAACACGAAAAGCAAATTATGTTGGCAAACAACGTCGAGTCGTGGAAAAGGTGTCAAGTTTTTGTACGATGCGATTCTCGACACATGTCAATTATCACTTTACTTGGCCGATATCCAAATTAAACACGCGAGTTTTTGATAAATGGTTACTTCCGATGTAGATTACTCCCATCGGTTGTCATATAAGAATGGTTAGAGTTTCTTTCGCCTTTTTCTTGTGATAGGTATTTTGGCAAAATGGAACTCTAATAAAAGTCTTCAAAACGGTCAGTCAATGCATGTCATAGAGATTTTTCCAGTATATATGGTAAAGTTTAAAGGAACCATGAATAGACTAACTGCTGCGGCTCAACAATCCAAAATGAGTCCTAGCCTCCGAAACGACCTTTCTGTTCAACTATCTCCTGCCATTCATAGACTTGAAACTCGCACAGATCAGTCTTCAGCGATATCTGGGGCAACCAACTCGTCTTCCTCCCGTCGGCCGGCCCAGCTAAGCACAACCATAAATAGAATAAGAATAAAAATTAGGAGTGGCCACCATACTTTTAAGCTGTAAAAATGCGCTTCCCTTTCTGAATCTTGAACTATGGAAGGGTAAGTGTAGGATAGGATTTAAAAATACTTTCAACAAAATTGGTTTTAGCAAGATTAGCAATTTTAAAATTTGTAGTATTTTCAATTAAATGTAACAGTTAAATAAAAACGTAGAATTTCACCACATGTACGGAACCTGTTCATGTACAATGTACGCGCATGACCAATTCTAACTTAAAACTGCAAAAACATTACCAAACCTATCATTTGCTCCTTCGCTCCTTCGAATTTACATCTATTTAAGACGAGATTTATAGCTTTTACATATGTTTAATAAGCCGGAACTTCCTTCGGTAAAAAAAAAAATTAAACATCATATTTTTTTGTCGTATTAGTTTTTAATTTAATAATTCCAATGCTGTGCAAATGCTGTTTAATTTATTATTTCTAACGAACCGATACAAAAAATGGTTTGCGAGACTACGATAAAATTTAAAGCTAAGTCGTCATGAAACTGAAGATAATTAACAATCATACAAATAATAAAATACATACTCGTATACGTATAGTTTTTGCGAAAAACTTTACGACCTTATTAGTTAGCAACGGATCGCCGTGCAATAGACGCTTTGTCATAAACCATTCAACGTTTCTTCTGCGCCTACACTAGATAAACTATTAAGTTTGACGTCAACTATATTTCTGATAACGGGTATTAAATCCCAAGCTCCGTGGTAACAATGAGTCTCAATTATCGAATCAATATTGCCGATTTGATAGCTTCTCGTAATAGCCAGTTCTGAGCAATACTTGGACATAAAAATATATCGACTCAATCTATTATTTTCGTTTGAAAAAATAGTGTAAATACTATGAGACGAAGCCGGTGTTTAATCAAACGAAACTCGTCTTGCGAGCGTGAATAATATGTATCCACGTATTTAGACAGGTATCTATTTTGGCTATATTATTAGTTATTACACACATGACAGTCGATTTACATTATTAATCTTCCTGTCGATAGGTATATTTTAAATAGTGTTGTTATTTTATGAAATGCTGGTTTTCCTTTGTTATTGTAATTAATACAAATATTTCAAAAATATTAAAACTTTTTCACCACTATCATAGAGTTAAAAATCATTTGTGCCCGAAGCACTGCTTCGGTGCCCGAAGTCTACCTTCCTGCTTTATCTTCTCCATCTAATGCGGTCTTCAGTGACCTTTTTTGTGAGACCTTTGGCAAGCACATCGTCCTTCACGACGTCGAGCGAGTATTTTTTAGGTCTATACCTTCTCTCGGAAACTGACCGAAGTATGGCTAGATACTGTTAAATTATAGGTCTTTTTGATTGACGCTAAACGCAGTGTTTCTAAAAATCACATTTCAGTAAAGAGTTTACATTTTTTAAATTAAACTACACAACAAAATATCTTTAAGCTCTCGTCAAAAACTAAATGAAAAGCTTGGTATTACAGTGTTGCTAGTGATATAAATTACGTTCCAATAAAAAAAAAGAAAACTAAGTTTACTGAGGACCGCAGCAATCTAAATCGTTAATGAAACGCGCCATGATCTCGAGAGGAATGACTTCCGAATGTAAATAATTGGCGCAACAGGTGAGTTATAAATCTCGGACAAACGAGCCTGTGATTAAGAAGGCCATATATCAAGTGTTAGAGGCGAGCCACACGCAATGTTTAACACCTATCCATATGATTGAATAGAAATATCGACATTTTAAATGGTACTTTATTATTTTAGTGCAGTCTAACCAATGCCTTATATTATGGCTATTATTGCTCATTCATTATTTTTGTTTAAAAAAATATTTGTAATTATTTTTAAGTTATTTTTTACCTCAGTAACTCAAAACGCGTTGTATTGTTTGAAACCGTAGAAAATGTTTTAAGGTTATTTTCATAATTAATATTTGGTCTCTACTGGAGAAACCAATTTTAAAATTCAAACGACCGTATTTTTTTTCTTTGGCTTTTAACATAGTTGCTAGTTTAATACCTTGTAAGTATGAATTTTCAAGTATATGTTTTATAATGGATAATTAAATACTGTTTTTATAATGGTCTTACCCGCCTATGGTTCACTTTTATGCTCTTGATGAACTATAGAAATAAAATGCAAACTTCAGTGTATTATTGAGTTTATTAGTTGCACTTTTTTACAGCATTGGTAGTGTATTTATGTCTTAGGAAGTATATATTCATGCCAACTGCATCTATTACATTGTCGTATTATATGTTTGGGTATTTCGTTGTTCTTGTTTATAATGTTCAATGTAAACTAATTTTCATGAAATCTACTCATGTGATTAAGAACTACAGATACATTTTAACTCGAATATTATACTATATATATACTAAAGAACACAGGCGACGCAGTATAAAAAAAGTCTAGTTTCAAATAAGCAAGTTGTCACACGCTCACAGTATACGATCGAAATGTTGCATAAATCACTGTATCCAAAATCCATGATAGGTAAGACCCCTTATCCTGCTAGTCCATTTGTTAAATGTTTGGCAAAACTTCTGTTAGACGTTTTTCACAGTGTGCTTGAGAGATTTATAGATTGCAGTTGCACTTTTTATCCAATCTGACGAACATAAATCGTGCAACTCGAAAACTGCAGTGCAAGCAACCAGGAAAATATACCAGTATCAAAATTTAAATTCTGGTACCTCCACGAACTAGAAAGGGTTTTATAGATATTATAAACGTCTATTATTACCTTATTTGGCCACATCATTAAAAAGTATTTGCTCAAAAACTACTCAGCGAATGGTATTCCAACCAATTTTCATTAGAAGCATTTCAAGCCCTATCACGTTGATTTTTTGAAAATTTCCAGTTTATTCATCAAAAATTCCATACCACCATATAATTATTGAAATGGTTTTAATTTGTTATCTTGAACCAACCCACAGGGTTTTTTTTCCCGAAGAAAATGACTGTGAGATAGAAGGTCAGACAGACCGGTTTTTAAAAGTTCTGTTAAATAGCTACGGAACCTTAAAAAGATAAATACAATTTGGATCTGCCTTCACTGTACAATTTTTGGACCTTGTTAAAGATAATCCAGTGACAGGCCAATTAAATACCATTCAATTTCCTGTTAAAAATAAATTTATTTAACGCCTTCGTCTTTATCTTGTATCGATTGAATTGTTCTTGAGGTAACAATGGCGACGGGTTGTGTTTGCACTTGACTCACGAAAAAATAGTACTCGAATGAATTTTGTTTAATATTTCACCTCGAGCGTTAATTTACTTAAATACTTAAAGTGAACCAAAGTTTAAAACCCTGGGCAATTTAATTCACACAAAGTGTAGGGTCCCGTAAATGTAACAAACACTGCTGGTAACACTTTTCTCATTTGTCTACGGGACTTTAACAATGTCTTTTGTAGATAATTCCCAAATTTCAAATACTTTAAACATACATTAAACCTATTTCGTACGTCGACAATGTTTCTTAGATTCTAAACTATCAATTTTTTGAAGAATTTCTGCTCTTCAAATCTCTATCTCTCTCTGTCTCTGTAACTATACTCTAGCCACATATGTACACTGTAAAGTATTTTTTTCACTCATATATATATACATTATATCCATCCCTTACTTTTTTTAAATTGCACAACTTACAAAAGTTACCTTCCCTTCAAATTTCAAGCAAATATATAATGGAGATGTAATATTATATAACGGCTCAGTCTCAACAATGTTGTGAATTCTACTCGCTCTTAGTAATTCGTTCTAGGCTCAGTGAATTTTGCGCCTGTTGTTTGAATGGTTCAAACACCTACACGTCACAGGGATAATATACAGAAAGGTTTCTTAAAAGTTAAACTGTAAAATGTGAATTCTAATTTTAAATATTGCAAAAAGCCCTGTAGCTCAAAAAATTTATTGATATTCAAGTTGGGAATTGTGTTTTCTGAAGAGGATACAATAAATAAAGCGAAAGGTCGCGTTAACGAGCCGCCCCGACGCGGCGCGAGACTCACGGAACAATAAAGTACGATTTTACTGAATACCCGGAATAAAACAAGGGCGAATACAGAGGATTCAATTTGGCTGCCCGTGAAGTTTGACTCTAATACATTTGGAAAGAACAAGCTCCAAGAATTTTATGATGACATGAGAAATATTCTCAATCGACGCTCGAAGGGGTTGGAATCCGAAATACCTGAGCACACTGATCCCCTTAAAGACTCTCCGCATATTCGAGTCAGCGGATATCTCTCGTAGATCTTGCAAAAAAAAAATCCAGCGCAACGCACCGAGCCCACGTTCCGACCCTGGTTAATGATTGGCCCCATATCGAACCACTGAATCCCTTATAAAATTACCGCTCTTTTATAATAGGTGGGGTAGGTATTTTCGGCAAGATTTCCGATTCCCCTCTTATCATCTCATTTCAATCTTTCGCTTGTTATGACTCGCTCTCTACAGGTACTGCGAAGCGATTGAGCCGCTTGATGTTTTAGGTTGTAAGAAATTCCTTTCTTTTACCTTTTTAGCGTTCTTATTTTTATTTAAATGAAGATACGGGATTGATATTACTTCAGACATCTTACAAGCTTGATTTCTTTAGATTTGAATGGCTTTTTGTATAAATATATTTTTAATTCTGATATTTATAACAGTCGACTTTAAAATTTTATCGCATTCAATCGTGAAAAGCTAAAAATAAAGTATATAAGCATAAGATTTATATAGCATGAGGTCAATTTACATCCTCAGCTCTCGGGAGTCTCTTAGAAAAAGCTTTAAGGAAATCGGTATTATGACGGTCGCCCGCCAATATATTTTTAATAATATAATTTATATTCGTAATAATTTGAGTACAAACTATATGAGGATATTAACAATTTCAACACCAGGAATAGTAATAGACTAATTTTGCAATGTTTTAGATTGCAAAAGTATTAATTTCAGTTCTTAATTTAAAACCAAATTAAAAAGTAAAAGATAGTACACTATTGAAGAATACTTAACGGACAAAACTTCGTTATAAGCAGCTCGCACCAGCCTCTTATAATTTTGTATAACGTTTTTTATCTTGCCCAGCGTGTAAGCAATTCATGGAGATATGTTGCAGTATAAAATTTTAGTTTTTCATGTCATTATTATAAGTATAATAATAGTTTTCTTTCCTTTTATTGAATTTAATTCCTTTCCTTTTATATAAGAAATAAAAACAATTTTTAGCTAGACGTGTTGCTAGGGAGAGTCTCTTGCCGCTTCTTCTCCTTAAAAGCAACAACAGGTTGCGAGCGGTGTAAACGGTAGACAAGGTAACATAGACTAGACGGTAAAATTAAATTTTAAGTTGTAATGTATGAGCTTCAAAGAGTGTTCTCCAGTGCATAGTTTTGAATAAAAACTTTTGAACTTACCACTAAAAGCTATATACTGGTATGGATCCGTTGATCCATACCCGAAATTAAGATATTTATGTCTACTTAAATAATTTAAAAAATATTCCAGATAAAAGAGTTGTTGATGTA
This sequence comes from Dendrolimus punctatus, assembly GCA_012273795.1. Taxonomy (NCBI): domain Eukaryota; kingdom Metazoa; phylum Arthropoda; class Insecta; order Lepidoptera; family Lasiocampidae; genus Dendrolimus; species Dendrolimus punctatus. The sequence goes on from CM022527.1 coordinate 8,730,534, forward strand.
AGTTACACGTAACAGAAGTATGACACCTATTTACAAACGAATAAATTAAAAGACATGCAACGATAAACTACTATTCAAATATAATTTGACGTGAACGCTCAAGTTGCTGACTCACTGCGCGGTTTCGTGTTTACGAGAATGCAAACCTTAAATTATGATAAACTGTAAAATAACAACGTCAATCATGCTGCAGTTTAACGGTTTATGAAGCAAACTTGATATTAGTGGTTTGCTTTCAAAATGGGTTTGTACGGTCGATAGTTCTATTTGAATGGTTGAATAGCTGAAATTTAGATATAAAAGTTTATCTTCTTCATGTTAATCATATTTATAAAAACAGTTAGATATGTCACTTACAATTTTAGAATTATAGAGGAGAGGAGCCAATTAAATGTTATAATTTATTTATGATACTTTTGTAAAAAAAACTCTCAACCAGTAAAAGTTACGTAAATTTTGCAATACATACCATTTTTTTTATCGAGTTCCCCACCAATCATGACAACATTATGTATATCCTTACCGATCTTTACGTCGCTCTTAGCAACAGATGACTGCTAATAAGGTACTATTTCCGTTTTAGAAAACCTTCAACCATCGCCACTAGCTAATATACATTAACACATTTTTTTAATATATTCTTAGTATAATTACGCATACACTCGTTGTACTTCACGGCCTCGCACCTAGATACCTTTTCATCTGTCACTCGATTTATCTCATTAAGCTTCTTTTATAAAGCAACTGATAGGTCGACGTTGATCGCAACATTGCAAAACGTTTTGATGCCGTTTGTATAATAACAAAACATATCATTCTATAAAGTTTAATTAAAGTACAAGCAGATGTTGACATCATAATGTCATATTATGAAATGTGAGTCTTAAAATCAAAATACATAACAATGAATAGATATTTAGTGATAATTCGATGAATTGGAATAATCAAAGTATTATCTAATGATGCTATTTCAAATTATGCTATTCAAATAAAAACCAAGCTCATCTACATGTTAAGTTCTGTAGAGGCCATGAACGTTCATGTTTTGTTCATAAGCTTCCGAACCCTAAAAGATTTAATCTAAAATCACCACATTCTCAAAAATTATACAATTGCGTAGCAACAATAATATATATGTGTCGCAGAACGGCCTCGTTCTCACGACATCTCCTTTAGATATTGCAGGTTTAGTGGGCGTCATCAGGATAAAATGCGAGCATAAAACACATGGCCAACGGTTTATACACTTTTAATTTAGATTCGATCAACATTTTGACATAGATTAGACCGAGCAGCGGGTTCAGGGCACCGCTCATACTTCCAACATCAATACTTTCTTTAAAATACTCCATGGTCCAACTCGACCTATTGCCATCAACCAAATGTGTCCTACCGAAGTAGATACTACTAAAGTCTAATAGAGGGCGTCTGACCCCGCTCCGAGCCATATGCTCTGCTCTGATTGGTCGTTTATTAAATGACAATATTCATAACTTTTATTACGTTAGAACGATCTTTAAGTTATAGAAACATTTAACAAATCATATAAATTAAATTAAGAATTTCAAAGTAGATAAAATGTAAACAAATAATATTGTGCGTTATAAATCCAATCAACAATTATCCGATTTATATCTTCCCTCCGACATATATATATATATATATATATATAGCATAATATTCTAGATACAAGAATATCAATTTATTCCTGGCAATTTTCATTCATACAAATAGATTTTGAGAAAAATAGGCGTGAGATTTATAGACAGATGCATGGGCACAATTATATTATTTGTTTATACAAAAATATCTAAACATTAGGGTTCGGTATTTTTAGTACGATTTGAAAGCTGTCTATTTCTTAAACATTCACCAAAAATAATCTTAACACAATATTTTAAAAATAAGATATTTAAGCACAATATATTGCAAAATGTCTTCTATTACCGTTTACAAAAAGACTCAATAATTACACTAGTAATGTTGTATACTTCTTCAATAATTTGGGACGTAATCAAAATTATAAACACAGAAAACTTTTTGTTATGCGTTCCGAGTATTATTATTTTCAAATATCGAGCTCTGCTTTCATAATATTTCTTCTTCTTTCTTATTATATTTTAATCTACCAAAACTTGAGGCCATTAGATGCCCATTTATGAGTTCATTTTTCTATTCACAACGTACATTAAAAGAATAGGAACAATAACCTTTATATATTTATGATACGAAGGCAATATATACTTTAGATTGATACTACTACATACATATGTATAAGTACACGTAGTGTGGCACAATAAGATGACACAAATAGGATATATTACAATACACTAGACAATAACATACGTGGGCGTTTGGTACAATGTTATTGCTACCAGCGCGTCAGCCAACGACCTTTGATAATATATATGGTATTCAAAGCATGTGTGACCAAATTCAGTATAGGGTTCAACTTGTGCTTGCGAGTAATGTTTCATCTAGGTCGGGATTAACTCGAAGCCTATTATCCTAGAAACGTAGGCGGTGAACTATAAGATCCAGCCACGTATCGCCACAGGTTATTGAGCTTTAATATCACAAGGGACGAATCTGTTGCTTTCAACTAGAAACAATTTAAGCCTTGGGTATTCTAGTATTCTAATTTCACAAAGTGTATGAATATAATTTGACAGTCAGTTAGAATTTCAAAAGGGGTGAGTATAAATTTTCAAAGGACACGTACCTACTTAGTTAGATAAAAGTTTAACATCAGTATTTGCTAGATTATTTACACATCGGCACATAGGCTTTTATTATATAAGGGCCAACTCCGTCCCCATGTGGAGTGCTGCTCCCATCTCTGGATTGGGGCACCTCAGTACCAGCTGCTCCCACTTGACTCCTTGGAGCGCCTAGAGGTCCGGATTGTCGACGATCCCGATCTTACAGACGGTTTAGAACCTTTAAGTCTCAGAAGAGACGAAGGCCCACTAAGCGCGTTCTATCGTCTGTACAATGGGGAGTGTTCTGAGGAGCTGTTTGGTTTGGTACCTACGTTGCCATATTTTTTATATTTTATTAAATCTTTATTTAGAAAGGGCTTTGCCGCTTAGCGGCCATGTCACCCCGTAAAGTACCCAAATCCTAAATAACATTTCTAATATAATGTCTAATTAATTTGTACTAAAAATAGAGTCATATAGTTTGCAAAAAACTATATGACTCTATTTTTAGTACAAATTCAGTCGCCATTTTACCACGACACTCGCCGGCGACTGGGAGTTCATCCACACTTCCTCAACACTTGGAAGTTATCCACTGTACGTGGCACTCGCTCTTTTATGCCATACATGAGAAAGCTGTGGAATGAGCTCCCTCCCGCGGTTTTCCCAGAGACCTACAATATGGGGCTCTTCAAAAAGGGCGTAAACAAATTTTTAAAGTCTCAACGAGGTAGGGAACGTGTTGGTTCCCTCAGTGTTGCAGATATCCATGGGCGACGGTAGCCACTTGCCATCAAATGGACCCATCTGCCAGTTTTCCTATAAGCAAATATAAAAAAACACAAATTCAAGATGCTTTAATAATTTTAGACAACACATTACTGTCAAAATACATCCCGATAGACGCGGTAGTTATTGAGGAAAACGGCTCGACTTACTCAAACAGACAACAATTTTACAAGGCTTCAGTTGTTTGTTAAAATCATGATAATGTATATTTTCGTTAAGACGAATAAAATCTGTAGAGTATCCTGTGTCGTTTTTCTGTAATAATTATGGTTGCGTAGTAATTCTTGCCACAAGAAATCCGTCTTTGGTCAAAATACGAACCCCGGAAAACCACATTTAAAAAAGAAAAACAGAATCCCGTTACTACTAAGATTTTAATACCTGATTATAATTACATTTAATTTAATCGTGCTTTAAACTCCGTGAATGTTGCGGTATGGACTGGATTAATCACATCAAATGCGAAGAAAAAATAATATAAATTGGTTGGCCTTAATTCACCAAGATAGGTACGTAAAGTATTGCAACATTGTTGAAAAACCTGGAGCCTTTATCTATAAATTATTCTTTTTAATCTCAAAATAACTTCAGTAAATCAGCGTTTATTGGCTAACATAAACTTTATGGGCAATGCCGTCAATCGGTAAAGTAATTATTGGGACGCCTTGGTGTGAACGCATGTATGTAATATTACTTACGAGGTGTTCAATTACATTCCAAGTGTGATTTTATGCTTAAACTTTAATTAACAATTTAGACGTTTTTGTTAGTTCAATCTATTTGACGATATGGTTCTTAAATATTGATTACTTATAAATCTATTCCGATCAATTTAATTGAAGCGCCTGTCTATGCATTTTATTTATGGTGGAGCTGGTAAACCTGACGTCATAGCTAATGGTAGGTGGTTACCGTCGTCTATAGACATTTGCAACATCAGATGCGAAGGCACCATGTTGCCAGTCTTTAGGATGGAACAGATGGAATGCGATAGGGGAGATGGGTTAGGTGGAATGGAGTAAAGGGAAGATGGCTTACGGGGAAGAGTAAGTGGGTCATCGGAACTCTCATTATCATACGAAACTCGGTGCTAGCCGTTTCACGCGGATATACAGTGAGAGCGTGATATCACACTGATCGAGCCGGCCCAGGGACCTGTAATTAAAACAACGATACGGTACGGCTCTAAACTCACGATAACATTTATATCTAATATCAAACCCCGCATATTTCGTCCGGAAAACTCAATGATTAATCAGTAATAACAACAGCACCACAGAGAAATTGGCTGGGTTTAACCTAGTTGGAGAAATGTTAATGTAATCAAAATAATGATTCCAGCATGGCTCCGAAATGGCTCAACAGGTTCCAATAAAAAATACGGAATAAAACAGAAACAGACATACTGCATTCGGATATCTTGCAGCCTTCAAAATACATAAATACATAATTATGATCGCGCGAAGGTAATCACGGGCATAACTAGTAAGTAAAATATTTTAATTGTATTTTCCAAGTAGACATGCCGCAACTTGATTCACGTTGAAGTCAACTTTTGACAATAACTATCATAAATATTGGCTTTATAACTTAAGTGACAGTAAATAAGCGGTCTGCTATACAATACAAATCTCTATAATATAAAATATCACCAGTCAACATAGATAGTAGTGTACATGTATTTGTGTATGCCTTACAATCGTGGGAAACATTTATATTGCGTTGCCCGAACATCCGTTGACCCTATAACGGTATATCACTACTCGAGAGACACCCAAAACGATTTTACTTTTAGTAACATACAAGAAAAATGCATTACAATTAAAAAATACATGCACAGTATAAAAAAGTGCGCCCAACGTGGGGCTCGAACCCACGACCCTGAGATTAAGAGTCTCATGCTCTACCGACTGAGCTAGCCGGGCATGCAGACAACGAGCTAATAATACTCATATATTATTTTGAATTTGTTAAACAGCATCGTACAATTCAGTTATGATAATGAAATTAACTACCATTTCTTGCTCACAATATATCTTACATGCGTGAAACACGCACGAACTGTACTTTGGTACAGACTGTTCCTAATTACAGCGGTTATTGTTAAAAAAAGTCATGGCTGATGCCAAAGTATCATTCTAATCGAATCGCTTTCTGGATCTATAGATTCCAACGTTAATCTGTGCGTTGCACAAAAGCTCAGACGACCCGAATTCTATTTCCGGAAGGGGAAATTTTGTAAACACACTGTTCTTCAATTACTAGTATCTAGGAATATCTGGAATCAATCCCAATGTTTTGCATTATGCTACATGTAATGCTTAATTTATATACAATAAATTGTATGTGTCTGCCGATTTATTGTACGATAACATTAAGAACATAGAAAAGAAATCTTCTAAAACAACCGAGTTAAAGTATCTCCATAACTCTCTATACCTTAATCGCTCAATATTGATATTCTCAGTAAAATCATTGTAAAGGTTAGTTGCTCTCTTCGTGGAAACTAATCACAATCAGAGTTCCGTGAAAAGATCTAAGTGCAGTCGATGGGATGGGCGTACCCGCCAACACTCCCTTGACCTGCAATTTTCTTGTTAGATCGCTATTCTTCGTCTGGAATATGTTGATTTGAGGGAACTTATTACTTTAATATTTCTAACTCACATTGCACAGAAAAACTTTTATTTAATTTTTTTCACGTACCTAGACTTTTAAGATTCAATAACCATATTGCCAAAAAACGAAACCCGAAATATTGTTGTTCATCCATCGATCTGTATATCTATGTATTTAACAGCATTTTTTTTAAACTCAATGGGTCAATACGGTCAAAATTTGGCAAAAATGACGTAGTCACTATATGCGGCTACACAATCGTGTAGTAGAATCGCAATAGACCTATAATTTTAAGGTATTCCACGTATAACCGAAGTATATTCTGTTAATGTTGTACATATAAACATGTGTGGGTTATTCTTAGACAGGTGTTGAAAAATGATAACGATGTTTCTGAATTACTTTTTAACTTAAGGTGGAGAATATATTTCCTTTCTAACACAGACAGAATAAACAAAATATTTAGGGGTAGGTCACTCTTATCATTAAGGGTTATGGAAAATAAATAGATGTTTGCCGATTCTCAGACCTAGCCGATGTGCACACAAAATTTCATACAAATCGGTTCAGCCGTTTTGGAGTACTTTGGTAAGTAACACCACGACACGAGTATTATCAATTTACAGATCTAGCAACAGCGTCTCATTAAAAATTGACCAAGTTACTATAGATTTTTCGACAAAGTATTAGACGGTAAATTTATAATGCTAATGTGATATATACAAGAATGCATGAGAAATTAACAGATAATTTATAGTCTTGGCTTATAAAGCTTTCTGTGCGTTATTCTTAATACCTTGAGGATTTCATTTGAGCAAATAGGTTTGTCTAACAAGAATAATCATCTCACCTGAACAACATCTCATTTGGCACTGTCTCAGTACCAATTTATGTTACAGTAATGCGAGCATTCGATACTAATGCAAACTGCGATGCCTGCACTTATAAATCTATCGTCACGATTTATTTAAAAATCTTTACACAGCTACTTAAGAATACAAAAGCATCGGAGCTTTTTGACATCCGTCACTTTCCTAATCACCTATTACCATAATGCCACACCACGCAGTTGATGTGTTTCGTTTATATGACATTGAATGAATGTATTAGACAATCCGTGAACATATTTCAATGGATCCAAAACTTCATAATCTTCATAATCAAACTAGCATCGTTCTTATAAATATTTCCTAAACACGGCTAGTCTTGGTATAAGCAATTTTTTTTTATAAGAAAGGGGATAGTATACAGAATTAGCAGTAGATACCGATAAGCTTCCATTTATCCGTGCAGGAATGGAGAATGAATACAATTTCCTGCAGCCAGGTGGCCTATCGTAAGAGGCGACAAAACAACCTACAGCCAGGTGGTAGGGTATTTTCACAACTGGATGGCTACCACTCCTGGTCTAGAATATGCCGCCATAACACCTTTAGTTGTGTTCCGGCATTAGTGACCAGGTTCCAGTCTTCCTTAAGAGAGCAGCCGCGCATTTGTGGCACTTTGGGCGTTGCAAATGTTCATAGGCGATGGTAACCGCTTTCCATTAAGAGGGCCGCCTGCCTGTCTGCTAAAATAAAAATAAAATATAGTAATGGTTTATACTCTAAACCATAACAATTATTATAAACAAAAGATAAGCGTAAGAAAATAGGACTATCAAGGATCATGTAATTTCGAATACCTTATCTAAGGAAAGTAATCTTTTCGATTTCGGTTCATAAGGATAATATTTTATTTGGACATTTTGCAAATTACATATAACATCATATTCAAAGTCATCACAGACATTACTGCTTAAATTTCTTGAAAAATAAAACGCAAAGATATCTGTGTAGGCATACCCTCAAAAGGATTCTTTGTGACCGTATACTTACGGCGCATTATTGTAGGTCATATCTTACATGAATATTAATGTCCTCTCACGTAATTTATGATTATAAACCCAATGTCGGCGTAAATCTTATTGGTGTAAAATGGAATAACGTTGGTATTAAGGGGATCGAGACTTAAAGAGTTTAAATTGCAAAACCATATTGATGACTAAATCAATTCTAAGCAATATTTTATATTAAAAAATATTAGAATATGATACTATTAATACTCATAGATAAATATGGGAATGACATATCTACATAAATATCCGTTTGTTTCTTTTGGCCATTGGAATAAAAATTATGATGTATGATTGTATCTTTGGTAAAGAAATTCGCATAGGAATTTGGATATAAATCCTACATTAGCGACACTAATTGAACCGATATCCAAACTGATGTTTGGTTATTTGGACATAATTATACATGCTTTGATAAAAGATATGGCCATAGGATTCTATTTATATGAATATATTTATATCAAAAATGTGATAGAATAGGAAAAGTGGTAAGAAATATTTATAAATTTATATTGTATTTGAATAATTTTAGATCTAGACTTGGTTTTACCTTCTTCCCATTATTTCTTCAATGGAGAATTCAATCATACCTGAAACAAGAGGCAAAAAAATACATTTGTATTTTACAATAAGAAATCATTCAAATAAGACTACGATATATGTATCGTACTTATAAGATATGTCACTTGTAAGTGACTATATCTTATAAGAAATTATTTGAGTTTCGTTCGTCCATACAGTACACAGTCCCATAAGTACGAACGAAACGACTTTTTTTCTAATATTTATTAAAAACATTTAAATAGTGTTTCAATTTTAAACAATTATTGTGAATGTTATGTTTGAATATATCAGTTCTAGCTTAGTATGTGGCATGTCTGTGGTACTCTAGAAATACTAATTAATCTATATCTATTAATTATTAACATGGCTTCTAAAAAAATAACATTTCCGTTTTAAAAATATATTGACTGTTATATCATGACCAATATTCAGAGACATCACTCAACTAGGTGTCTTAATTAGTTTAGAATAAAAAAAAATCTAATATGTATATCTAGTATGCAAAGACATTATTTTGATATTGTAAAGAATTGAGAAAATTAATAAAACTTGATGTTCATCAAAGATAAGGTGTCATTCTATTAAATCATACTGCTAACAATAAAAATACCGAACATTTCCAAGAAAGTACGGCACAACAGTTGCAAATAAAATAATAAATTCAACTTAAACCAAGTACAATGTTACCGCATAAAGATTAGAAGTCGCATATCACTCGAATCTGTCTCGTAACTTCTCCCATACATTGCGTCGTATCTCATAAAGTAAATAATCTCACAATACCGGCAACTGGCCAGTGGCCGTCGTTGCCGTACATTTGCTCAGTGGTAGAATGATGATATCATTCTCGCTCGGCATATCTCGCGATTCGATCGTCGATACGCACGGGTACCAGTCGTCGGGATGCGGCGGACACGAAATCTTAATATGTGACTCATGTAAAATATCTTCTATATGTCATCTCGTCATCGTCTATATCGTAGATAAAAAGATAGATAGTACTTTTATATCATGTTTAAATAAATGCTATGTTTTTTGTAACCAAACAGTAAATGCATCTATGGTTCAAAACAATTTTTTTTTAAATAATCACCACAGATTTTTTTTATAATAGGAACTTCTATGATAACAGGAATATATTTTATTATTCATTTACTAACCTTACCGTTGAATTTTGATATTACTTGTATAGAGCCTATGATACATTTTAAGCGATAGTAACGATTAGTAAGATATAGGAACACGACACTAGTGCACATTAGTTACAGCCGAATCCTTGTTATTGTGTTGTAATAACTATATGTATAATGTATAAAAGGAAAGCATATGTATGGCGTTCATAATGCTATAAAATTGTTCCATACAATGAATTCAACTCAATAACAAATTATACACAACTGCGAGAGTAGTCTCATTACACAAGTCAACAACGAACTTATGAATTAGCTTATCTCCCAGCTAAGGAAGGGAAGGTTAAAAATAGTCGCTTGGCACGAACATGGTGAGCAAAAAATAATGTATATAAAGGGACACGCGAGGTCGGTGGATGCAATAAGTAATGTCTCGATACCGACACGGCCATCGATTGCAAGCGTTATCTCAATAAAGAGCAACAGAGTGCGTTCATTAGCACTCTGACACGACGCAATCATAAATTGTGGAACCCCGCCGCGACCCGCACGCCTACCCTTCCTTATACCCCTGGTACCTGCCCGCATTCGAATTTTTGCTATCCCCATTGTTTTTGGTAGAAACCCCATAAACCGTAACGGTCGATCGCCCCGATAGAAGGCGCAGGTGTCGCTCTTCATGAATTCCAAGTTAATTACACACGTTTTCAAGAATATATTCGAATTCGCGCGGTCCGATAAGGTAACAGCTGCGATGAGTTAGCATGGATAGTCTATTATACAATTTCATGAAAACAACTGCCGTCATCTCTCTCTAAAAAATACAACAATATTTGTTATCAAATAAATAATAAGTGCTAAACTTAGACAACTTCCAGTCACATTTATCAAAAATAACTAATAAGACTAATAAAACTTGAAACTTTGAAAACAACATTGGTATCAATGGTGAAAACAAGCAAATAGGTACATAAAATATCCGCTATCCAAACTTGCAAACATGGGAAGTCATTGAAGTAACCATCGTGGCACTTACGGGATATAGCCGTCTGGCCAAGCATAAAGATCAATATCAAACGTGGCTTCATGCCAAAATCTTTTTAATATCGTTCCAGAAGTAGCTGAAGAGTGGTTATTGGCGATAACAACAAAACTATTACGTGAGCATTTCGTTCGCGACTTGTTTGAATCGCAATACTATCTTCAGTCGTAGCAGGCCGCTAGTTTAATCTTATTGCAGGGGACGGACAATAGGGAATAATGACCCGGAGAGACTTCCCTTGAAGCACTTTTGAGTTAACTGATAAATTCCACCGAGCCCTTGTCTGAGTTTCGAGGATTCTCGCGGTCTCGGACAACTTTTAATGAGAACAGTTAGTTCAGTTTCAAAAAATGCCTAATGTAAATTGAGCACAAGTCAAGTGATGGTTGAGGCCTGAAGGAGTTAGGGAACAAGTAGGAAAATCTATCACAAACCTTCGAATTTTTAGAGATCATCTATAGAAAAACATATATTATGCTTTTATATAATTTAAACCACCAATACGGATGCCGGCGCAAGTTACTCTTAATTACAATATTTTTAAATAAAAGAGAACAGGCTTTAGAATAATATTTTATCACCAACCTTTTTGAAAAATGATAGAATAAATTCAAACAATAATTAATGCGCTGTTTGACTTCTTTTACTTGCACCTAATTATGACGTCATAAATAGGTACGCTCGTACAAAAGCTATGAGGCTGCAACGCAAGTTTAGAAAGTACCGCAGTTGACTTGACTGACCGCTCCCCTATTGAACTTATTATTTGTAACTTTAAAATTGAAATTAGAGTAATATTGCTATAATAACAATAATAAAAAAGTCCGCTTATTGTATATACTATAAATCGTACTCTTTCCTATTATTTACGTTTTTAGGTGTACAAAAAGAAGTTGTCTATATATCATGTTTACTTACACAAAATTTGTTTTTACTAAATGAGCTCAAAAAGAATATAAACAGGGGTTTATTAAAAACAACATTGGCTCGCTAAATCAAGTGCCTCAATAAAAAGGAAGCGTGAATGAAGGCGTCAAGTTTCACACCGCATCGCTGCCGAGCTTGAAGCGCGTCGAAACGAACACCTATTATCATAAAGCAAACAAAGACGGAGAAAAAATCAACAAACACAAGCTTTAATGATTTGGTAGTTCTCGAGATGAATGCCGATAAAGCTGGAGAGGAAACTGCAATAAAATAGGGTTTTTATTGTGGGCCCATTCATAGGTGTAAGCGAAGTCGCTCGGCGCATAGTAATATACGCACGCTTCATTGACTTTCATCATGTGGATTAACGAAATTTACTTATTATGAGATACTCGTGGATAATAATACAAGTCGTTTCGAGTTAGTACCTCGTTATGTGGGGTTATGATTATCAAGTGGTGGTGGTTATTACATACAGCCCAAATTTATTTTGCCTGGTTTGTAATATCAAAACATAAAAGTTGCAAATTGGATACTGAGCAGGGTAATCAATTTTATATTAAGTACGTCATGTTTTTGAAGTTATATTAGGGTTAAATTTCATTTTTAGACAGCTTCAGTATAAACTTCATCACTTGGTTGTACATAAAAAATACATAGCCGTGACATGACATTGCGCTCTTAAGTAAAAAATACTACCTATAAATAGTAACTTTATATATATGAGATCTTAAAATATTTTAGTCACGTTTCTTTTTTATTTCTTAAAACTTATAAATTTAAATAATATAACTTAAATATAACATAATAACTAAATTGTTGAGAGTGTTTTTGTTTTGATGTTTGTTCCTAACGAGCTTAAGACTGAATAAACTATCAGGAAATGCAATAATGGGATCATTGGTGATATCGGCATATTTCAACAACGTGAATAAATAGATGATCTGATTATTCCCGCAGGAAATTTACGCGACTGAAGTCAAAATATTTAATTTTAGGAGAAATATTGTAATAATAATAAAATAATAATAATATTAATAAAAGTACAATATTTATACGAAATTTATCGATTTTATTTAAATAAAACAATAACATTATGTATATTAAAATAAATTACATTGCCAAACAACCAAAAATTTGTTCACCAGTTGAAATTAACTTAATCTTCTGAGATTATATGGCAAAATCTTTTTTAGCAGCCATTTTCAGTTTTCGTAAAAATCATTACCGATACCATGTATCATTTATTTTATTTAAGCATTATTGAAACAGATATCAAAAAAAACATTAAATCTTTATCAATTCATTCAAAGCACATATTGAATTATAAGAATAGAATAGAAATGGGATTTAATCATAGTTTTTAACTGCTACCGTGTAGGGAACGACGTTCGGAAAAGGGTCACGTATGAAATCATGAGAGCGTTTATTCATTTATTCTTATGACATTACAAAACTACATGTTCCCACACATACGTGTCATATTAAACAGCTTTTATACACATTATTATATTTATTTAGTTGTGGCATCAATTAATATTATTGTGTCTTAAGAATTAGTATGGATATAACATAAACGCTATATTTTATTTTCTTTTATAGGGTCCCAAGTCTAATTTATAGCACGTATTTGATAAAATTGCTAAAAAGTCAACAATTGGAAGGCAGGAAGTAACTTTAAAGCATTCCCATTGTGAACACTACAAACACATCCGTTACGAATAAAGACTTGACACATCAGAATGTAATGATGAAAGAATCTTTTCTACATATGTTCATTTGTACACAAAAGCAATTGGACAAAGCGAGAAATATTTCATCCCGACTTTTATAGTCCGAACAAAATGTTATTAAACAAACAATTCGCCCATTCGGCAACATGACTTCGGACGGGGGTTTGTATAATTGATTCTTTCCGGGGCGTGGAGGCCGGTCCAACCGGCCCATTATGGCAGGTTCGCACAGTAACGTCGACAAATATTCTTATTCCGCTAGAGAGCGCTTTTTGGGAAATTCCTTCTCATTTCCGTTTCTAAACGAAACCTCACACACCAACAATACTGCGACAACTCTCCAAAGTGAAATGAAATGGGATGTTATGACAATATGTCGGGAGCATAATGTCTGGCCACGACAACAAATGGGTTGTGAAAATATTTCATGTGTAATGCTCGTATGAATTCAAATTTATTCTCAAGAAATAACTTTTAAGCATGTCGTTACTACTGTAACATGACATCAGCTCACACACGTTTCAGTGCTGAACTCAGCTCCATATAGATAGTTCAAGGAAATGGACGATATGCTCGACACACTTTTCGAAGGATTGGGAAACTTAACTCGTCGCTATTTTCCCTGAGCACGAGTTAATTATAATATTAATGCTCAAACACTGCCTACACGGTGCATACTCCCCTGGCCGAGGTTTTACACATATATATCACGACCTTGACTATCATGTCAACGCTAACAATTTACATCTATTTATGTAATATTTATTTTATGATTTAAAAACGGAATCAGTAATTAATATCAATTATTATCTTCCAATTGGACTGGACACTGGGGTAATTTCTAAAGACTAACAATAATCTTACCTTTTCTACAATTTTGAAGGTATCCATTATGTTCCCGATACGGTCGCACGCCACCGTCTAACAAACGTTACAAAAGCAACCAACTTGAATGATTTCAAGACAGTGATTATAAAATATTTAGCGATACGTCTAATTTTATAAATGATACGGAGTTATTTTATTAGGGCAGCGGTAATAACTAGGCAGTCGGACGCAATACGCCCCAAAGTTTTAGATAATAACTGGGTCTGACCGACCCACACGAGATTAATACATTCGAACGATACGAATAACAAAGAAAGTATAAATAAAAAAACTTAAACAGCCGATAAATGTTGATCTACCTGGTCCGTGAAGCAATATTCTTAAAAAGGGTCAGCAGTTGCGCGCAGCAATCGACCCGACGATAAAAGTCTCCACAAATATCATAAATTTAAACGATAACATTCTTTACTTTTGAAACAATTCCGACTAATTATTTCTGAGAACCTGTTATTACAACTAGTACGCCTCAGGGCTCACACAAAAAGTAATTTCTGAGCAAATAAATATTAAAATATTCCGAACATTATCCCGGAGGATCGGCTGAGTAGTGCAAATAGAACGCCTACATATTTTACCTTTACATATTATATTAGTGTTAAAATTTAGATTGCTTACACTTTAACTATCGCTATCCTCGGGGTTTCCTTCTCGATATTTGGATAGAATAAATACTTCTTATCCAGAAAATTTGAAAGCCTTTCGTACTTTAAAAAGGAATTAAGATAAAGATTTAAAGCTTTCTGCTTGGCACAAAAACTCCCGTTAAATTAAATTTTATTTATAATTTTCTTATATTTAATTAAAGACCTGTGCATATACTTATGGTGTGCTGACGATTAAAGAGCTGGCGAAAATATTGGCTTGCTGTAATTGCGTGAGTTAGATTGCGCTAGATGAGACATCAACCTAATCTCGGTTAGCACAGCGGTGGCCTAGCGGTTTAAAAATCCATTCTTCCCGAAATAAGCAGGCGTCAACCCAGCAGTTATGTACTGATATATAAAATAAACAATTTTACTGAAATTGTATTGAGTCGCACGTTACGCAAACTTTGTCGGCAAGGGTCTGCAATAAACAAACGATAAACGGGAGAATACCCAAACGAAAAAGGGTTAATGATGAAAAATATTTTTAACACCTAGTAGACAATGGGCGCCATCGCATTCTGTTAAAAATAAATGAAAAATTATAACTAGCCCCAAACCCAGATTACTCTTTGTTTACAAAAATGGTTTAAATGTTCGCTTCCTCTTTGCTTTTTGTCGTCATTAGATACATTTGCAAAGCATTATCTTCTTTTAATTTAAAACCTGGAATATAATACTCACATTGTGTACTAAAAAGCAGGCATCTCTTTGTACATAGATTTTTTATTAATTAATCTCAAAAAGTGCCTTGCTAAATATATGTCCTTCCGGTTTATCTAAATCCAGCGATAATAATATCGGTTGTAACTATGAAATAACGGTAGAATAGTAATAAAAGTAGTAGTAGTGCATAAAAAAACAGTACACAACTATTACAATTCTAAGTAATATATCGATAGGATTTTGTTGATACGTTGTATATGAGTCATAACCAAATACAGTGTAAATTGCAGCGAGTCTAAATTCCAAAATGTTATGGTGACATTGTTTAAAAGAAAAGCCACATGCGGTCAAAACGCCAGTGGCCATAAAATACTATTTCTTAACAAGTCGGTTCGGCCTTAAAGAAGAAACGATAAATATTCCAATTTATCTAAAATTGTCTCACTGAGGACAAATACAAACAAAGGCCGTAGCAATTGCATCTTTTGCCAAATAATACAATAGAGAAGAAAGATTGAGTCATTTTTGAAAACAATAAGGTCTGATTCTTTTGGAAACGTAACAAATGTATCAATTTGAAAATACGAGTAATTAAGTATTGTGCTATATCGCAATACACACAAAATTATAGTTATATTCAATTACGGTTCTAAGAGTGTTATGCGTTTGCAAATGTGTCGTTTGTTAATATAATGTACGCGTAATTATGACAATTAACAGAACGAATGGACAATATATGAATTTTAATCATAGACATGATTGCCTTAAATTAAGATATAGAGAAAAAAACAAAATCAAAGTAATAAAAAAAATTACTAAAGAAAATATTCCCATTTTTTTGAAATAAAAATAAAAAGGTAGGAATAATGGAGGGTGTTTCATAAACAACAAAAAAAGATTTATTTTAAAATGTTCGTCAAGGTTTTCATTAAAATCGTGACACATATTGACAGTATGTCGAACATAAAGATGGAACAAAGCCAAGTGAAAACAAACAGCGGTTAAGAGCGAAAGGACGCAGGCTTTGTAGAAACAATAGAAAAGTGATACTTTATTGTTAAACAAATTCTCAACGCCGACATTATTCTACTCAAATAACCTCATTTTGAAATATGAAATACGGGGACAATTTGCTTTTGGAATGTTGTTTTAATCACCTAAGGATTAAAATGAGATTCAACAGAAGATACTTGATAAACGTTAAAATCATTTTTACATTTCACGTTTAAAACAAATCGAACGCACTTAAGGAAATTTCAAGATAGTCCGAAACGGGCGCCAAATTGTTATGACTGCCTAACCGCAAAATCACTTTAATAGCTCCATTAAAAAGTGATAGTAACGAATTGTTTGTGAGACTGTGTTGGATGTTGGAAACTATTTCGACAAAGCATTTATATTTAATACTACAACCGATTGCATACCAAGACCGCTTACTGATGTAAGAATTTAAATTATTTCTATTTCATTAGTAGTTTATTGTTTATTTTAACTATCTGAATATTAAACAATAATTAGAATATTTTATAAATATAGATCCTATCTGGCAAGTAAATGGACAATTATGGCTAAACGCCAATAGTTAATTTCATTAAGGCTAATTTTCAAGCCAAATTTATATTTTTACCATTTAAATGACAAAATTAAATTATAACACATGTCCCATATGGCTGAGTAGAACCAATGGATCTCCAGTAGCTACGGTTTTGGTACAAACTCTTATTTTTACAGATACATATTTATGTTATTTTTATCATTATTCGCGCTCTTCGTAATATATCAAAAAAGCTATTAACATGAGTAATATATTCTATGTGGGAATATTTCAATAGAGAAAATAATAACCACGTCACCCTGGATGACGTAATTAAAATGACATTCCAAGTGTGGGGTCCCGTGGAGCGATTCATTACAATTTGTTACCAAAACACTGCGACGCAAAACAACCGCCCACGTCAATCTGTCATTAATTACCGTTCCGGGACCACTTCAGTTCGCCCCCCACGTTTGCATGAAAAAAACAGTGAGGCGCCGCGTCTATGCGGGCGGGGCTTTCGTTCGGCAGCGCGGGTTTTGCATTGCCCAACGTCCCGTCCTAACAAAACAATGTTAAAATAGCGGCATTGTCGGCTGCGACTATTAGAACGAATTGCCGTACGTGCCGGGCGGTGTTTTCTCCAGTCTTTCTTTATTACCTTTATTTTCGCACTACTTTTGTTTGCTTCACACATCTGTCTAACACAAACTACACTCTCCTGATAGAAGATTTGAAATGCTCCATGGAACGTGATAAAATAATTGAAATCCATTTAATAAATAAAAAATGCGTTAATTAAATAGCGTAGCTAATTACAATTACTAGTGAGATTTTATAACTGCAAGCAATTATGTTATTATACTTTCCAATAAACAAGACCGATTGTTATAGTTTTATAGCGCGACCGAGTTTTTACTGATACAGCACGACTTTAATTTAGCTCTCATTTTTTTATTGAAGTAAATAACTTAAATGTTTCCACAATCCTATAAATTGATAATCGGAAGTCAACTGTGTAAGAGATTGTGATAAAATCTGCATGACAATCCAATAGCAGACTAATTCAACTTACCCATAGAAGACGTGACCTAGGCTAAGTATTCTACTTATACTCTTGAGAGGCTACGGGTAAAATACTTTATAACTAAGGTGCGATTTTTCAATCATGAGATAAAAGTTATCAGTCGAATAAATTATAACCTGACTAAATTCAAAATGAAACATATCAACTATTTTATTCATGCAACGGTCATTTTTATTTTATTTTATTTTTATTTTCTCATGCTGTATTTTATTTTTTGAATAAATCTTATTTAAATAGAGTTATTCAACCTAATGTATTCACATACCTGTGGTAATTGAACAATCGGTCTTAAGGTACATTTTCTTTTATTCTATTAGTTTTTTTTTTATTGCCTGAAGCAGGCAAACAGGTGGACGGCCCACCTGATCAAAGGTGGTTACCGTCGCCTATGAATGTTTGCAACACCAGGGGCGTCGCCAACGCGTTGCCGGCCTCTAAGAAATTTTATAATGCCTTTCTTGAACGACCCCATGTCGTAGCGCAGAGGGAAAACCTCGGCGGGAAGTTCTCTCCAGATCATTGTTGTACGCGGTATAAACGTTCTAGAGAACCGTTGCGTAGTTGAGCGTGGGAGCTCCAGGAAATGGGGATGAACATCCCGTCGATGGCGAGCGGTGCGGTTGTAGAAATTAGGTGTTGGCACCAGATCAAACAGTTCCTCGGAACAGTCCCCGTTGTACAGGCGGTAGAATACGCAGAGGGACCCAGTCTCTCCGAAGGCTAAGCGATTCCAAGCCGCCTGTTAGTATGGGATCGTCGACTATACGAACAGCGCGACGTTGGATGGAGTCAAGGGGGTCGGTCTGGTAAGCGGGTGCTCCAGCCCATAGGTGTGAGCAGTATTCCATATGCGGCCTAACTTGTGCTTTGTAAAGCACAAGTCTTTGCCGCGGGGTGAAATACTGCTTAGACCGGTTTAGCACACCAAGCTTTTGTTATGTTATCTTAGTAATTTCACTTGTTAACTATTTTATACTTTGGCTAATCTATTGCCTCTTAATTTTATGTACTCGGTAATAAAAATAAAATACGTGACGTCATAATATTTTAAAATAAATAACTAACAAAAGTGTATTATTAAAAAATTGTAATGATCTTTGTGGTTTTGAGTAATAACAAAAACATTCTAAAGTTATCTTTGTAAGTACGATCTGTTTTTGTCGTCTTTCTAAAAGCAACGTTGGACTATCGAGTGGCCGTACTCGACAAGTGGCCGCAGATAGGCGGTATCGACGTCTCTATTGTGCGAGATAACGGATCTTTGGATGTTTGGTCCCTTGGCGTAGGAAGTCCCTAACTATAGATACTTATATACAGTTCCACAAAGAGGTAGTGGGCAGCATTTCTGCGTAAATACCTCGGTCGGTGGCATAGTTATTTAAGGTACTAGACAAGTGATTGGGTCGGCATGTCAGTTATCTACTACGCGATTCAAATTAATATCACTTTTTAAAGATAATAAACGATTTCATGGCAATTCAATGAACTAGTACATCAAGTTATAGGAAGATAGTTTTTCGGCATGTTCAACGGCAAAAATTGTAATTCGTGAATGCGAACCTTGGGATCCAAAGAAGATCCTCAGAATAAAATTAAAGTCTGAAAAATCTTTTCACCTAATTTACAGAAATATCAAATATTTAATTTCTTACTAACTACGCATGGACATCTTTTTAAAAGATAATCATATAAATGTACCACAAACATAAAAAGCAAAGACGAACAATGGACAAATGACGATCTAGTACAGAAATTAGATACACATTAATGAACCACGATCGTGGGTGGACGCCAGTAAACCTGGCGATGGGCACGAATTAATCCAACATCCCCCGGACAATAGCACAAAAAAGACTAAGCACTGAAAAATAGTTTTCGAGTTTAACGGCAATTACCCAGAATGGACGCTATCAAATCTAAAAATAGCATAAAATAAAACCAGTCACGTAACATTAGGTTGACGATCCACGAAATCGTTTTCATTCAAAAAGCTGCGTTATACTGTGATAATAGACATCGTTTTTGAAATGTTTCAAGGAACTTTCGACTCCCCTAAATTGGAAAAACGGTGCACCTGTTATTAAGGCATCGCGCACCTTTGTTCCATCACAATAGACGCTAAATTTCAACTAAAATTTCTAACATCGAAGGATTGATGTTTCGCAGGTAATATTTTTTACAACATTTTACACGCGCGTTTTAGTTTTTAAACGAAATGCTGTATTGTACAAAGCGTATTTAGTATATGAGCATTCATGATCGCATACTGAATGCGATTACAAATAACATTAACTTTTTTAACGAGCCACAAACCTCTTATAACTATTGTGAATAAGGGGGGTAAATATTAACAAGATGAAATTATTAATTGAAATAACCAGTTGAGGGTAAAAGATGAATATTAAGTTTAACAATTCATGATGCTTCATGCTAAGCCATTATTCAAACATGGCTACTAAATAATGGACGACAATCAAAATGGAAACTAATCACCGTATTAAGCAGGCGTCAAGAAAATACTATGTATAAGTAAACAGCAGTTTACTAAAATCGGTATGGTAACGTCGTACAAGGTATGCCTAATTTATTAATGACAAACATTTAAGTTTAACTATCCGGTCGGACAACTACCACAGCTAATAGACATTGGATATAAAAGTCGTATTAGAGCCACGTGAATAGTAATGACCGTTTTATGTTGGTCATAAAATCACAACAAGCGATGTCGCACCGTCACATGACCGAAGTCCGTCCATGGCGTTGCTAACTATCTACCAGCCTCCGTTTCACCCACTATTTATGACGTATAATAAAAAATAATTATGATCGTTCGAACTCTGCTTCTTTTACAGTTATTGCAAAGCAAAATGGTTTAAATGGAAATATTATGGCAAATATTTAATCGAGCCTTTAACTTTATATTGGCTTGTAATTAATGGGCAGTATAAAGCTGTGTACACACCACAAATATTTCGGTGCGATTTTTTTCCGCAAAGTCTATTGTAGCCTATGGATCAAATAGAAGAAGCGAGCATGCCAAAGAATTAATTCCATGCTGGTTTTTTTCAGTTGTCGTGGAGTTTAAAATGCGTCCTAACTTACCGCATTGTAGAGCGCGCTGGCCAATCAGTATTTTTTCCGTTACGGATTTTAATTTAAAACGTATCGCAAATGGGGATTGTTCACAAAAAATTACCCTCTGACTTTATATTTTTATTACGTAAAATGGGGTATTTTAAGATACTAATTTGAATATTTTTGTATTTTAAGCCTTAGTTTTTTTATAATTCGATTTTAAAGTTATTTCTCCGATGACGTCGTAAGGCACACGTTTACATTGATTTCTTTGCCTAGAAAACAAAAATAATAAAAGCAAGTTTTATCTATATCTAATCATAGTAATCTATGCTACTTATTTAAATATCACTGTCATTACTCATTACGTATCGTGATCAGTTTAGTGTATTTTGTCACTAGGCTTATAATTTTTCGTGTTCAACCATTATTAATTTCTATACATACATACATACATAACTTCACGCCAGGTCCCTTGCGGGGTAGGCACGAACAACAGAGTGCCATACAGGCTTATTCTTACACACCTCACTTGCTTCTTTGACATTCATAGCTCTAATTAATTAATATATTGTTAGCTCTATTATTAATTTCTATAGTTGAGAAATGTATGATACTATCCCGGATGCTGGCACCACGACTGAGTCTGTGACTGACTTCGAGGAGTCAGCATCCGAGATCACTTTGGAAGAGATCGAATGGTCGATAAGAAGTCTGAAAAATGGAAAGGCAGCAGGAATCGATAGTGTGTCTGCTGAGATGATCAAATATGGTGGCACCTGCGTCCGGGACGTTTTCCTGTCCTTATGCAACTTGTGCTGGAGGACGGGAAAGGTTCCCAACGACTGGAGGCGCGCTGTCATCGTGCCCTTGCATAAAGGCAAGGGGTCACGTATGGAGTGCGCCAGCTACAGGGCCATCAGTTTGATCAGCACAGCATCTAAAGTGTATGCGAAAATTGTTGAAAGGAGAATGAGAGTGGTATCCGATGGATTACTGTGGGATGCACAAGGAGGCTTCAGAAATGGAAGGGGAAGTATGGAGTTTTCTCGCTCCGCAATATCGTGGAGAAGCAGCTGGCTACGGGCCGGAAGGTTTTCTGCGGTTTTGTGGATCTAGAGAAAGCATTTGACAAGGTTGTGCGGAAGGACCTCTGGGACATATTGCCCGGATATGGGATTGATGGCCATTTGCTGCGTGCTGTACAGTCCACTTACGAGGACTGTATGGCATGCGTGCGGGTGGACGGCAGCCTGTCGCCCTGGTTTGACGTCAATATTGGCGTCCGGCAGGGCTGCGTGCTGTCGGCTTTGCTGTTTGTCCAATATCTGGACAATTGTCTCCAGAGATTAAGATTGATGGATGTTGGGGTGCGGATGGGTGATCTAGTTGTTAGCAGCTTGCTTTATGCGGATGATGCCGTGCTTTTAGCCGAATCGCCATCAGAACTGCAAACACTAGTCACAATGATGAAAGATGACTGTCAGGCGAGAGGCTTACGTTTGAATGCGAAGAAAACAAAGGTGATGGTGTTTGAAAGAGAAACAACCAGAACGAATGCAAGGATAATGGTCGATGATGTTATGCTGGAACAAGTGAATGAGTTTGTATATCTCGGATGTGCTTTTAGCAGGGATGGAAGGTACACCGCTGATATAGAAAGAAGAGTGAATTTGGGGAATAGTGTGAATGGAGCGTTAGGTAAACTTCTAGGCGCTAAGAACCTCAGCCAGAAGGCCCAGCTTGCCATACACAACGCGGTGCTGGTACCTACGCTCACGTATGGAAGCGAGAGTTGGGTATGGAATAGAGAGCACGAAAGTAGAGTAAACGCGGTCGAGATGCGAGCACTGCGCAAAATCTGCGGAGTGACGCTCGCGGACCGCGTTCGTAATACCGAAGTAAGAAAGAGAGTTGGTCTGAAAGAGAGTGTCGGGGTGAAGGTAAGGAAAGGAATACTCCGGTGGTTCGGGCATGTGGAAAGAATGTATGATGAAAGAATGACTAAACAGATATACAATGCAAAAGTGGATGGATGCGGAAGGCCACGACACACCTTCCATGATCAAATTGATCGTGTACTAGCAGAAGGTGATGTCAGGAGCCTTAAGAACAAACGAGCGTGCATGACAAGAACTATGAATGTCAAAGAAGCAAGTGAGGTGTGTAAGAATAAGCCTAAATGGCGCTCTCTTGTTCGTGCCTACCCCGCAAGGGACCTGGCGTGAAGTTATGTATGTATGTATGTAGTTATCATTAAATTTTTTAAAGTAGTCTTTAGGGAAAATCCATGTTACATAACTTAAATCAAATAATGTACAGCTAGATTTTTTTACACCTGAAGCAGGCAAACAGGCAGACGGCCCACCTGGTTGGATTTAGTAAGGTCAAATAAAGGTCTAACGCATTTCTTACAAAATACAAGAAGATCGCACGTTTTTTGGAATTTTAACTAGACAGAAATGATTAGGGACACTATTCCTCGAAATGGTTTTTCAAATAGCCAGATTGAGAAAAAGTTAACAATCCCCTTTACCGTATCAAAGTGCGCGCTAGGCCTTAGTATAATTAATATACTTTAGCATTATGAAAAGTGCCGTGTAACAAAAAATATACCTTTTGTTATTTAAAGACGTTTCCGCCAGTTTTCATTAATGATTACGGTAATTTTAATTATACCAGAGAATATAACGACTTTTCGAACGACGCTTTCGTGTTTGGACGTCTTTCTGCGTCTAAATACGAAAACCTAAAAGAATATTACCCATATTTATAGTTGATGCAATATTTAATAACAAATACATATCCTAAATAATATAAATATTAATGTAATAAATACATAACACTTAAAGGTGACAGGAGACTGGACTGATATGATATAAATTCAAGAATAAAAAGAACTTGGCACATGAGATTTTATTACAAAGCTAAACTGTAACTTTTTATTCCGCGTCTTTAAAGGTGTAGATTACGCTAGAATATCATTGATTGCTTATACTGTCACATACATATATTTAAAGATAAAAACATGTTTTCTTCTTTGTAGGAACAGTTTGTCCTCTCGGACGTTTTTTTTTATTGCATGAATTCAGCCGACAGGCAGGCGGTCCACTTAATGGAACGCGGGTACCATCGCTTACGGACATTTGCAACATCAAAGGTGCAACAAATGCGCTGCTGCGCACTTAGGGCTGACTGGAACCTGGCCACTAATGCCGAAACACAATTCAAGGTTGTTAGGGCTGCATACTTTAGACCAAGGGTGGTAGCTATCTAGCTATCATCAGCTACCATGTGGCTGGGGTTGTTTCGTCGCCTCTTACGACAGGCCGCCCGGCCGCAGGTAATTTTGTTATTTCTCCGTTTCTGCACTGACGTACAAATAAGCAGTTTATAAAGTTTCTCTGTCATACACTTTCATTTTAAAACTTTCAAGTAGATCATATTGAAACAATTTACAAAATTCCATAACTATTGATTGTCGGCTTAGTTATAAGTAGAATAGACTATCATTTGCCAGATACAAACAACATTCGTAAACAACAAAATCTCGCATTTACATTATTCGAAGTTCATTGATTTCATAAAAACGTTCGAGTTTCAAGACGCGATGAGAGTTCGGGTAAAAACTCTTACATGCTTCTCCTAATTGTTCTCGGTTCTGCTTTTTAAATTAAACATTTTATGGGCACAACAATCGACTGATCTGTAATTATAATAGGGGCTTACAATTTACGTTGGGTAGTCAGAAGCGGCTATTAATCCAACCAGAGAACATACAGTTTCGTAGATTTGACAGTTTTAGGGTTCCGTAGCCAAGTGACAAAAACAGAACTCTTGCATTTTCGTCATAATATGTATCTATCTGTTTATGTCGAAGCAATATGAAATTAATAAACACCAACCCCTTCTTATCTATGATATTATAAAATTCTAAACATGACATTGAAGCAATTAAAAAAGCCAAGTGGAGTGGACTATGTAAACGATGGAGAACATGATATAATTTTTTATATTTTTGTCCAAATTTAAAAAAAAATATTACCAAAGCTATCTCTTCACGGATCGATAGCAATTTTTATGTTATATTCCCGGGAGCGGTATAAAATATTTAGATTGCATAAATATTAGCTGTTTTTGATACAATTTCACTAGAACGATTTATATCAAGTGATTCAATACTTTATTATATTCCGGGAATCCCCAATGAAATTTTCCAGAAGTGTTTATACTGGGTATTATGCATAAAACTTGCTTATTCGAATCAAATTGATAGATACTAAAACAATATAACCCGGGTTTTTTTATATTTCCCGAGATTTCTCAACTCGGAAACAACGTTATTATTTTTTTTATTGCTAAAGCACAGCAGAGAAGCTGATGACAACCAACTGTGGTGGATAGTGGTTACCTTCGCCTATGGACTAGCAATACCAGAGCTGCTGCCGGCCATGAAAAAGAAACTGGAACCTGGCCACTGATGCCGGAACACGACTCAATTGTATGGCGGCACACTCTAGACACAACAATTCAATTCTCATGAAACTACATGGTATATAATATTCGTATGAATATAATTTAGCCGAATTGTAAATATTGTAGACACCTACTCTACAAAACCGGCGTGTGAGTGGTGTGTGTTCGATGCACTCTTGATACTTTTGAAGTGAAACTTCTTAAGAATCGTTGTGATTTGAAACTCGATGACACGAAAAAGCGAGCGATACGAGTTTTACATTGTGCAGCACAGATTAGAGTCAATAACACCAATTAATTAAACATAGGTCCAATTTGGACCGAAATAAAACCGATACTAATAATTTTTTGACTAAAAAAGGGAAAAATTTAAAGTAATACTTAAGAAGTTAGTTTATTTTAAATTATATGTTGACGGATATAGGCTAAAGGAGTTAATTATATTTATAGAAATAAAAATCAGAGAAGAATTGTCGGTGAGTATATTCACTTCTACTGCGTTTGGACTGCATACACACACAGACACAATTTTGTTTTATATAATAGTAGAAATAATAATTAAATAGGTATGCCTTACGTTTAATATAAATACTGATGGGGGATAAACCACGTTTACTTGTCTTTCTCTAATTGAGTTGTTTTGACTTAACATATCCATTGTTTATTTTACTAAATGGAGCAAACAAATATTGTTATATATAATTTTATGTGTAGGGTCTATAAGGAATGTCAATATTATTCATAGACCCTATTCGATCCGGGGGCGTGCCGGAGGTGCCAGTTCCATACACTGTTACATCGTAACGGTAACCACACGAGATTGCGTCAATGCCATACTACAACAAGCTATTTCGATTCAGACTAACTCGCAGTGAACACACACCATAACGCTATTGGCAACACTTACTTATTTGAATGTTATTCATGAATGTTGGAACAATACTCGAAAACATTACAAAAATTCAAACGACAGAGTTTAGAATCGTTTCTTGGAGTACACAATGCAATTTAAGCTAATATGCTACGTAATTGAAATTGTATACTCGCTTGAAGCAGGTGTTATTGAATTTTAATTATGACATCACTATTTTCTCATATATACTAAAGATTACTAAGAAACCTAATATGTACCCGATATTACTTTAAAGTTGGATCAGTTTTCATATGCAGCTAAGTTTACTTTTTGACTTACGTTTATTTTAAATAAGTAATTACAACTCCAGTTTGTTTGCGGCATTAGGTACCTACTTAAGTAATATTTAAATCCGTATCTTGCAGATGTCCATTTTCCGAAGTAAAAACTATGCCATCCTAATTTCTGTCACTAAAGCACACCGAACTTTCTAATAATTGGGTCATTTCCTAAGGTTCGTGGTCTTCCAGATACTATTTATAATTTTCCTCGTATCGTGTTTCATACCATGCTAGTCTCAAGGGCCGAACACGCTTCTTAGGGTAACCGGTATCTATTCATTGAGTCCCTTTCCAAACAGAGGAAATAAACCCTTGAAATTGGAAACTTAATTGATTGGGACGATAATAATAATTTCAATTGGACATTTTTCACCACGACCTAGTCAATGACAAAGTCAACTGATCGAACTGAATAATGATATAAAAATCGAGGACAATAGTTTTATGTCTTGACCTAACCTAATGTGTGGCCATTAGGACGTGGTTCAATTCACTCAGAGCAGTTGCGGAGGTTCAGAAAAACCGTAACAAATCGGACATAACGTGGATCCACGGCGCCATGCGCCAGACTCCACACACGCAACGAGCTGCGATTGTAATAGATATTTATATTTTAACAGTTACAAAAACTCGGACTATCATTTCACCAGTATAAAATATATTTTACTTGTAAACTATGGTAATATTAACCCTGATTTATGAATTTTTTTGTTTACTCCCGTAAAGATTGTTGCATTTATATTAAAACCAAAAAGTACGTTTAAAATTGCCTACTAGAATTCATACTCATTTGCAAGAGCTTATCATTTTTTAGGGTTCCGGTACCTAAAGGTAAAAAGGAACTCTTATGGTATTTTTCTAATACTTGATTGGCTGTCGGTGTGTCACAGTTCAATATATCTAGTGGCGAGAGATTAGAGACAGAATTTAACACACGATGTAGAAATCTAGTGAGGCTACAAACAAATATATTAGGACTTGCCAATGTCCTTTTTAGGACCCGAAAGAAAATTGCAATCTAAATATATAAGAAGTGAAATTTTAAAAACGTATGTAAAAAGATTATAAACAAAATTTCAATAATAATTTATTTGTATTTTCGAGTTTTGACAAAAATGTGCAAAAAGCAGCAAATCTCCGAGTTTGCCTTTTTCCTTATTAACTATTGATAAAAGTTTTCCTGTGCCCGTGGTGTCAATTATCCATAGACGACGCTTACAATCAGGCGGGACATGAGCTAGCTATCAGCTGTGAATATTCCCGCAATAAAATATAAGCATCAAACAGTAATTTTAATACTGAACTTACGATTATACTGCACTACTTGCGCTATGATACCTTCAATGTCAAAAAAGTGCGTCTTCTTCGTCAGATACCTACTTGACTTTAGCTATCAGTGAATATTTACTACCCACAGTATTGTTTTGGGCTTTTTGAAATATGGAGACAGAAGTGATTAATGCTTCAAAAAAACAGACCACACAAGATGTGACAGTAACACTGGCAAAATTTCCGAGGAATGCTGTTTGATAATTTGCTAAATTCACTGGCTAATATATAAATAAAATAATTTTTACATACTAGAATAGAAGACCAAATAAATACATAGTAGAAACCTTGACTGTTTGAACTGTGTTTTCATATACAAAGACGTATAAAACATACTCTTTAATTGGCCTTTAGTAAAACAGAAATCAAAAAAGGAGCTATTATTTATCATTTCATATTCTCTTACTCTAATATTAAAGCTCAACACCTGTTCTTATATTACGGACTCGATTGAAAGACTCGTTTGTGTTCATAATCACAATTTCACGCGTACTTATACAAAGAACAAACATGTTAAACTGTTGGTCACGGTATGAGTTTTTATGTACATTAGCCGTTGTAGGTAAAATATATCTTCTACGTGTTTTGACTGGAGTTTTCATTATCAAAGATTGACCTGAATCAAATAAGAATAGTAAGTAGTTTTACTTAATAACGAAAAACAAAAATTATGAATACAACCAAATTACAAAAAAATACACCTTAAATATCGTTTGTACTGTACATATATCATACAGAATGTAGGAAGATCAGATTGTAGAGAGAAAGTTTTAACCTGGCATGAACGGTGAGTCTCATAGCCTTTTTTTTTGTTGAAGCAGGAGGAATACATTACGTACACTACCGGCTCCTTTGCTGGAGGATTAGATCAAAACGGCGAGAGTTAGACCACCGAAGATTGGAAAAATGTGGAATAACAAAATCATCCGCCGGCATGTGTGGAGACTTGGCAAAGTAAAGACGTTCCCCATGAGCCACTACTACAGTAAACCTACTTGCCTCCCATGTGCCCGTACTTGTGCAGAGCGTAAGACTTAGAACGTAGTTACGCCCACATTGATCCTGACATCAACGCCTGAAAGTGCCTCGGAAAACAGAGTAAACTCACTTCGTCAACAGAGGTTAGTTCCACCGCATCTCCAAATGCTGTAGCAGAATCACGGGAGGAGATTTTGCGCATATCTGCGCCTCCGGAAACCCGACTGACGTTCTCCCTTTCTCGTTCAGAGGCCTCCTTTTGAAACATTACCTCCTCGCAAAAATTAGGCGTTCAAAATTATCGTAATTGTGCAGCACAGCCTCGACCAGACTTACGGCGGCCTTGAATATAATCTCTGCGGTGTCCATGCTGTGCACTCGACCAGAGTAAGGCACGCAGTCTTGTGCACCACATTGACGGCACTGAGAGGAAGGCCGACACCCCACAATCGAATGCAGATACTTATCGATCCAACAGGGGCAGGGTCTTGCGTTTCAGCGCAACTCATCGCAGCAGGTATGGGCCGCATGGCCTCCACTGTATAATGCCAGCTGCAGGAGTTTCCAACTCTCTCGATCAGGTTTCCCACATCCTGATCGCTTGAAGCTCGGCCTGGCGTGTTTCACAACCTTTATATTGACACCACCAGCAGAGTGGCCTGCAATCAGATCCTAGATTTATGTTGCCATCTGTGAAGTCTGTTTGCGTCTCTGCTGCATTATTTCTTCTTCAAACCTCTTAACGTAGCCCTAGTGTAGACAAATCAAGTTCCGAAGGTGATTTGGTACAAACACTTGTTGTCTGTGGTCAATTGTTATTACAAATCCTTCTACAGGACACATACTCCACTATTGAGGGCGATAATGTTTTACTTGACCTCTTTGTGAGGTTAAGACTTTTTGCTGAACTCGACTAGCTTCTTATGACTGAGTTCATACACAAAAAGACATAAAACTATATAGGCATATTGTTTAAATTTATGTAAGTATATTAAATGCTATGATTCTGACACTGAGAAACAAATTTTACTTACTTAATCTATTCTAATATCATAAAGATGTTAACGTCTGTGAATTTGTTGCAGGAAGTAATCTCTTGAACTACTCAACTGATTTTGAAAATTCTTTCATCAGTAGAAAAATACATTATTCCTGAGTGACATAGGCAATACTTAATTGTGATTAATAATATTTTCTAATTTTTTTACAGATCCTCAGCGAAGTTGGCACGGGTCTGCTAGTTTATAATTTGTTTAAAAAATAGTCTCAGCCATTCTAACTATAATGGTTTCTTATTACATTGTACATTATCACATAGCCTTAAATAAGAAATCTTATTACTAAAATATTAAATTGAATAAAATGTTAAATAATTTGCAGAAAAGAGTAAAATATTGTAGAAAGAAAAATTCATTATTCAACAAAAAAAACATGTATTTATTTTAAATGTCGTTCTATAAATAAAACGAGGGATTTACAGCCGGCGTGTAAATGACGTAAATTTCCCACATAGTGATAAGAACGGAAAACAACGGATCCTGTAAAAATGTATGACAGTGCTTGCTACGCAGGCCCGTAATCAGTAGGCACGGATACCGGCCTGATAACACCTTCCTGCCAACTCGTATTTCCTTGCAAACCCGACGGTGTTGTTCGACAATCCCTTAACTAGTAAACCCGCGAGTGGGTCTCCACAGCCGACCCTGGCTGCGGGCCTGCGATCACGCGATGCGACTCCGAATAAACACCCCGTGAAGTCATAAAACCGAGCCACAGTAATTTCAGAGGACGCCTATAAATTCTTTATTTTATGATCGTCGAGCATATATTTAATTCTAAGAGCATCCCCCACTGTTTCCTTTTTGTAACATAAATAAAGAATTTATAGTCTATTTTATACATCCTGCAATGAGACAGTTAACGCCTATACGACAGGCTGATCATACATTTGTTCCTTAACGAGAGGAGCTTTGAAAGAAATAAGTAAGTAATAAATAACAATATTAACACGAAAACTGAAAATTAAGATGATAAGTAATACTGTCATCAAATGTATAAATCGTCATAGAGCCTTGCCATTTTTTTAGTTTCCTAGACTATGAATCTAAAACTTAGTCACAGTGATGTTGAAAATATTTTTTTATTTATCATATTCTGAAAGTACCGTAACGTAAAGTGAACAACAGAATTGGAGTTGCCTAATCACAGGGATGAAAACAGCAGTTTTCGTCTCTGGAAAACGACTATCCATGCTGTCATATGTTTTGAAAACTATGCGAAGCATAGATAACACGTGCGGCCTATAACACAATTTTTTTACAGCCACTTAAATCGAGGCATAAATTGTAATAAAAAAACATCAACAATTTTGTGACATCATTTGAGACTTACACTTTTCTCTAAATTATTATTTAATTAACATAAAGATCTAATTATTTACTATCATAAGTGACAAAAAAATACTCGCTGGTAAAATGAAAATGCCACAGAAAAATCTTACTTTACGTTTCATCAGATTTAGAGTTAGATTTAACGCCTGATTTTATTAGAGAAGTAGTTATTTGTTTAACTTATCAGTTTATATTTACTTTTCTCATGGTCGAATAGAAAAGCGTGTGTTAAATTCGGGTGAAAGGCCTATTTAAGCACGAGATGGTTTAGTACACGCGTTCATTATTCTAGTACCTAAATAGGTCACATTCACCTCGTGTACCAATCTTGTATTACGACTTAATTATAAATAAACCTTGGTATGATACGAAATTTGACTTACGTTCTGATTGAATGCCTACACTGTATACGTACGTATACACTGTATACGTTATTCAAACGACTACAATAGAGAGCCGACATAGGACTACACAAAAAGACTTGTACCGATTTCGTACGGCACTGTGATTTGTCCTATAAAACCCGCCAGCTTTACAGAGACGAAGCATTCAATTGTTAGAAACGGACAAAAAGAACGAATTGCTCAGATGTTTACCTTTTGAACAATGTGCGTAGGAGCAATATCATAATCTAAAAGCTCACGGAAGTACCTACATGTCTTGATACTTTTGATACAATATTTATATTAGATATTAAAAATGAAATATAATAATGTTCCTCTAAAGATTACATTTACATATTAACGTTTCAAATAATATAAACTTTATTGCCAAATAAAGCAAATTTATGAATATTACATTAAACAGTTTGTGGATATGCAAATATATAATTACCATTGTTAACCAATAAAATCAAGCAAAAATAATACGTCCAAATGATGAAGTTAATTTTAATTATTTTATGATTTTCTGCTAAACTCCTACTGTATGTAATTACTTTTTAGTATGTCAATTTATTGAAAAAAAATGTATCTAATAAATATGTATGACATCAAGTATCAAAATTTTTAAATTCTTAATAAGAACGTTAGAAAATTTGTACTATGAACGTTTTGATGCGCAATAATAAAAGAGCCCTACACGTCACTGGCCATCATATTGAGACGAAACACAAACATTTAAAATACCATCAACCAATATAATACCAGTATTAAAAAAAAAGAAGTCATAAAAAACATGTCCGCCTACAATTATCGTCTCCGGGAGCACAATAGTGAGATTTACAAAATATAAACATTGACCGCGTCTGTGTTTCGGAGAAACAAGATGCGACGGACAATAAAAACATTCTCTTTCGGATATTCGGACATTAGTTATTTGGTAGTTTGAACAGAGGGCTATAATGAACCATTCTAAGTACGGAATCCGATTACGCATGTTGTTAAATCGGTCGAAATTTCGAAGTATTTAAAGACCACACCTGAATGCGACAAATTGTCTTACTTTTGTCCTTTAAGCAAAATTGTTACAGCGGACAAAATGCACAACTTTATTTTAAATATGTGAAAAATTGTTTCGAGTTTACTTTGCGCTTTCTTCACAGCTGTGTATATAAAATATGTATGTTATATATATTTTTTTTTTTACTGAATAAATAATTCTTATTATTTCTTTTAATACATGCTTTTTATCCATTGAAAGCCATGATATATAGAAAATAAATCCAATACTAAAAATGCAAGTTTGGTTTTGAAGGATTGGTTTGTTGTTGGTTCAGGTGTCAAGGTTGCGTAGCTATCATCGCGAAGTCAATATTTACACAAGATATAACGTGAGAGATCATATTTCTTGGCGAATAAAGCGTTATGCAACCTGTGTTTGTTTAGGATTTCTTAAAAGGGCGCCTTTGAATGTTATATCTATTACATGAGCCTGTAGATATATTTTATTTCTTGGGATCTACAGTGCCGACGAACCAA
The DNA here is from genome assembly GCA_012273795.1 of Dendrolimus punctatus. Taxonomy (NCBI): domain Eukaryota; kingdom Metazoa; phylum Arthropoda; class Insecta; order Lepidoptera; family Lasiocampidae; genus Dendrolimus; species Dendrolimus punctatus. The sequence continues at coordinate 8,764,114 of CM022527.1, forward strand.
TAATAACACAATGCCGCCACCTGGTTCCCCAAAAAGCGACATGCGAGAGCAAAGTTTCGTATCGGTAGAATAGGGTTCGCCTTGCTTGCGGCTTGCTCGCTATCCTTCGGGAACGCGAGCATTTCAGGCGCTCGCCAAAGGGTAATTTCTGTCGGCCGGCCTTTCCATCATTGCGCACAGTGGACAACTAACAGGTTCATACCGCAACAGATAAAGACCAACTTCTGGGCAACATCTTTGAAGCTAATTCGACACTTGACGACGGGGTAGCAACCCCGCTTACTGTTCCGCGGTGTGGGAGCTTTATGAAAGAGATTCGCTTTACCCAAAAAGCGGTTCAAAGAGCTCATAGCTCCTTCGATGTCAAGAAGTCGTCCGGGCCTGATAGTATAACCGCTGTTGTGCTTAGAACATGTGCTCCAAAGCATTCTCCGGCCATGGCCCGTCTTTTTACACTTTCTTGCACTACTTGCTGTGTCCCGTCTTCGTGGAAGGTTACCCTTGTGCATCCTATCCCAAAGAAAGGAGACTGAACTGACTCGTCCAAATACCGGCTTATAGCGATTACTTCGTTGTTCTCAAAGATGATGGAGCGGATTATCAACGGACAACTTCTGAGCTACCTCGAAGATTCCTAGCTACTAAACGACCGGCAATATGCCTTCGAGATGGTCGTTCCGCTGAGTATCTCTTGGTATACTTAACCCACCGTTGGGTAGTCTTGACATCGCTATAGTCTGACCAGGTCTGACAGGATACCTGAGAGACTTTACAAGTGGCTATCCAGCTTTCTTGGTGGACGCAGATTCAAGGCTGCCGTCGACGGTTGCTGCTCTACCATCAAACATATCAATGTTGGTGTGCCTCAGGGCTGTGTGCTGTCACCTACACTGCTCATTCTACATATCAGTAATCTGATGTCTATAGAAAACATTCATAGCTATGCAGATGACTGTGATTTGAAACTTGATGAAACGAAAAAGCAACACTAAAAAGAGATAAACACATATATCTTTATGACCAAGCCTGCGAGAGAATGAGATAGAATACATTATAATTATTTTATAACGTTACACACTACGCTCTAACAGATACTCTGTAATTCGCACATGAATAAAATCATTTTTCTTATATATTTTTTACTATAATATAGCTTTGCGCTCGATTACAATCTCTATAAATATATTTTATAATGTGAATTAAAGATTTTCGAGGTATACCTACACTTACATATAAAATCGTGATAATTAATGAACTTAAAGTGCGAAAGAGCTGTATTAGCTTTATTTGAATATTAGCAACGTTTATTTAGGTGGTTAAAACAAAAAAATATGAACAAAATGTAATGGCTAGCAATGAGAAATAAATTCATTAATATTACCAGTACAATTATATATAATTACAATTACCTTTGTATGGGATGGGCCTGTGTGGCGCTCTGTTGTTCGTGCCTACCCCGCAAGGGACCTGGCGTGAAGTTATGTATGTATGTACCTTTGTAAGTAAGTCAACCGGTTTTTATTTCAATAAAGTGTATTCGAATTATTAGACGCAATTCTTTTTTAGCACAATGAGCATATCCAATTAAATTTCCGACATGTGAAACCCCCTCGAATAACAGTAGCGGATATATGGTCATTCTCCTGAAATAAATGAAGATAAACCCATCCGTGGGATGTGTAATGTGTATATTCTTATTTTTATTATACAAGTATACATTTACATTTAAGTAATCCATCTTAGTAGCACTAAAAAGAACGGTACAGTAGTCCCAACTGCTTATGTTTCATCGATAAACTTACATAATGAGCCATGGTATATGATACTCTACATTATTGTGCCATACATCACTCGAAAGGTAACTTTGTGGAGCGTCAAATTTGTTAACAATAAAATCCGTATAGTTCGTCCCACGGCATGTTAGGGCCGCCCACACTCCGCTGCGCACCGTGACGTAGCCCTTATGCCACAAGTGGACTGCACAATCAACATTGATTTATTCGACTTATTTTCATATTCTCATGCAACAACATTCCGGAATGTGTATCTTTTCGAATCTGAACTGGTTTTGGAGCGATATCATTTCCATGCTCTTAAGCGAACGCTTATTAGGAGTCTAATACATTTTATTGATCTTTCTTCGCTTTCATTTAATACCAAAGCTTTTGACGCTGATGAGTTCGTATTATCACTACAATATAAATCTATTTTATCTCCGTTATCGAAAGCACCATTATCTAAATTTTATTGCAGTTTTTCAAGCTTCATTTGTGCCAACTACAATTTCTTATCCCATAGTTTTTATCATATTTAACAGAATGAAAATATTATATGCTCATCTCCTTTATAAAATGTAAATAACGAAATTTCACGATAGTTTATTCCCATAGACTTGAAATGTCATAATAAAGGTGTACCTACATACAAACGCGAAAGTAATTGTTTATATCATAATGACTACATTAAATTAGATCATTACGCTAAATACACCGTCGCAGTAGCGCAATGCCTAGCGCACGCGTTCCAAACTCAAAGGGCGCGGGTTCGATCCTGGCCGGAACGCATCGCTTTGGCAGTATTTTCACCTAATGTGTATATTGTTGTTACAATTGCCACGTACTAACAACGGCGAAGGAAAATATCGTGATGCAACCTGCACATCGAGATAATCGATGTGTCAAACCTGCCAAGCCGCCTTGGCCCAGCGTGGCAGGTATATTGTCCGCTACCCTATAGTGGGAGGTCCGAGCCCAGCAGTGTGACATTTATGGGCTGATATTATAGTTAAATACATATCTATGTATGTAACGGCTATATGTAAGGGCTATGTATCTTAAAAATAAAGAAACTGAAAATCGAATGATTTTATCATTTACAATCTGCCCACTATGACGTCTTCCGGAAGTTGCTATAACTTTTGATAATGTTTTCAACAATAAAGTTATCGAGTGTCTATGTTAAAATACAATAATACTTCAAAAACATTTCGATGTTCGTAGGCGTATTATTCATATTTATCGAGTTTTGAATTGCTTATGTCTGAGTTACAACCTTATCTGTCATTATAAGAAAATAATTTAAAATCAGATACTCCTGTAGGTAATTTAATTCAAACGGCTATAGTTTTCAAATTAAAATACGATAAAGGCGTCATGAAAGCAGAACAATGCGGTCGTGCCGTTATTTCATGTTTTCTTAAGAATCGATTAATCTGAATAAACGTGTTTAATAGGCCACAACGACGAAAATAAGTACAAAAATCTACACCGAAAGGGGCATTTGAGTATATTTTAAACTATTCAGTAAAGAAATTGTTACTGTAGTAAAAATAAAAACTATTTCCGCAATTAAGGAAATATGAAAATGACTTATTCAAATTCAACACACATACAACTACTCGTACAATTTTGCACTACATCTGCTGAGATATCTACACAGTCTGCAGTGTAGTCATCTGAAAGCTTATACACTAAACGTGGGTTCCTAAAAAGCTGGAGTGTGAGAAGAAACATTGGGAGGAGCATACGATAACATCATACGTACCTATGTATTGTGGTAATATAATCACTCCGAGAAGCGGGATTCGAGCAGCAGCATGTTCTTGCTATGCTTGCTTACGTGTTATTATACGTTCTGATTCCCTCGTCATGGAGTTATTAATAGCTTATACAATTCATCACAATGTGCTACTCCGGTGCAGTATATTTATCGATTGTCGCTCTACATCAGACGGTCTTTCAAACCTAAGTGTGAAAAACAGTTCTAAATACCAATTTTATCAGTTTTTCTAAATGCCAGCACAATAATTCAATCCCTAAATTATTTTTCTTTGATAATTATGAAGATTTTGGACATGGCCTATTCTATATTGAGATTTGGATTCGTAATTGTAGCTAAAATAACGAAAAATTCGAAGGTAAGCTTCCGGGTCGCCGAGGCATGTCGGCACGACCGAACAGTGGCAGGTGTCCTCAGTCACGTGCAGTCACAGCCTAATGACACAACATTTTTGGTACAATCCTACTGAACTATTACCGGGAAAGCAACCTAGTTGCGACTAAAAGCAAAATAGAAAACCTAACGTTTTTAGTAATAAATAGCTATTTTGGCGGGTGTTTCCTTTTTCTACCCACAAGTCTAAAATAATAATAATAATTCCGTTTTCAACCCATTACAAAATCCAATTCCGGTTTCTACCCACTGAACTGAGTATTGACAGCAGAAAAAGTTAACTCGATCAAAAATATTTATTTAAAATATAATAAAGTCAAAAAGATTCTCATACATTCTTTACAAACAACTAAAACTCACATTTAGATAATAAAACATTATTACATAGATCACATAATTAACGTTTGGTACATAACATTTTCAAAATTTACAACATATCAAAAGTAAAATATCAATTAGACTTTGAAGAACTATAAATTAGTTTAATAAAGAAAATGTTTGTAACTATTGTCCAATACACTGGATGCATTTATTGCTTTTGGAATCATAATATTGAAAACATAAATAAAAGTTAAGTAAAATTGGAATAATTGGATAGATTGGGTAATAATCGACGTTAAAAGTATGAAGTATTGACATAAATTATGAAATAGCATTTTTTTTAAATTTAATACATAAACGAGCTATGTTTCCTAACAGTGGCCTATAAAATTTTTGCCACAAGCCAAGTCATTAAGCGCAAATTCTATTTATTGTTTCTCTCTAACACATCATGTTTTTCGATTCCTTGCTATAAAATATCTTTTCCTTTGAACCGTGTATTTTATTTTTTAGCGTCATTATTAATATTTGAAAGGAACTGAAGCATGTTTAGTGACTATCTTTGCCACACAACGCGGTTTACAGTCCCATGCTAGCTTTCAAGAGCGTTAGTTGCTTTTTGTCGACATCCGCATGAAGACCATAATTCTAGGGGATAGTTTGCGCCAAACATATATGCTTTGACAATATAATCATTAAATCTCACTGCATCTTAATGCGTCGGACTCTATTCCATAATATAGAGAAAAGCTTCATCCACCATTTCTTTCGGTATTAAACATCAAAGATACATACATGTTTTTTAAAATGCCTTTTTTTGGTCATATTGAACTGTTTGCCTTTTTTAAATATAGCTTGGCAAAAGTGAAAGTAACAAGCTCTGGTTTTAGATTCAGGCGAAATAATTTAAAAAAACTTGTTTTCCATTTGTGTGTTGGGTTATTATTATCCAGTGACGTCATACACACTTGCAGCTAAGAAGTCGTTCGTGAACTAATATTGAGTAGATTTAAACATTTTAATATTGTGAGTTTATCTTGCAAATGAATAAATATTTGAAAGCAACAGTGTTTCTGACCGTACTTCAAAACAATGCAAATTAGTAATGGGTTGAAAACGGAAAGCTTTTTGGGTAGAAGACGGAAAAAAATATTATATTTATTTTTGTAGGTTGAAAACGGAATAGATTTTGGGTTGAAAGCGGAAAAAATATTTTTGGGTAGAAAAAGTGGTAGAAACCGGAAACACCCATTTTGGCATAAACGAAAACGTTATACAGTCATCACATTCATCCGTCCGACTGTTTGTCTGAAAAAAATATAAAAATTAAGGATAGTCGCCGATAAAAGTATTTGAGACTTAAAATTTATCAGAAATTTTCTTTAATGAGAGCTTGATTGTTTTAAATAACATTAAAAACCATGGACATGGACTAATATTCAATAAAAAACTGAAGCGAAGGCGAGCGACTGCGGATGGATAGCCCTAGTTGAAATAATAAGTTACCCTACGTCAAATGCCGTTCTTACAGAGGCAATCATTTTACTAATCGGCTTTAAAGGATCTAGACATGAAGAACACCAGTTGATTTTAAGCAGACAATGAAGTACGACTTTAGAATAATGTTTAAAAAAATTATACGAAGTATTTTTTTGTGAAAAAAATACCCTTACAATGTAATATTACCTACCATTGTTTCATCATAAAAAATAAACATTTCTTGAAACTATACACCGCATATTTAAAAACTTTAATCTTTATCTCACAGGTATAACAACAAAAGCGAAAAACTAATATCCTCACAATATCTTTCGACGCATTGTTTGTCTCAAACATTTACTCGATTACCACTAAACAAAGGACAATGAAAAATAATAATTGCTTTCGTTGTGTGTTTCCTGCGCTTAGACTTACCTAGTGGTTCTAATGTAGGTACTAAGACCCGGAGCAATAAACGACAAAGAATACTTACTGGTAACTTAAAAACTACACAAGTTATAAAAGTTGCAGCCTAACAACTTAAGAAGATGAGGGGTTATTACCCTCTGGAATCAATCAAGGCTCAATCCCAATAATCTGTTATAATTATAAAGTTTTTAATTAAATATAATAAAATATTATTTGTTTTTTGTTATTCCGACGTTTCGGCCACTTTTCACCGTGATCACGGGAGACAAAGATGTCAAGTGTCAATGAGTATTGTAAAGTTTTATTTAGCCTATACTTGTTTATTTTAAATATTTAGTTTTAATTTTGTTTATAGTTATTATTTATTCTATGGGAGCCTACCTAATCTAATTTATCACCGCTTCGCAACATGTTATGGCTTGAAGAGAATAAGCGGTGCAACAAACAAGTTTTTTTATTACTTAAGTACAGCAGAGAGACTGACAGCTTAACGACAATGGAAAGGGGTTACCGTCACCTATGGACATCATCAGCAACAACAAAGGTGCTGTCAATATGCTACCGGCCTTGAAGGTTAAACGCGAAACTGGCCACTGATGCCGGAACACAACTAAAAGATATTATGGCGGCATTCTCTAAACCCGGGGTGGTAGCCATCAAGTCGGGAAAATGCCCTACTACCTGGCTGTGGGTTGTTTTGACTCCTATTAGAGCAGGCCGCCAGGCCGCAGGAATTAGTGTATTTTTCCGGTCCTGCACGGACGAAACAACGAAGTGTCAAAATAAAGTGGAACTGTATGCTGTATTTTACATTTACCAGTACATCCAGATACGTGTCAATTTCACTAGGCGATTCTCCAAAAGCTGCTTTAAGTCCCATGTATCCACGAAAGCAGACGGCGACGGATAGAAACAAACATGTGAATTAAAAAACCAGCAAGATTTGGTTAAATAGTCATTTTTAAGGAAGATAATTATTATATATACAATGACGACCGACGGACGGACATGACGAAAACTTTAAGTTCTATTTTTACCGAAATGACTACGGAACCCTAAAAAATAAATAATGATCTAAAGTTATAAATACATTCAAAAATCTCTATGTTGTTTGTTATACATTCATATTTATATTATGTTGAGATACATTCAGTCAAATTTTCCTAATTTATATAATATAAACAAATTAACTAATATTAAGTTTTACTAATACATCGTTTGATAAATTGAAAGAACATACGTGTACAAATATGTAAATATTTACTCTCCTTTCAAGTTTTAAAATAAATTTCTCAATGTTTAAATACAAAATATTTTCCAATTATTTCGTTTTGAAAGTAATCATTTGGAAACACTAACCTAACTTAGAAATACCTTCAAGCTTAATTCATGTAAATAATTTAAGGATCAGTTAGTTTATTCAATGCACCGTAATTCAATCAAACAAAATTTATTTGCGTTCAACTTGCGAATACTCGAACGAAGATTAATCCTTAATCGGAGTTGAATGACCAAACCCTAACTACCATAGGAATAAAACAGCAAAATCACTAAATCCGTGACTTCAAAGTGATTAAAATGTCTGCGTCTAGCATTCAACACGCGAAAACGGCTTAAACAAATACATTATTTACTTATTAACAACTAGAGCTGTACATGTGAACATATACATAACTTGACTAGAACTATACACGCGGCGGTGCCCATGTAAATTACAGCATACTAGCTGACCCGGCAAACATTCTTGTTTCATAAAAAAGACACCATAGGAGAGTGAAAAATACCTTACAACTTATTCACAAACCTACCAAATATGCAATAAATATTTAATATGCAAAAAAATGTGTGTGTCACACGCAATAGAGTTGAATCAAAATGTGGCAAGGGGTGGAAGAGATTCTAATTTCGTCACATCACATTTCATATTATTAATCGTTATAATATATTTAAAACTATAAAAAGAGAAACTTGACGTATTAACGAAAAACTTCAAAACATTTCCAAGTATATCTGTATGCTCAGTGTACAAATTATTAAATATAATGTATTCTATCTCATTCTCTCGCAGGCTTAGGCTTATAGATTGATGAGCTTATCTGTTTATAGTGTCGCTTTTTTGTTTCATCGAGTTTCAAATCACAACGATTCTAAAGAAGTTTCACTCAAAAAATTATTTAAATAGGCACATTTAAATTTATTATAAACATACCTTTAGTCCTAAATATGATTTGAATGATTAATTTTCGTTTCAAATAAACTTTCTAAGAAAAAATAATTCGACTTCAAGAGTAACTAAAAAGCAAAATATAAAATTATCTACAACATCTTGAAGGCAGTGCTAGTCTATTATAAAATTACTAAATTTTGCAAATGTTGTTGTTGTAGCAATGTATGCATGCGGTATTTTTTAGGATTTGCTTGTCGTCTGTCACACGACAATTTGGGTGCTTCCGTTTTCTACCCACAAGTCTAAAATAATAATAATAATTCCGTTTTCTACCCATTACAACATTCAATTCCAGTTTCTACCCACTGAACTGAGTACTACAGGCAGCAGAAAAAGTTAATTCGATTAAAAATATTTATTTAAAAAATTATAAAGTCAAAAAGATTCTTATACATTCTATACAAACAACTAAAACTCACATTTAGATTAAATAACATTATTACTTAGATCACATAATTAACGTTTGGTACATAACATTTTCAAAATTCACAACCTCGTCAAAATATCAAATAACACAGAGTAAAATATCAAATAGACTTTGAGGAACTATAAATTACTTTAATAAAGAAAATGTTTGTAACTATTGTTCAATACACTGGATGCATTTATTGCTTTGGAATCATAATATTGAAAATATAACTAAAAGTTAAGTAAAATTTGAATAATTGGATAGATTGGGTAATACTAATACTTGACATTAAAAGCATGAAGTATTGACATAAATTATGTTATAGCTTTTTTTAAATTTAATATATAAACGAGCTATGTTTCCTACCAGTGCTTATGCAAATTTTGCCACAAGCCAAGTCATTAAGCGCAGATTGTATTTATTGTCTCTCGCTAACACATCATGTTTTTCGATTCCTTGATATTACAATATCTTTTCCTTTGAACCGTGTATTTTATTTTTTAGCGTCATTATTAATATTTGAAAGGAACTGAAGCATGTTTAGTGACTTTGTCTTTGCCACAACGCGGTTTACAGTCTCATGCTAGCTTTCAAGAGCGTTAGTTGTTTTGTGTCGACATCCGCATGTAGATCATAATTCTAGGAGATATTTTCCGCCAAACATATGTTTTGACAAAATAATCATTAAATCTCACTGCATCTTAATGCGTGGGACTCTATTCCATAATATAGAGAAAAGCATCATCCACCATTTCTTTCGGAAGATTAGCATCAAAGATACATACATGTTTTATAAAATGCCTTTTTTTGATCATATTGAACTGTTTGCCTTTTTTATATATCGCTTGGCAAAAGTGAAAGTAACAGGCTCTGGCTAAGTTTCAGTTGAAATAATTTTGAAAAAAAAACTTGTTTATTCATTTGCGTGTTGGGTTATTATTATCCAGTGACGTAATACACACTTGCAGCTAACAAGTCGTTCGTGATCTAATATTGAGTAGATTTAAACATTTTAATATTGTGAGCAATATTAAAATATATAATATGAGTATCTTGCAATGAATAAATATTTAAAAGCAATAATGTTTCTGACCGTACTTCAAAACAATGAAAATTAGTAATGGCTTGAAAACGGAAAGCTTTTTGGGTAGAAGACGGAAAAAAATATTATATTTATTTTTGTAGGTTGAAAACGGAATAGATTTTGGGTTGAAAGCGGAAGAAATATTTTTGGGTAGAAAAAGTGGGTAGATACCGGAAACACCCGACAATTTGAAGCCTGTTTTGTTATTGTGAAAAAAGTTCTCGTTGTTTTTATTATACAATAAGTTCCGCCTTACACCTGATATTAGGGAAATGCAGTTTTAGATGTTACGTAAAGTAACAAGTAAAGTAAAAAAGTAAAAGCTAGACAGTGTTCGATCGACGATCATATTTTGGTCGAAGCTATGTGTGTGTTGTGTGTGTGGTCCAAAACTTAACATTGGGACGTAGTAGAAAGTTCGGTCAGACACAGCCAGGATAATAGGACCAACCAGACAATAATACAAATCATTACTCTCGCTCCGTGGATTACTTTGCCAAATTTAGTACTAACAGTATTGCAGAAAAGAACGACTTTGCCCCGTTTAGTTGTACTGAACAACAATCGTAAGCAAATATCAAGTCCTCTAGTAAGGGCAACAGAAACATAATATTGCTCGTCCCGTGCACAATACAACTGGAAGGTGCACTGCACTTTGCTTTAATCGCATTATTCTCTTGTGCCAGCCTATGAGACGGTTCTCGGAGCGTTCATGACCCGAGAGGTCCTTGCGTCAGTTCTGTGACTAACCTCTGTATTGCATGGTAACATTGCATGGCCCATATTTAGGCTCACAAGTAATTTTTTCTACTCCACTATTACTTAATCCGTGAAAAAAGTCCTAAGAAAATACTATGAATAAATTTACCGAGTGATTAAATATTTCTAATTTATATTAAACCACATCATAGCCGCAGGCGTCAGCAACATTCAAATTTCAATAAAATATGAGCATCGACTAGACCGTAAAATATATTATTGTTTGTAAAGACGTGTGAATAATTTTCGCTTTATTTAGTTAAAGAAATAATAGGGCGTGTTCACACGTAGTGGGGATATGTTTCAAAGCTTCACGTTCCGCTAGTTTGCAGACGTTGTTATTAATCAAGTTGACGCCTACGGGGCGTGGTCACAGCTTATTAATTCGTGAGTTATTAAAAACACAGTCGAAGGACACACTGATATGTGCCATAATGGAGTTTTATTAGAACTACAAAATAAATAATATTTATAGTCCATTTTAATCAATTGAACGGTTAGTCTATAGAATAATTATAAACTTTAAGAAAATATTTTGGGCATCTATTCACTACTACTCTCACGACATATATTTCAAGCGATAAAAAAACCCAATAAGTAGATGTCAGTCCACGCCCATTGATGGATTCCGTAGATTCAAAGGCCAATGTTTTTTATTACACAACTCGACAAATGCAAAACGAAAATAACCCATCTCTAAAATACTCAACGGACCCTATTAAAACCCATTTACAATAAAATACTTATTAAAGTTCTTCTTCATACAAATGATAAAAACTTCCGGTATCGCGCATATCGAGCATACCGATTCCGCTTTGCTGCTGCACTGGCAAATCAGAAAGCGGCTTTATTATCAATTTCATGAATAAACTGTTAGTAAGACAGCTGAGGAACAATTTAGACTAGGTCCTTGAGGTAGTGTGAGAATTTTCATAATAGACCTTGAAAGACCCTAAATAAGAAAATCGAGGTCTGCATTAAGGATAGCGGCCCCTTACCAACCCTTAAATGTTTTTAAATGGGGTTTTTTATAAAAAAAAAAATCTTTTTGAATTTTTTGTGTCTTAAAGTTAGATATTTCTACATACATGGGGGTTAAAGTTTTAATAATTTATGAATTATTTCATCAATTTTCCAATGTGTCTATCAAAATAGTAAACATTAGAAGACATAAAATATGTATGTTAAATAAGTCGATAGAAAACAGCAATTTCATTCTATTAGTACTTTAAATTATCCCGCTTGAAAATAAATGAAACTAGGTATTGATGATGTAGAGGGTGGCGAGAGCTAAATGGTCTTTCAATATTGCAACCTGCTACCCTAGCTAGCAGGGTTATTCACTCGTCTGCATTTGTCTAGACGTACCTGGTTTTTCTGCCATCTACCTAAACTTTTTAATTTCGCATATTTATGACTTTGTGACATTTTAATATCGCAATAATTTTTATTTAAAATTACAGTAAAATCAGGCATAAATCTTTTGAAATTTGCAGCGTAAGCTAGATACATTATTAAGCACAATTATTATGATTATTTACTACCTTGTTTTTCATAGATGACGTTGCAGTTATTAAAATCGTTTTTATTGAACTTCAAGTCACTTTGTTCATATTCTGCGATATTTTTATACATTACTAGCTGCGCACCGCGGTTTCACCCATGTGGCGATGAAAAATCGTTATATTTTGGATAACTCATATTATATCTTTATAAATTATACTCATGTTATTCTGATGTGTAAGCGATATGGTTGTAAAATTTTATCAAAATCCATTCAGTAGTTTTTGAGTGAAAGAGTAACAAACATCCATACTTTCTTACAAACTTTCACGTTTATACGAGTAATATTAAGTAGGATTGATACTTACAAACATAAATCAAAGAATTGTGGGAACGATTTTAATAAATCGTACACAAATTCAATATTCTTCGCGTACTTAACAATGTAAAGAGATAAATGTATCAAAAACGTATCGGAAATTTGTAACTCGACACAAAACTTCATAAAATTTTAAATGGTGCACAGATATGCCAATATTTCACGAAAGGTTTCAGCCTTGAGTCTCCACTTTTATCGACGACTTCTAGGGATGTTTAAAATTTCAGAATGGCAACCCTATGCGTAACGGACTGAGGGCCAGTTAATTATACCTAGTCGTAAAGTTGTTCAGCAAGTACGCTATTTATTGGTGTCTAACGAAGGTTAATTGTCCGCGCTGATGCTGTTAGCCACACCGCTTTACAATTCATAATCCAAGCAATAAGATATGGTGCGTATTTTTAATAATACGGTTATTTTAATATCCGACGGCAAAGGAACTGTGTTAATTAAAGCTAGCTTTCTCCTGTTTGAGATATACGTTAATTACGTCTGATGGAGTTTAATAGTGGCGTAAAATAAAATAATAGATATAAGTAGTCTTTTAAAACTTGCCTTGGAAAACCTTGAACAAAATCTAGCGGTGATTTGTGCACTTTGTACTTGTATATTTTTATTGCTTATATGCATTAAGGAAATGAAGGCCTTTAAACTCGAAAGAATCGTGTTTTTTTAATAAAACAAGTACAGTAGTACAGTACACAACCAATAATTCCTCTCAATGTATGTTACCTGCGCAGTAGAGCAACTTTAGTAGCGCGCGACAGCATACAAATCGTGTACTATTTCCGCTAGCGAATGAAGCTCAATATGGATTATTTACATGTCGAAATAGGTCTGCACTTTTCTGTGCAAACAAAAACTGCCGATCAGAATTATAAGTTGTACAAAACTGTAGACTCGCGACTCAAATTGATCTTGGAGTGAAGAGTAGTCCCTCTTGGACTATTAGTTCTTCGCTTTAATGTTGCTAACATATTAGCAGGTAGGAATAACTTAGGTTTGAAAAATAAAATTGAAACAAACGATGTGTTACAGCAATACAGAGTCAAGTCAATAAATATAATCAGAAATCCGTTAAACAAGGGTCATAACGTCAACGATCCATCATAAAGACACGCGTTTAAACCGCGTATACTGAATCATTTTTACTGCAACCATATTCACTGAGACAGAAATTACTAACCAATAACGCGTTTGCGTTTTAATAATTACTAGCAATATTATTTCGTAGCAAAAGTAACTTACGTATCTATATTACTAGTTTAAATATATTAATTTTATATCTCAATACTTTCCTCGGCGTAAATGCTCTATGCACAATATCCCAAGGGATATCCCAAGTATACTTTGGGTAGTTTACCTGATACGCAAGCACAAATGTAATAAATGAGTAATTTCTATATTTTTTTACTGTATATTAAAATGCTTATTGTAATTTTTTCTGCCACTTAGAAACCAAAAAAATCTTATAAATTACTAGAGTTTACCCCGAGGCCACGCCGCATGTCAAACCCTGCGGTGACCTCCTGCGATTATGTTCCAGAAGGAGGCTGCCGAAAGAATAAGGGATGAGGATGAGCAGGCGGACCTCTGTCGTAGACGGTGAACAGTGGTCCACAAGCGGCGCTTTGCTTATCTCCTCCCTGTAACATAGTGGGACGGGGGGGTCGGGGGACCCTCCCGACGAGTCACACCCAGTGCCATGGGGTGTTCTAGTCTCAGGGACACCCCTCCTTGTCGGCTTGCATCGAGGTGTCACGGCAGTCCTACCCATGGTTACGGTCCCGTGGCGCCTCATCATGATGCGGAGGGACGCTGGAAGGTTTAGTGGGTAGTCTGGCGGTCGGTGCTTGCAAGCTCTAACGTTAAAGCTTATGTGCAACACCAGCAGCCGGGAGTCCCACATACCCCTTGGTGGCATCCCCCGGGGCCTGAGGATATGCGCAAATGCATTCCTCGAGCGTTTAAAAAAAAAGGATACAAGGTATCCTAATTTACAGCCCGGGATATAAGCTAGCGCCATTTCGAGTTTCATTTAAAGCCGTTCAGTAGTTTTCACGTGATGAATAGACTGTCAGTGAAAAATTCTAAAAATTGTATTAAGAAATCTCCTAGTCCGAATTATCCCCCCTGATTATTTTCATATTTTTAAACGCATTGTACAAACTCGAACCACCAGATTAATTATTGTATAGAATATCTCTAAACTTGTTTTTCTAACCATGTTTTAGCCATAAATAGGAACATACCGTCGAATGGATTTGGATAATCAAGCTCGTCTTTATATACGAACAAATACAAATAATTTACATGATTCACTTCGCTAGAAGCTTAATATAGTTTATGAGTTTTATCAGTAACCTGCACGCAGATAGCTTTATACCTAATAAGTCTTTTTTGGTAATATAATGTTTATAGGAAATCTATCAGATTTCAACGCGGCTAAACTGCACCTAAAACTTACATCGAATAAGGTCACTGAACGCACTGTAACGTCCGGTATTGGTAAAAACTCAAGATGTCTGTACAGAGATCTGATCGAATCGATCATTGTCTCATGGTTAAAATAATGCTCCATCAAGTACAACGAAGAATGGCATTAGGAAGCTACTTTTAGGGTGATCCAACATTTCTATTCAATGTGTTATGGTACTTATAAGTCCTGACTTATAGTTAGCCTAACCAAAAAAAAACTATTTTAATTGTATTCTTTAACCATAATGACAAACAAGCAATTCTCTCTATAGATGAATTTAGTTAACAACATTAATCAGATTAAGACAAAACTGTCCAATTCTTTTTACATATAGTGTATTCTAGCCTAAGGCAAATATACTAGACCGTATTTATATATGTTAAGGGCAATTTGATTAATCGGGCAATATTAATATGGACGATCATATATAAATATAAAAAAAGTCGCCTTTCTGTCCTATGTGCGCTTAATTTAAACTAAACGAATTTGATGTTTTTTAATAATAGAGTGATTCAAGAAATTATATGTATAATAATAATATAATAAACGTAATAATTGTATCAGCATTGCACCGTGCGAGCCGGCGGTCCATTATGAATAATGGCCAAGAGCGTCGGCCCATATTAATAATGCTCGACAGCTCGAGGTCCATTTAAGAAATCATGGTTTAACTTGAATTTGTCATTTGGACCGGGCAGTAGGTATACTTCCCTACTTCTAGCCGGACAAATGTGATAAATTTAGTTAACTTTCCATAAGAATTAGGTACGTTTAATTCATTTAAGATATAGTAATATGGCACTTTAATTAACAGATCCGATTTTTTAAATTAAGTATATGTTAGGAAAAAACTTGGGTGTGTGCAGTTTACACATAGTAAAAGTGAAACTTCAGAGAATATCACAGACAATTCTTCTCTAGCTTTTATTAATCTTCTTTTAGCCTACATCCGTCAACATATCATAATCTATAATATTATTAAATTCTAAACATGCCGTGTCTGTACATTGAAGCTATTAAAAAAGCAACTGAAACAGACCATATAAACGGAGACATTTTTTTAGGTAATTTTTAGACTCAAAATCTGCAGTACTTAATCATCATGGGAATTCCGCAGGAATATTTCTGGGAATTATTTATAATGGTCAGATAAAAATTTCAATGTGATTTTTTCACTGACCGATAGCAAGTTTAATGCAATAAAATTTGTGGTATTTTTTATGCTGGAAATCTCGCGGGAATTTTTCCGAGAGCGGTTTGAAGTTGTTCGGGTGCATAAAAATTAGCTTATTCCGCCAGTTTCCACTAAAACTATGGATTACATTTTTTTTAAATGCTGTGTTCCGGGAATCCCGCGGGCATGTCATGTAAAGTGTGGACGAAGTTGCGGGCACATCCGAGTTCAAAATAAATTCCTTAAGTATACCACTTTAAATTTATCACTATTTTAGTCTAAAATATTATTATCAGTTTTATTTAGTTCCATATTGGACCAATATTTCATTATTGGACTCTAATGTATGCTTTACAATGTAAAACTCGTATCTCATTCACTCGCAGACGGAGTCCTATACATTTATGTATATATCTCTTTTTAGTGTCAGTTTTTGTTTCATCGAGTTTCTAATCACAACTATTCTAAAGAAGTTTTACTTCAATAACCACGAAGGCTAAAGCGGAAGCTCCGCTTCGCTTGGCTTTAGCTTAGCCTTCATGGTTATTTTTTTATAAACATCCAAAATTCAGTTTATATCTCAAAAACTAAAAAAAAGTGCTATACGAGTAACTATACCCTATCCTCATTTTATAATTTAAAAAAACTACAGTTTATCTGTGTTTTATTATATTGACCAGAAAAGTGATTAATCACGCAGCTTTATTTATGTTTCCCACTTGATACGGGTATTATGTAAAGAGACATTATTCATAGTGACCGGATTTATCAAATTGCCCATAACATATGCACTGTAAATGATACAAGAAGCCATTTGGCTAAAAAGACAGAAAAGTGTAATAAGACTAAATACCAATAAATTATTTTAATGCTTATACTATCATTTCTGGACTATATTGTAGTTAATAAATATTGTGTTTTATATATTTCTTTACCGTATACGACCACTCTTATGGATATGACCATGCCTTTAGCCAACACCTCTCTCGCTTTAAATTAGATATCCCGCTGTGATTTGAGATAACTAAACACAAACAAATATTGTACGCGACAAAGTTTAATGCCGGTGCTATAAAAATATGCTAATTGAATTTTTCAAATAGTTGGTAATAACAAAGAGTAATAATATTTTATTCCTATCAAAGGTAAAACAGTTATTACAAAAATCTGAGTCCATATTTAAGTATTAAATAAGTAAATATGTTCACTCTTCAACATCATTACCCAAACTTCAAATCCCAATTGTGTTCAGAGAGCCTTCGGAAGGCTTCGAGGCTCGGAAGTTATTCTATATTTTCTTATCCACTTAGTGCTAATTTCGAAATCTCTTATTTTGAGAACATTGGCACGTATTTCATACGTAATAAGCGACGTGAAGCCTGAATATTTGTGACTATCTCTTGCACTGAGACTTGGGACTGAGTTCCTTATGTAACTAGCTGGTTAAACGACGGCCACACCAGCTTCGAAGACCTTTTGCAGTATTTTCACAATATTACGAAAACGAGTTCCTCACGACTCCACAGATCCAATACAGCATATTCATCTCCATGACACGCAGTTCTTGCTTGAGTCGCTCACGGAACACTTTACTGCCGCCCAAAATAAGAGATGTATTCATTGCAATTTCATTCTTCTACATAAAAATAAGAATAAAAATGAAACGTAAACATCATAGTTTTATCCAGAAAATTTAATAATTTTAGAATAGTACAGAGTAGAATTCTTCAAGCGAGCTCTTAGCGAAGCCCCTTCTAGAGAAGGGGCTTCGCTCGAACGCACCTAGAGGTTTGAGTGATTTGTAAAACATGAATCATAACTCTAATTTACCCAAGACATTCAAGAAGATCATGCAAGTTTTAGATGATATTATGATATCCATCGAAACAATACAGGCTACGTAACAAGAAACGGATTAGAAAGCGAAGAGCGCATATTCTCAGGGGTATAAATTATTTATGTAAATTTTTTTGACCTATGAAAATTGTATTTTAGCGTTGACGTGATTTATGACGACGAATTTTTTAAATCAGCTCTTCCTTTAATGTAATGATCAAAGAAAAAAGCTGCGATTGTTAAGAACTCGGATGAGTGTCAATCAGATGGGAATCGATTATAAAACTCTTCGTCATGGAAGAGCATAATATTATTGCTACAGAAAATACTCGTACATACTTACAGCATGTTAGGTACTAGGAACACGCAGCGTAAACGACGTAAGTCGAGATATCTTTTTTTATATATTTTGACGTAACTCGACGTCTGCTTGTAATTCAAAATATTTTTCGGTTTGTAAAAAGAACACCAAACCTTTATTTAAGAAATAAAAAATAAGAGGTTACAACAGAGAGACAGCCTAAATCGTACGCAGTATTATTCGATCACGTGTTAAGACATAATGAATTGCTATTTTTGTTGAGGAACACAAAGCAGCTAAAATTCCAAAGGCGGTAGATCATTCTTTAAATTACGTTAAATCCTGTTAACTATAATGAACAATCCAGAGTTGAATCGAGACCCACACTCGAGTGATATTTCCGACAGGGGCCGAGGGGCGCATGCGTTTAATGAAATCAAAAGGATTAAGAGCATCTGCCTGCTTGTTATTCAAATCGATTGAGAGCTCGTTTATCATTTAAAATAAGCTACTGCTTAGATAAATGCGGGGTGTGGTTCATGTATAACAAAGGCAGCGGTTCTCAGTAGCCCAATTAACTAACCTGTTATTAATACAAAAGGCGAGGGTTAAAAACATCTTAAAAAGAAGCACTCAGTAAATTAGATAACAATTATTATTAAATTATTATTTAAAAAATACCAGAAAAGTCATAATATTGTTTTTTACATATATACGAACGTAACATAACAAAAGAATACTGATTCTTCTAAATTCTATTAATATAAAAGCAATAATGTTTTAAATCATTAAACATTATTGGTTCTCTATGAATGTTTGGGTCCTTTACAAATAAACAGATGGAGAAATATGGCAAAATATAAGTTCTGTTTTTGCTATGGAACCTTAAAACCCTCACGAATATAAACACTACACCAAAACGATTTAATTTCCTTTGGCAAATGCTTAAAGCATTCGAGCAAACAAATAGAAAATCCAAATATCTTCATGTACAAAGTGACAACATTAAAGCAGCGCGATGACGTCTCGTATTTTCACAGAGCAAACAATCAATCAGTTAAGAGGATAGAACAAATTACGAGAGCATTGTTAAGGTGTGTAGAAAATAGGGGAACAATCGTCCTGTGGACTGAAATCTCTGATAAAGTCTTTAGAGAAATCGTATGACATATAAATAAATCTCTTTTAATTGGAGCGCACCGTTCCGTGCGACAATCTAATGAGAGCCCTTTGTTGCCGACCGTACATTCTGTGTTGGATTGAATACAACAAATCAGTCTAAGCTTGAGCTAATGACGGTGGATTTTTTCTACAATAAGTCCCCATAGACCCAGAGGGTCTTGAATATAACATAGACGTAACGTATAAAAATTTCAATATCCCAATGGTAATGTATGATGGTTATTCACTTGTATTAGCTTTCGTATACACACGAGCGTGATGCCTTTGTCTAAAAATATTCCTTGCAAGATTCTTCAGTCATAAAATAAGAATATCGGGCGTATGCTAACCTGCGCATTCGTTCCGTGGGCACTCACTTGTAAAACTGCTTACTTTATTGCTCCAGCGCTCGGGAAATACGGACTCGGCTGTAGTTGGCCGCGCAACGTCGGCGTCGTCGGGCCCAACTTTACTACGAGTACACTTTACGCTGCCGGTTACCACGAAAACGTTCGTTAAACTTGAAACGGTGACGCATATATTAAAAGGGTTGAGAAACCGATCGCCTGATAAGATCCCAACTCTCGAGAAATACAAACTAGTTTAATTTGAAACGCCCAACCCAAAAAGAGGACACCGTTGTAAAACATAGGGCTATTGTTAAATATTTTATCGTTGGGAGAGAAAGTTAATATCGTTTGATTAATCTGTTCCTTATTTAAATTAGACGTCAAGCTGGTTACAACTATAATTGTTACATGCTGGTTTTTATGTAAACATCTCAACGCTTAACGCTTACTTATTTCGGCTAAAACGGAACACATACATTCAGCATATTCATCACTGTCTAACTTTGTTGATCACAATTAGTTATCTCAGAAAAAACTTGGTCTACAAGGATGAAATTTAACTGAAAGGTGTAATCTAGATGGTACTACACATTGATGTAAGTGACACCGCGATTTTTTTTTATTACGTGACCTTTATACATGGAATTGAAAAATTGTTTTTTTATTTAACATAGGCATAAGGTTTTATTAGCCGGATGTTAAAAACAATGTTTCTTAATTTTTTATCTAATCCAATGTCGTAATAGGGTGTCAGTGGAAAATTCAGAAAAAAACAAAGTGCACAAAAACTACTATCAATAAAAATTCTGTAGATTCTGAATAGTTTTTGTTTTTGGGTTGTGTAACTAAATGACGAAAACAGGGGACGATAATCCTTCGTTATACATTTGATAACATGGTCATGTCGTTTTTATTATCTATCTATATATATATATATATATATTTATATATATAAGCAAAGTTTGTTTTCTTTGTCCGAGGCAAACTCGAAAACTACTGGGCCGATCAGCATGAAACCACAACCATTCGATGCGGAATTAATCGTAGATGGTTATAGGCTATATATTTTTCCATGTTTTCTCAATTTGTTTGTCATTCGCCGGGCGAAGCGGGCAGGAACGGCTAGTTCTTTATAAATTCTTAATAACGTTATCTTTTTAGTCGAACATGTGTATTATGTGCACTGCATACAAAAACAATGATAAAATATTTAACATCATAACTATCATTTTTCCAGTATCGTTACCCGCGTAAATTGCAGCTTCGTATCCCTCTGGTGTTTCCGGGATAGAAAGGTGGTCTTAAAGACATCCTAAAAAATATTGTATAAAAGAAATAAAGATTTTTTTTATTGTTGCATGAGTTCAGCAGACAGGCAGACGACACACCTGCTATTTAAACGGAGACTGGAACTTGTCCAGTAATGCCGGAACACAACTTAAGGTTATTATAGCGGCATACTGTAGACCAGGGGTGGTAGCCATCGAGACGGGTAAACACCATATCACCTACCTTTGGGTTCTTATGTAAGCTCTTAGGACAAGCGGCCCGGCCGCAAGGAGTTGTATTCTTTCTCCGCTCCTGCATGGATAATGTAGAAAATCTTGAAAAATTATCACGTAACATCTTCAGAATTATTCGAAACTAAAGGCAGCTCAAGCTTCCCGCGCGGCTGTGATTACGGAAACTTCGTTCCGTATATTATATACATAATTAGGGGTAAAAAGAAGTGTGTGTTTGCAGTTCACACGCAGTAGAATTAAAACTTCAGAGAATATACTCACAGATAATATTTCTCTAATTTTCATTAATATAAATATAATTAATTCCTTTAACCTACATCCATCAACATATTACAATTCAAAATAATTTCAATTTGTACTGTTTTAGTCTAAAAATATTATTATAAATTTTTATTTCGGTCCACATTGCACCTATATGTAAACATTGATCTTATTTACTCTCTAATCTGTGCTGCACAATGAAAACTCGTATTTCATTCTCTCGCAGACTTAGTCATAGTTATGTATTTTATTTTTTAATATTCAATGCCTCTAGTAAAAAACCAACAAATATACAACAAGACGTCGTTCAAACTTACTCTAACTCCGGCGCACAATTTAAATGTAATATTTTTTAAATTATATACTTCAATTGACAATATGACAATCGTGTTCTCGAAATTTATCCAAGTAGTAGTAGTATAGTCATCCTCACATAATTCCATATAAAATAAAAGTCCAGCTTAAAGTAATAATGCTATATAATGTATGCCAGAATTTATATAAACTTGAATAAATCACAGCGCCTAAAGTAATAAAAACTACCCGATAATAAATAAAACAGTAACAAAAGCTGATTTCATGAATGATACATAAAATCCACATACGTTTAACATTTTCGAGATGTACTCGTATTACAACGTACACGATGTGACGTTGCATAACATAAGAGATCGAATCTCAGGGCAGGCGGTAGCATTCGCAACGTCTCTAGCATGCTCGGATGGTCTGTCTGCGGAGAAAAAACGACCATCCATCGCGATGCCGCTGGCAAATCGCTTGGCAAACATTAGCTAAGCGCGCGTGAAATTGTCTGTGCCCGCTTTTGCCGGCCGGCGTCCATTCTGCATACATTAGTTTATAGATCCAAGCGGGATCTTCTTGTATTATAACCACCGTAAATGTGTAAAAAACGTATAAAGAAGAAACAATGAACACATTCAACAGAAAAATTCTTTATTAATAGATTATTACCCCTAAAGACACATAATATAAGAATAAAGATGGGGTTTATTTACGTTATTAAAGATTTATTACATTACAATAAAATTAAATACTGATAATAAAAAAGAGTATTAAACTTTAAACAAAAATCAAAACCTAATGAATACATCTTAAAAACAAAAGATTTAATTTTATTTATTCTGATTTATATACTTGCATTTCACGCACCATAAACAAATGAATAAGCTACCTCATGAGGTTGAACCAAACATTCTGTTTTTATTCTTGAAAGGCAGCATTTAAACGATCGAATCATGTTACCGTAACCGCTTTTGTTATATTTCAATTGACGGGAGAGGTTTTTGATTATGCATGCATATTTTATGCAATAATAATGCCTGAAAAATCACAAAACATTTATTTTAATAACAAACCAGAATCAACAGTATAATTGCAACCAGTCATACTTTTACCCTTGTCACTGGCTAAATAAGCAACTAATTCGGCTACTTCTTCAGCTTTAATCAAATGTTTAACAGGTAGCGATTGTTTTCCTGTATAATAATACTTATCACATTCTTCCGACGATTGGCCTGCATTTACTAATAAATTCGTCTTTACATGACCCGGTAATATTGAATTTACTCGTACACCCTTATCAGCTAATTCTAATGCTACACATTTGGTAAAATGACATAAAGCAGTTTTCAGAATAGTATAAGACACTGCTTCTGTTTTCGCCGTGACTGCAGAAACACTCGAAATGTTAACAATACATCCTTTTGACTCTGCCAGTGTGAGAGCAACATAGTTGGTGATAAGGACTACTGATCTTAAATTATTTTTCATTAACTTATCAAAGACTTCCATAACGTCAGTATCAGATATTTTGCTCGCTTTAAAAATTCCGGCACAATTGATAACAACATCAATTCTGCCAAATTTTTCCTTGGCTTCATCGATGGCCATTTTCACAAGATTGTCGTCGCTTAAATCTATAACCGCTGTAAATACTTTAGCCTTCGATATTTTTTCACACATCTCAGCAGTATTATTTAATTTTTTAACATTAATGTCTATTAAAAATAATCTTGAGGATAGTTTGGCTAGATGTAATGCTATTGATTGGCCTATTCCTGATCCAGCACCAGTAATTAATGTAACTTTATTAATAAAATTCATTGTGAAAAACTTTTAGCGCTATGTTCACGTGTTTACACTGTTAGAAATATTTTTAAGGACTAAAACCGCGCTCTATATCTAATCTCGTGAAATATCACGAAATTATACAATTATCTTTGTTTAAAGATTAAAAGAGATATACATTTTTTGTTTATCATGATACTAAAGCAGAAATTTGGTAACATATAAATATCTTACATTAAAGTTTATAGCTTTGATTTCTTCAGACCAATCTTTTAGATAATTAAAACCATAATATTGACGGCGGAGGACCTTTACATCCTAACAATGGTTCATAATAAACAAAGAAATTACTGCATAACCATTATATTTATCTTTTATAAAATCTACAATACTGATTTACCCTTATAATATGACACACGATTTAAATCCCTTGGGCTCTTAAGAAGAGAATTCGTCGACTTTCTAATTGTATTGTTTATCAAGTGTATTATATAAGTATATTACGGTGTGAGATCTGAAGTAGTATTTAAGCTGGTGGCTACGTCACCATTGAACCAGAGCACCACTCGCCAGCGACTGGGAGTTCAGCCACATTTACTCGACACTTAGCAGTTGTAGATCGTAAGAACGAGGCGAAGACTCGTATACACAACACGTCTGCCAGTTGTAGAATGAGTTTCTCCCCGCGATTTAGCGTTATAAAACTCTTCAAAAACAGAGTATAGAGATTTTTGAAGTCCCAATAAGTACGCAACGCAGGCAACGGTTTTTATCATTTTTTTCATTGTACAGAAATTCGACCTCTACAATTTTATTATTTGTCTATAGATAACCAAACAATGAAATTGACGGTTTTTATCAACAACAAATAATCAAACGGTGACAAATAATCATTCAAAGTTTGGAAGTCATGGTTGGAAATATGGACAGATCATCCTTTAGACTTGGATTTTTTCAACTTAATTTTTTATTTTTATTGTTTTTAACTATAAAATCATCATACAGCTTTATTTGTCTAGTTCGATTTAAAGAATCAAATACTTTTGGTCAGTATGAGTGCAATTTGTATTCGTTACCATCCTGTAATAAGACAAGATTATTGAAACACTCGTCATTTCATACAATTATCTTGTTATTATGTAATCAAAAACAACGTTGATATCAATCACTCAGTCGTCATAATATAAATACAAACGGCGATTCGAACGTCGTTCTTTTCCCAAAGGTTAAACACACAACTATTAAAGTAAAATTATTAGAAACTATTTCATAAACGATGATCATTGTTATAGTTACCAGTTAGCGGGACTCGAATTAAAATGCCGTTATAATTATAATAGAGTTTACTAGAACCATACAAACACATATAAGAAGGGTACAAAAATAACCGAACACACTAAATACAAACGTAATGCAAAAGGTCGGAATTCATTAAGACTGGTGTGCACCGAAATTTAACCAACGGTTAACCAAAAATAATCACTGTTTTTAATAACCAGCCTAAAACACGCAAAGTCCGTTTATATTCGATTCCCGAATGTATACACGTCACGCCCGTATAGTAGCTGTAGCTTTACTGCCCCCCCCCCCCCTCAATCAGGCTGTCGTTTTATACTTCACAAGTGCAAATGTGCCCACCCGGCAACGTCGACACAATCAATTTGTAATCGTAATCCGCCACACCTGGCTAATTATGCAGCCACAAGCTGCCGTAAACGAGTACAATAGAACAAATAGGCTGTTCTCTATAATAACTAGAAACGTATGCCAATAAGTAAGTGAACAAGAGAAGACGATCATAAAAGGATTACAACTAGTTCAAATGCCGGCAGGTAATAAAATGTGTTTTTGCAGATCTTTACGTGTAATTTGTCTTTGTCGGGACTAGGTTGTAACATTATTTAAAATGTTATTTCAGTTACCTATATCTAAATTAAAGATAATAAAGTCGAGCATTGTTTGTGATACGTATGTCGAAATTAAATAATTTCTAGGCTTGGCTAAGATTATAAGTAAGCTTCTAACTGGGATATTTCACATCCCATAGTAAAACGAAATAGTTTGGCTATAAAAAATATTAACAATCTGCAAATAGATTCTGTCGAACATATCGATCGTTTTAAGAAATCAATAAGCGTTCCGTTCAATCCTTTATTACAAATCATTTGATCAGAGTGAAAGGGAGCCGCAATCCGAAATGCGAAAAGGTTCGCGTGAGAGGAAGTATCGCGTTTACAAAACGTAGCGCCGACAGCATTGTGCCAAGTCGATGGCAATTGAAGGTGGGAATAAGCAGCTGATGTTCACTTGTTCCCGATACCTGACACCGCGAGAGTCGATAGATAAACCCTTGCTTGTGGAAGCGATATGGGTATGTGAATTTGTAGAGATCTCACATCATAGGATGTATTAAAACGTTATAGGTATATTATAGGCGTGGCAAATCCATTATTGTGAAAGATGTTGGAAGTACCAAATGGTTAGTAAACTCAATATCTTTGAACATTCTCAACACGCCTGACTAAAATCAAGTAAAAAGTGGATTCTATGAACCATTATATAATGTTGCAGGCAACTTATAATGAAATAAAAATTATATGTCACCGCCATACATGTATGTAAATGATAGTTGATTTTTTTAGCGTTCTTAAGCTTGTAGACTATAGTTAGTAAAATCTTGAAAAAATATGACGAGACTTTTAATGTCTGTTGTATTTATGTCAAAGGTAAAGGAGATATTAACCTCGAAAATTGTAAAAAAAGTGTTTATCTTCTAAGTTTTGAACTAAATAGTCTGAAACTGAACTAATCCTGAAAAATATATAAATCGTAGTTTCAAAAATACTTTTCAAAAATTTTTTTTGGACGAGAACGGGTTATTAAGTTCTTAGTTATGGAAAATTTTGGATCATCCTTTTTATAGTTTCAATAGCTAAATGACAAAGGGCAAAACATATTTATCACCTTAACATAACCGTTCAATTTGCGTGGTACAATACATATTTGCCGGATTTTAAAATAAATTATAAGAAGTTATAGAATAAAAATAACGCGAAAAGCAATTTTATTTTCATCTCGAATGATAAATGTTATAGTCTTAGAATCCGAAATAAATTTTGCCTTCTACCATGGAAAAATAATAGTATTCTATCATGCTATCTAAACTCGCTATAGTATAATATAGCGAGTTTTTCAAATGATTATGGAAAGTTACGGATCGATAAAAATAAACTCTTGCATACACATTAAACATAAATCGCGATGAACTCGAAAAACCACTTAAAGCGTTTTAGCGCACGAAAGCCCACGCTCACTAAAATCAGACAAAAATTCTTTACGCAAAAAGACAACAATACTCAGCTGTAATTCATCGCAAAACAGCGTGTTTGGATCATTAACGAACAGAGAATTTACGATCACGTGCGAGGTTTAAGGGTGTCAGATTGCGGGTGGTGCGGAGTCTACACCAGGTCCCATCAAGATGCAAGTGATTAAATCCTTAAACGAGTGTATAACAACAATGTGTTTTGAGCGTCTGCGCAGCCACAGCGGAGCGCTGTTCGGGGCCAACCGCGACATTTATTTACGATGAGTTTTCGCGGTGGGGGACACCGCATCTAATTTCTCGGCGCTACGCGGTCTCGAGAGATTATTTTATATAAAATTCTTTTGTTGCGCCCTGCTGCGCGACAATCGATAATGCGCCAGTGGACCTAGATTGGAACGATTTCTTGGCGATTAAGTCACAAAACACCTTGCGGTTCAGCTCGTTAGTATAATAGTTATCGTTATTAGTTATTTTCCGGTAAGTAAAATCTGACTATTGTGCTGTGACTTTTCTTATGAAATAAAACCTCATATCGTAATTTAAAAGGTTAATAAGACTTTTTCTACTATTCCAAAAATAATAATAGTATTTTGAAATATAAAATGTATAGAATCATATATAAATGTGATCTATTCTTAGTTACAAACATCCAAATTGATAAAACGTTTACCATATTTACTTTTAATATAAAATTAAAATATTAAAAGATGTTAATATTTTAATTCTATAGTAAAAGTAACTATGGTATGGTATTGAAATGTAAATAATAATTGAAATTGAATGAAAATCCACTTCATTCAATTTCAATTATTATTTATTTTGATTACATAAATTTATATTTCAATGTCTAGTTAACGAAAAACTCAATTATTTCAAACATTATTTGACCTTGTGAGTTCAACTCTAATACCGTGATAGTTTTATTTCTTTCTTTATTAAAAACAACAAACAATAAAAAACATAACATATGGACGGGTGCGTTGTAAAACTATAAGGTTACAATTTGTCATTCACGAATATACTCAATACCTATGGTTTGGGGAAAGTTTATTTAAAAAAATCATCAATTACCATCAAAATGAAGTGCTTTTAATAACTGGTAATCGTAAACCCATATTGGTATGCAAGCAGGGGGTTATAATTAAAATAATGCTGATTTCTTACCGTGTCGATGTCGGACAATACTGACAGAATTCATTAGCGACTCGACGTGTGAAATCTCTCGCTGTGGCTCAATATCCGTCGATGCTGTAATTACGATTGGTAAGCCATTTTCTACACAAAAGCCACCGAAATTCAAACAGTAACATGTTGACTTTAGAACCATACTTCATGTGAACTGTTGTTTCAAAAACACCTGCTACAAATAATCTAAATATTTTCGTGAGTGTATCGGGAGACGTGACAATCTGGTGGGAAATTTAAAATTAATATTCACTATTTAATATACTTTTGAAAGAAATCTGTATATTTCCGGCTAATTAGTGAAATATAAATTTGAAGTTGTCACAAGGGGTACAATCGCTGGCGTTAGTTAAATACCGACTGACTAAAGATAGGAATGACGACTTATAAGTCTCTGGCAATTGTCTGGTTAGATGCGTAAACTATAGGAAGCAATATTTATAAGAAAAAATAGGTAATGAGCGTGCAAGCTTCAGCTTTTTCTCACATTCTCGCGGTGTTTTTCAGAAGGTGTAGAAGGCCCGCGGCGTGCGGTGTATTGTATTACTGGACAAGAAAAACACGCGGATCTTCCATGCCAAAGCTACTGCATGTGTTCAAAGAGAGTTAAAGCTAAAGAGAGTTAACAAATAATTTAACTTAATATTGGTTAAGCATAATTAAAGTTTCATCAAGATTTGACATCAGTCAAAAAATAGTGTTGGCTTAGTGGGTAAAGTTGCCAGCATTTATTCGACTTAACCTTTCTACTGGGACTTGGCGGAATCGGTATAGCTACATTTCCTCACATAATTAACCAGTTTCCGTAAAACATGGCTATACCAATGTATGCGAAATTCTTACAATTTGTCCGCAAATTAAATAAGTATAGCGTATTATGTATTAATAGTCCGTTTTACAGTCTTCCATTTAAATAACAAAAATTGGGTAAGTAGTTTAAGAACTTTATTGTGTACTAGCAGCCGGCAGACGTTGCCCCGTCCTGAAAAAATAGAAATCTAAAAAAGCCTACGTTACTCGAGGATAATCAAGTATTGTAATAGTAAAATCGGTCCACTAGTTTTGGGTATATTTGTTACAAACATACAAAAATACAAATCTTTCCTCTTTATAATATATACCTGCTACCTAGGTTAATAAAAAAGTTCTTAGAAATGCATGTATACAAAACCTTTTTGGGAGAAGTTCGTAGTTCGAAGTTCTATTCAATAAATAGTATCTGTCAGTCATCATTTATGAAAACTTTCAGTTGTTTTTGTCACATAGTTCGCACATAAAAAATTGTTTTGTACAACGATTTGCTAAAAACGCAAAATTATGGATAAAAGTGTGTTACGTGCGGTGATAAAATGTTTCAGCTCGAAAAAAATGTCTACGAAAGAATTTTTTTCGGACATTCAGCAGACATGAGATGCTATACCCTCTTCTACGGTTGCGTACTGGGTGGCTGAATTTACAAGCGGTAGATCAAACTGTAAAGATGACCCGCGTTCTGCGCTGCCTTCAACCTCCGTTATGGAAGAAAGTGTCAAAAATGTTGAGAATCTGGTTTCGGAAGACAGAAGAATAACTATAAAACATATAGCTTAGACCCTAAAAATTTTGTCTGGTAGCGTTCAATCCATTTTAATTTATTCACTGGGTTCAAAAAAGTTTCGGCAAGATGAGTGCCACGAACGCAAGCCGACGAAAACAAAAAGCGACGTTTGGAAATTTCTAAGCGTAATCTCGAAATTTTTCAGCGTGATTCTGATATTTTTTTCCATCGCCTTATCACCATGGATGAAACGTGGATCCACCATTTCGATCCTGAAACTAAGAGACAAAGCTGTTTTGGAAATGACCATCTTCTCCATCTATTAGAAATTTCGAGTTACTCTTACCGCTGGCAAAGTTATGCCCTCAATGTTTTGAGGTACGGAAGGATTTTTTTTTATTGACTACATGCCAAAAGGCCAGACGATTACTGGACCCTATTATGCCAATTTAATTCCGAAAGTGCGTGAAGCGATTGAAGAAAAAGGTCGTAGAAAACTGTCGTTACGCGTGTTGTTTCTTCACGATAACTCTCCCGCTCATCGATCGGAAGTTGGACTCAGAGCAATTCGCTATGCTGGCTTTCAACTTCTTGACCACCCGCCATATTCTCCACACTTAGCCCCAAGTGATTTTCACTTATTCCCAAAATTAAAAGCGAATTTTCATGGAACTAAGTTTCACGATAATGGCGCTGCCGTAGAGGAATTTTTGAGACTAAAATAAAACAAGATTTTTCGCAATGAGTAAGGAAGTTAGAAACGCGTTATTCTAAATGCATTGCATTGGAGGGAGGGAGGAGGATTATGTAGAAAAATCTTTTTTTTAAATCTTGATTCTAAGAAGTTTTCGATGTACCCTCGTATTAATGGCAGTTAAAGACGATATAGCTGCGATATACCTAGTTACAATAATAAAAATGATAGTAGAGGAGACTGAAACTGTGATATCTACCTAAATTAACTCTTACAACTGTAATACGAACGAGTTTAAATATAAGTTTATACCTATGTATTGCTAGAAAACAAGAAATATTATCATAAAATTATATTCGATGCTCAGTTCACTGAAAAGAGTTCAGTTTTATTTCACATATAATATTTACACGTAATATAACATATTAACAAACCAGAAAAGATCTTATAGCACTTTGTTGAATTACAGTAATCGTAATAAGTATTTAGAAACACATAAAACATGCAACAAAAGTATGTTGTTCCAATATTTTCCTAGCTAACGAAAACTGATTTTAAGAATAGATATGAATTTGGACAAACATTGGATACAAACGCAAAAACTGTCATTGTTGACCTCTATGAGATGTCAAAAGTTTGTCTAAGCAATTGACACGCAACGTCTTCTGCCACGCGTGAGAACATTTGTAGAAATATCTCTTAGTTTATTCTAGTACGAGCAATGAATCATTTCGTTAACGGTTACCTTCAACACTTGAGAAAAATTACATACTAGCTAACGACACGACAGGCTATCGACCTCTTTCCAATCAATTTACATAATTACCATCTTGACATTACAAGAATATATAACAATATTATAAACAAAATCAATATCGAATGCTTAGTATCTTTTAAAGTGTTGATGATTTATATAAATAGCAATATATCCAATACAAGAATTCACTGAATCACTAGTAAACGAGGCAGAATTGCATAAATATTCAAATTAGTTAAAGAAACTATTAAATTAATAGTTTTTTGCCCATGCATATGTAAAATTACGAACTTATGTAAATGACGTACAAATAATTAGATCAGAGACAATCTAGCCGACCGTTATTTTAACGATATCAAAATAATGAAACGCTTAATAATAAGAATCGTAAACATTTTGTCAGATGTGGAAATGTCAACAGAAAATAAAATTATTGTTCATATTTACATAATCGTCTACTTATTAACGTTTTTAATTATTATAACTCATGACCGCCGTATGGTAAAGAAGCTTACGGACTTCTCATATTAAAACGAATTATAGAGGGATGAGAGCTGATACATTAAATATATTTTAATGAAACAGATGTTCGGGGTGCGGGAAAAAAACTCAAATATAAGGTAACATTATGCTTGAAAACATAACCTCATCAAGCTTTTTAACCGACTCAAAAAAAGGAGGAGGTTCTCAATTCGTCGAAATCTTTTATTTTTTACATGTCGCTTGCTGAATGTAAGAGTAGCTGAAAAAAAATATTTTGAGTTGGTAATTGATTCATTAAACTAAAATGAAGTATTAATAATATTCACCGAAGAGTGCTGTGATGAGTAAAAAAGCGAGGACTTTTATTTTATAGTGCAATTTCTCAAACTGTGATATTTTTGGTTATTCTCCTGTTAAATTTGTGTTACCTGTTACCATTCGTAGATATACACATTGATGAACCTAATCTATATTCATGTAATATAATCTCTGTGTTATTATTTTTATAACTATGACGGTACACTTACACCCGTGCAAGAAGGCCGCGACGTTTTGTAAAAAGTTGCACATGCGTAGATTCCATCCACATCTTTATTTGCCATAATACTAATTAATATTTGACAAAAACTATATACAAGTAACACCAACTCAACTAACTCTTCCAATTATAACGAAACAAGAATGGACAATACGATATAGAAAACCCGTCATTCATTAGTTGATATGACAGTCTCTACTACTAGGTACTTACTACATACAAAATATATATAATAACCCTAGGCCTTTGTGGAACGGTTAATATCGGGTGTTAATTTAAAGCTATAAACGGCCTTCTGTCGAATGTCCATACAATAATGAGCCATAAAAAGAAACCGCAGTGTCCGCCTTGGACGCCCTCACGCAAACCGCCCTCCCGGTTATATAGTAATTTATCTCTAACTATAAACATAGGCGAAATAACATCAGTTAGAACTTTCATGTAAAATTAGTACGGTGTCCCAACACTGACACCCAATTCGTCAACCAATACAAACTGAAGAAGATATTAATGCGAGCCATAGTTAGAATATTTAAAATGTTCGTTCATATTTAAAAAAATCCATCAGCCTATACGCTGTTCTCCAAAAATAAATCACTTCACTATCGTTGTCATTTTGACCTATAATAATGAATATTAAAATTATCATTTGACTAATTAAAATTAAGCTATAACACTTGCAACAACAACAACATATGCAACCCTCAGTGAGAGCTATATGTTTGTGCCGTTTTCTGTCGAGATGCTTGGACCGTGGGGTCCTGAGGCCATGAGCCTCTACCAAAATTTATCGAAACGACTCATTGATTCTTCAGGTGATCAGAAAGCTCGTGCCTCCTCGGCCAACCTGATCCGTTATGGCAATCCAGCTAGGAAACGTAGCCAGCCTTCTGGGCACCTTACCCATAGAAGACTGTGATCTGAGCTCAGTATTCTACTTATAGTCTTGAGGGACTATGGGTAAAATACAATACAAATAAGTTAAGTTTTCTTACATTGTATTCAATATCAATAGTATGTAATTTTATAATGTTAGCTATAACACATGTACGTGCTTCTATTTATAAAAAAAATGGTTTTACTCGTAATTATTAATAGTTGAAATATCAACAGTAAAATTTATATTACTTAAAATTCTACATAAAGCAACAATACACAATTGATTTGGGTTATTACTTGAAACAACGAAATTTTAAAAAAATATACATAAAATAAAGAGTAATGATACCTTATGTCAGGTAAGAATACTTATACAAGGTATCTGAGGGCTTAAAGAACCCGCTTTCATAGATTAGCATAACAAACGTAACAAATATAAAAATAAAGTGTAACTCTATTGCTTATGTAGGTAGAGGTCTGTTAGCGTAAGTTAAAATTTATCTCATGTGTAATGTGTACCTCATCTGTAGCGTACATTAAAGTTTGTAGTAACGTTACCAGTTAGAGACGTGCATAATGTAGCACAGTTATAGATTTTATCAAAGTAACGGAACGTCAGACGCCTCCCGAGGTGGTGTAAGTTCCATTACAGCCAACACTAAAAACCAAGACTTGTAAGCGTGTAAATTATTAACAAAACGTGACGATAACTCTGCGTTTGCCAATTTACTCGTGACTGATAACGTACAATAAACAAGCCGGGTCGATTTATTATGAAACACCAAATATTTTAACCGAACGACGTTAACAAATGCAGCAACATTAATTCATAAGAAACGTTTTAGAAAAAGCGTATAAGACTTATTTTACACAACATTAAGTATTTAAAAATATTATAAAATTCTATGCATGCCTATAGAAGTAACTCAAAACCTGAATGTAGTGTAAGTATCTACATTAAAGCTATAAAAAAACAACTGGAATAGACTTCATAAACGATGAAGAACACGATGAAATTTTGTTTAGATTTCTTGGCTGTTTGTCAGTTTGAACGAGGTTCACTTAAAAACTACTCGGCATATTCGATGTGGTTTTAACTGATCGACAGCGAATTCTCAGACTTAAACTCTGCGCTACTTTTTATCGTGGGAATCCCGCGGGAATTTTTCTGGGAATTATTTAAAATGACCTGATTAAAATAAAATTTCGAATTCCAATTTGATTCTTTTTCTAATCGATAGCAAATTGAATTCAATAAAATGTGTGATATTTTTTATGCCGGGAATCCCACGGAAATTTTCCCGGGAGCAGATTGAAGTTTTACGGATGCATGCATACAAATTAGCTTATTCCGAGACAGTTTCTACTAAAATGATATCTTACATTCTTTTTATAAATACTGCGATACTTTGCGTCTTAGGAATATCGCGGGAATTTCAAGGTAAACGTGGAGAGAGTCGCGGGCACATCCTAGTAATCAATATGATATGCAATTGTAGTAACAATTTTTTTTACAACTCTATAAAATAAACTAACTAAATTAAAGGAAGATTCACATATTTCCAACCGATCTTATAATTTCACGACAAGGTATCACAAATTATAAACGAATTTATGATAAGAGAAATGTGTTAGTACTGATAAGTCAGCAACGAAATATTAACATTCACAATAATGATATCAAAGCAATTTATGTAATTTACAACGTTCAATATTTTCGTGTATTAAAGTGATTTGTTACGTTGGCAATTAAGATGTCATCGACGCGTTTAGATTTATAAGTGGCAATTAGACGAGCATAATCTGTACATGAATATTGATCAGCTCCGAGACATTTATAAACAGCTTACAATTAGACCTTGTCCGGGACTAACGGTAAACGCGGTAACACACACGTGGCTTTCACAAAGAACTGGATTAGTTCTCATCAAGTATTGTTTAAAATCGATTAATATGTGGATATTCATTTAAATTAATCATCAAATTATATAATCCGTGCTCTAGTTAATGAATATTGCGATATAACCAGGCAATTAACTCAGGCATGGACTACTAACAAGTAAAACGATTTATTAAACTTTTACAGACGTTCAAAATGCCTGAATTGTTATTACCATAGTTATTTGGTTCAAATGTAGTATGTTGAAGATTGTACAGTGAATCGGGGTACTTAAACTGAGAAAAAATAGAGGCCCGAATTCAGTCGTATATGATATCCCATCATGGGTTGATATTAATATTTGTTAATACATTCCTGTTATCCTCTTTCTAAAATACTAACTAAGGAAAGAACACAAAAAAAAATACCAACAAGTGTCTCATTTCAGCTGAACTTTAAGTTCCATTGAATATATTTTCCGAAAACAGTAACCTACTTTCGTTTTGCTCAAAATTTTTTAATTATCTAAATTTTATGGAAATCGATTCACATTTCATCAAGGCTTATAAAATATTGAAGCGTCAACATGTAAGATACCAACATCATTAAGTGTACAAAGATTGCATGCATACAGTTTTAATTTCACGTCAAAACCTTTACAAATTAAAAAACTACACCAGGTTTCTCCCAATGGAGCTTAGAGCACTGCACTAGAGGAACATTAGAATGACGTATTTACAGCTAAGTGCCTTCTTGTTCTCTCTTGACCAATATTTGTAAAAACAACGCACACGAAGATGTTTACAAATAATCAGTGGGAACAACCAGACCGAAGCCGTATGGACAGACATACTTTCACAACGATGAAATATCATAGGTAACATGTTCATTTGTTTATTTTTTAAAAACACATTGACATTATATTGTTACGAGTTACGCAGGACTCGAATAAAAATGCCGTTGGAGCTACTATAGAATTTATTAGAACTGTACAAACACGTATAAAACAGGTACAAATATAATAGGACACAGCCAGTCCAAACTGCACGATTCAATAACACGCGCAAAGTCTGTCACTGTATCGCTCATCGAAACTACGTCTTGCTCGTATCGTAATCCTCGCTTGATTCCCGCTCTCCGCATTGAGCCATTGCTTTATAATACACCGATCCATACCTGGCAAGCTTCGACGCTATGCAATATCAACAAGGATTAGTTCGACACTAATGACAACCATAAAACATGTAGTAAAACAATAGTTGTTGCATGTTTTTCTTAATTACAAATTCTAAACACAAAATAATTCCTAAATCCGGGAAGGCAATAAACTGCGCTTTACGATAGGCAGCAGTGCGTTTACCTCTGTCGGCATGTAACAATATCATAACAGCAAAAATTTTGGAAAAAATCTTTCATTTATTCAAATTTTTTATTAAGTTTCTTGTATATGAGCAAGAACAAAAACTTAATCCTGTTACCTTAGTGGCTAGGCATCTACGTACGTACGTCTCAGTCCAATGACTTATGTACTCGTAGTACGATATGTGTAACCCGCCAATTTACCTGGGATAATCGTGGCTGATATACCGTCCGCGTTGCTAAAATAGGAAAGACCGAGCTCAACAGTGGGACGTTTCTATACTGAGTGACAGAAATGTAGTAAAAACATATTTAATATTATAGCCGAAAGACCAAAGAACGCACGGTGACTAATAAAATTATGTTTTAAGAAATACGTGAATATATTCAAAAAAATTAAAAGTAAACTACAGAGAAACTAAACTAACTGAAATTAAGAGTAAATACATGTCTGTGCGGAATCCGCAGGTAAACAAATCCGAATATTCCGTACACACGAAGCCGCTGAAAACAATAGTACAATTACGTTGCCTTCAATTGTTGTATAAATGTTTGTCTAATAACAAGAATAAATACATTAAGTAAATAGACTAACCCAGACCCTCGCCGACTAAGAACGACCACCTTGGCTTCTTAGACACAAACATCACACTTGCACAGAAATTGAAAATCCCTTAACCAATCATTCAAACAATAACAATCACTTTTCAGGGCGGCCACAATTTAGTTTGTTTCAATAAATCACAGCACGGGCTAAAAAACCTTATTATTTCTTACATGTGTCTTTTTAACACACAAAATGGCGGCATCTTCAAGTTGTAAGAGGAAATGGGGGGGGGGCAGAGATAAATATACAATATTTTTTTTACATAATATTACATACATAATATACAAAAACAAAAGGAATATGTATGTATTAAGAGTGTGTATTATGATTTAAACAAGAGCTGGCAATAGCATGATTCGATTAAATTAAATAATAAACAATACATGATAGAAATATGTCAATAGTCTCGGTTAACATCGTTAAATTTTTCCGGTTACAATAAAAGTGCAGTGCAACGGGAGCTCCCCCACTTACCAAGACGCCGAGCAAGCTCGACTTCGCCGGGAAAACATACGCAATAACGTTCAATTTTTAAGAAAACAACTATAACTTAGTGCCCTGCACTCTGTCGTCTATGTTGCTTTCTTCCGGGCAATTTCTATTACCATATAGACGCGCTACTTTTCAATTCTTTTCCATTAAACTTGGTGCAGCCCGGTGCGTTTTGTGGGCCGTGGGCGGAATACCGCCGTCCCGCTCCCTATTCTCAAAACACATTTATAAAATGCTCTTTACTTGGCCACCTCCCTATTCCCCTGTGAGTGACATTCTATTGTGAATTTCAAAGTATATTTTCAAATAGGGAAACCTTTTCGAATGTAGGAAACTTTTATAGCAAAGTATGAAACTAACAATGTATGCAAACAACTTGGATTTAAACTATCAAATACATAATTATATTATGCATAACCGATATAAAGTACCTAATAACGTTATTCAAAATATGTTTCAAAATATATATATAGATATATATATATATATATATATATACTAGCTGTCCCGGCAGACGTCGTCCTGCCCGGTAAAAATAGGGGTTTGTCGCAGAGGGTTAATAATTTAGGGTTGTATGTATTTTTGTATGTTGTATCATAAAAAAATAGAAATTAAAAATTTTGTCTAAAAAATAAAATAAAAAATTTAGGGGTGGACTACCCCTAACATTTAGGGGGATGAAAAATAGATGTTGGCCGATTCTCATAGATACCGGATAAGCACAAAAAATTTCATCAAAATCGGTCAAGCCGTTTCGGAGGAGTATGGCAACGAAAACTGTGACACGAGAATTTTATATATTAGATATATATATATATTTAGAACGTTATAAGTATTTTATATCGGTTATGCATAATATATATATGAAGGTGAGAATGTTCTTGATACACCTGCGTTTTAAAGTATTGTATTGCTTTTATCGTGGGTTTTGAGCGCGGCGACCGAATCAAGAAATTCGGTAACGAAATAAACCTAACACCTCCCACTCTGCCTATCATTTGCGGTGACGGGGGCCTGAGGCGAGCGCGGCAAGCGGAGGCGTGCGGTGGCCACAGTGACCCGCGAGCTCTCGTGGGGTTCGAGGTATGTCCGGTATTGCAAATTATGGACGACAAGCTGCTCCGAAATCGGACGAATACGTAAGCAGCTGTTTGTGAGAAAGTACATAACTGTATAGTAGGTATTTATCATATCTTTATAATGCCACACTCACCACATGTGCGTCCCATAAGTATACATGTAGGTTTGTAGGTATATATGTATACATAGGTGATTTGTTTTCTTATCGGTCACCACGCTCAAAAAGAGTAACTTGAATTAATATCAAAGAAAAAATAACAATAATTATAATTGCATAAGTTGATAAAAAATGCTATGCAATAGCTTTACCACGGCAGTCCCCGAGTGCCACAAGGAGTTTTTTATTATTCAACTACATTTCTGATTAAATTTATAAACTCACTACACTACCAAATACAAACCTTCAATATTCGTGAATATACCTTGAACCACTATATTATGAAGACATAGGCTATCTGCTAATAGAAAAGTGAGATGTACTTTTTATTCAATCTCTTTTGAAGTAACTTTTGACAACGCATTATGATAAGTATACGTTGTTTTTCCTTAGAAGATCTTCATAAATTACAAACAGGATTTTTGCAATCAATTACATTATTTGATGATGTTTCAATATAATAGACAACTTAACCCACTTCCAACGTTAGACATTACGGTTAAAATGTTTCATTTTAATCATCTAAAAACAGCATTTTACTACAATTTAATCCAAAAATTTATCTTGTAAGAAAAACAAGTTACATGCTCGTATATGCATATGATTGACAAGTATGAAAACAGGGTGATAAAACGACTTGTATGCAAAAATGAAATTTGAAATATAATATTTGAAAATGAACTATAATAAAATTTGAACAAAGCGATAAACAGCACCTGTGCAAGCAATACGCTGCTTATTCATCAAAATAATAACACAGACAATATTTCAAAGAAATATGACGTCGGAGATAACTTAAGCCAAGCAGATGCCATACAAACGAAAGGATTAACCGCGACCTTCACAGTTGTCACAATAATATTTCGTAACAAAAATACAAAGCGATGAATACAACAACAACGGTTACTCGATTTGTGTAAATTCAAACAGGCATTCTTCTCCCAACAAAGACGTCTCTATCGGTAGCCGGTCTCGATTATCTGTCATGTTTTACAAATAAATTAGAGCTATTTTATAACACAATAACACACACCGTTTCCTTTCGGACTTGATTTTAAATCATGAATGACAACGAAACTATTTATTAAGTTAAGATGAGATCAACGAGATAATTTGGGACATATTACAATAACTCTTTATTGTATGTTATAATATTGTGTGATAAAATAAAGATATCGAAGACATTAGATTGTTAAAAGTTACTTATGAGCATCGATAGATCGTAAAGCATGAATTAAATCTTTTTTCGTACTTCATAGTTTAGTGATCATTGTATACATATACAATTATTGACATCGTTATAGCTTTTTATACAAGTTTGTCGGAGTGATTTCACTTGAAACTTCTAACGGCCGGTACTTATATCTTATAAAGGGACCATTTTCCTTACGAGCGGCTCAAATATGACATAACGCCCATACAAGAAATATCGGTTTCCTATTTTCCACGCGGCTTTGTTCTCGTATATTTTGAAGTGTTATCGAATAACACCTCGAATAAGAATAAACAAAACTATAATTATCCAAATAAAGTGACTTTTATATATATTTTTATTGCAGGAGTTCAGCAGACAGGCAGACGGCCCATTTGATGAAAAGCGGTTACCATCGCCTATGGACATTTGCAACACCAAAGGTGCTACATATGTGATGCTGCGCTCTTAAGGCAGACTGGAACCTGGCCAGTAATGCCGGAACACAACCAAAAGTTGTTATGGTGACATACTCTAGACCAGGTGTGGTAGCCAGTCGGGCAAATGTCCTACCACCTGGCTGTGGGTTGTTTTGTCGCCTCTTACGACAGGCCGCCCGGCCGCAGGAATTTGTATTCTTTCTCCGTTCCTGCACGGATAAAGGCATGCATATTCGTCGATATGTAGGTAACTATATTTGGAAGGATGAAATACTACATTTTTAAAATGTATATGATATAACTTTGACGTATTTTAAGGTTGCAAAAGCCCGCAAAATCAATTATGTTAAAATAATGCATCAACCCAGATTAAAAACATAAATTAATTTATCAGCTAAATTTGAAGCTCATTCCGTGTTTATTATGAACTTAAGCGAATGATACATCATACAGAGATAAAAATGTGATAAGTGTTATCAAGTAAGTAATTTATATTGTGGCGAATTTGGCGAGTAAGAAGGGCTCGTGGGACTTTGTATCCGCCACCGAGCACGATCTCGAAGCTCACGATCGAACACCATGATCGAAATACGTGTACCATTACAACGTATTACCATAACGGAGTTGCCGTATGACGACTCTTTTAGTTCGCGTGGAATATGAATTCGTTTTGTGTATTACACGAAATCGCATATATTTTCGATAACAAGAATAACATATGCTCGAAGTAATAACGATGCATTGTTCTTCGTGTAGTCATCGAATATCAGCTATGTACCCTTAAATCGATTTTGAACGAGCAATTTTTTGTCGTACAAATCTTTCCAACAGAAACGTCACAACTTGAATAATATAAAACATTTTATGAAAAACACAGAAGCATAATGAACTAATAAAACACTTGAGCGTCTTAGCGTTATTAGAATTTAAGCGTATTAAAAATTGAATTCGGAGAAATAAACATACATACAATTTTCTCTATTCACATTACGTAATTATCGGCAGATAAAGACACGTATTGTATATTCTCAAATTAAGCAAGTTACGCTTGTTTTATGGGAATACACAACGGATTACTACGTGGCCGATCCTATACACCCAGACTATCGTATATAACAGAGAAAATGAATTGCCGAAATTTACCATGCCAGCAATCGAACACAAAGGCCTCTGCGGTGCAATGAGGTCGGCTGGCAAAGGCTTAGCGTGCTCAACCACAGAAGCCGTCTAACATAATTAATATAAATCTAAAACATACAAAAGCCTGTGAAATAACGAAATACATAAATATAATAAATATATAATTATAATTATAACACCATTTATAAATTGTTTAACCCGGCAGTTGTCCTATCTTGTGTCTGAATTTCAATATTTGTGTATAAATAGATGGAAAGCGGTTACCATCGCCTTAGGATATTTGTAACATCAAATCTGCCATGTACTGCCGCTCTCTAAAGGGAGACGGGAACCTGGTCACTAATCCCGGAACGCAACTCAAGGTTGCTATGGCGACATACTCTAAACCAGAGGTGGTAGCCATCGAGACGGGCAAACACCCTACCACCAGTCTGTGGGTTGTTTTGTCACCTACTACGACAAGCCGCCTGGCCGTAGGAAATTGTATGTAGTATTATTAAGTATTTCCACCCCTTCACGGATAAAAACCATCGAAGTATACAACGAACATCAAAGTACATTAGTATCGCGCAGAATCCACAGATGGCGTAAAGAGACACAGTATACACGGTCAGCAGTTTAATTGCAATTAACAATTTTCTGTCTAGCTTCCATCCGCCGAGTAAAATGCGATAAGGAACTTCGTTTAAAAAAAACGTATTAAAGGAGTAAAGTGCTAATCGCAGACGACGTTGAAGTTACGCACAAGCGTCGGCGCTACGCATCATTTCCCGGCCGTCCGGGCAGATTAACTCCTGCACGATGACATGGGTGTAGACTCTGACCGTAAGTAATTACGAATTGGGCTTCGGTGAACACGAGCCTTAATCAGTCTCATTCTTTGATGGTTGACATTCAAAATCTAGCAATTAGTTTACAGAAGCTTCTTTAACCTTGGATTTAATACGTCTTATAATAAATGTATTTTATATAAGAATATTATTAATACTAAATCAATAGGTACAACACCATAAAGGGTGACTGCGCTGTTATTGATGTAATTTCAAACAAAAAATATCTGACTTCTGATTATCATAAATTAATCGTCAATCTCTTTCAGATATTGCTAAGAAACCAAAAGGAACGATAAACCAATAAACACTTACTTGCCGTTGCGTATAACAAATGCGATGGACTCCTGCAGCGCTGGAATGATTTCGAAGGAGGTTCGACGTTTAATTTTCAGTTTTATAATAAAGGACATTATTGTGTTAGATAAAAGATGGGTTGTAATAGTGTCGCGTCATTCACATAAGTAATGCACTGCTTGGCGGGGCGTCGCATCAAAATTTACCGCTTAGTCTCGTTCTTTTTCATATAACAACACTGAATCGCGGCTTGAGAAAATACCAATTTTGGAATACATCGTGCCCTTTATGGTTATTATAGCAATATAAAC
The DNA here is from genome assembly GCA_012273795.1 of Dendrolimus punctatus. Taxonomy (NCBI): domain Eukaryota; kingdom Metazoa; phylum Arthropoda; class Insecta; order Lepidoptera; family Lasiocampidae; genus Dendrolimus; species Dendrolimus punctatus. The sequence goes on from CM022527.1 coordinate 8,807,013, forward strand.
TTTGTCAATTCTATATTTCAATTTCGACTAAAGGGCAAATTAATGTCCTAGAACATTGACCTATAGCAAGTTAAAGTTTTTCTGGGAAGCAATTTAGTAGCATGGTTATATCTTTAGGGCGTCTCAAGTATTATCATAGAAAGGCAGCGTAACCATTAGGAATATATTTTTAAATACATCATATCTGTTTTATTAAGAATGAAATATACGGAAAATTATTATAAAAAAGTAGATTCCGAGTCGACGACGCTCGAAAATATTTATTCAAATAAGTCGCCATCAACCCGACCGTAAAAGTACGCGGAGGGTTGAGGGCTAGCAGTTTTATTAATATTAAACGAACGCTTCAGTTGACACAAATTGGCGATAACCGAAGCGAGCACGACATAAATGTTTGTTTCCATTTAAGCATTTTTTATGTAGAAAAGGATGGCTATAGGCTTGTAAGGAATAATAATTATATTACTGTAAATATTAAGGAAGGGATTAATTTATGTATATTTATAGCAAGTGACTGAAAAGTAACAAATGAACAAATAATAGAGCACTCTTCGTGTCGCATGTAAAGTTGAATCCAGTCTATTACATACTATCAGTATACGTACACTTATTATTTTGCAAATACGTAAATTAAACTAATTACATACATATATTCATATTATCAGGCCTTTTTGCCATGAGAGTAGGTAGAGACTATATCACCGACCACTTGCGACGATACCGAGAAAAAACTTTAGCTTCATCTACTTTCATTAACCTCTTCATACATGCAAGTTTATTTGATATGCTTTTTACCTGAACTCGTTTTAACACTTCTGTTGTTTGGTATGTTATTAAACTAATTAATCGTAACAATGTAATAAATCTATAGCCAGTAGGTGATAATGTTTTGATATTATGTATATAGTCCGAGACAAGTGACAACGTAAATTTTAATAAAACTTATAGTGTTAAGGATTAAAACGTATTTTTGTTCTTCATTTCATGATAACTCTTACTCATAATTTACTATAATATGCCTGACAACTTAAATGAAAGTTTTAGTGTCCAAGTAATTTGTTGCATACGCATTATCACGCCTGTTTTTTCATATGGGTAGACAGACGCTGGATTGCAATATGCTAAGTTCTTGGTATTCACATTTCCCTTCACCATTTTTATTAACATCTTCATAAATGTATACCTGTTCGAAGCGCTTCTTGCCTGTTCTTTCATGTTTTTTCATGCCATGCTAAGTACGCTGCGATTTACTGCCATCAACTGTAACATTAACACTACTGGAATCCCTCATGTTTTGTTAGTCTTCTTTTGTACATTTTCTCTATATACCTCAACTGCCTTAGATACGTTTTTCAACCCTTATTATTAAATTTAGTTTTCAATTCACAACACGTTTATTGATTTATTACATAATACAAAATTGAATTGAAAGGTATAATAATTACAATTTATAGCTACCTACATTCATGAGAAAAAAGGGGGCTTCCTGATTGATGTATTTGAAATATGTATTTGAAAAACATACATCGTCGATTAAAGGAATGATTGAAGTAGAACTAGGGGTGTCTACATCATCCTTGAAAGTTTGAAAACGGTTATTATAAACTTATTTTATCGAACGGAGTGCACATTTGTCATAGACAAGGTTTCAATAGAACAAAGCGCATGGCCAATTAAATAAAACGACAAGACACGAGCTTCGTGTACCCTCTGTACTATACCTGGCAGATGTTGACAGTTTGTTTCATGACTGCAATAACTTTCAATTATATTTCGAAACCCAAGTGACGTTTCTAATATTCCGCATGGTGCGGAGAAAATGTACTCATCCCACGTGCATACTGTACATTGTTCACTTTAATTGCAAGGTTTGAAAAATTAGCTTTCAGCCTTCAATTCAATACATTCCCTCCTTCTTACTAAAATATTCCTACATAAATATACATACATATTATTGTGTAGGTATGCGAAGTGATTTTTAGAATAAATATATGAAAAGGTCACCTGTGACAGATTTTAAGTAACGTAATAACCTCAGGGCAAAAGGAGACTTTATTCATTACCTTATATTATTAAATCTTATAAAGTGCGAGCATTATTGTCAAAAACCTGTGCTTTTTTCCACATTTTAAGTGGCGAATATGCGCGGGCGTCGCCGACCCGCGAGCTCCCGCGGCGCGGGACCCGCTCGACCACACCACATTTAATTTATTACGAACAATCACATTACCATATCACTAATATAATACAGTCGAATACGCGTATATGCGCCTTAAACGGCTTTTCGACTCCTTTGTTATCCAAAATTTATGAACGCTGCATACATATCGGAAAACATTGCTTTACAAATATTGTTTTACAAGTTATTTACATCGAAAAGGCAATAAAGTATACAAATCTCTTAAATCTAAAATTCTCTTAAGTCAGTCTTCCTTTGATCACGGTTTTTCGTAAAATTCTTGAGTAATAAACCAATAAGTATAAATAATAAACGTGTGATTTCAATCACTGAGAAAGGTCTTAAAAGTTTTAAAATTAATCTCGCCAAAAGGTTAAACCACGCATCGGTGGTTGTAAATTAATGTTAATGCCAGAACCCATCATATTAAAGTAATATTCAAATCGAGTCACAACAAAAGAATCCTAACCCGTAGCTCAGGTTTCAAAGAATGCGTGTTGCATGGGTAACACAATACGCGCGCTCAACGAGTATGGCTTGGAACCAGTGTCTCCATACGCACCCTAAACACCGTGCATTCATTGTATTTTTGATCATCTATGGTATTTTTTTTTCTAGTACCATCGTTCATCATCATTTAACTATCCGTCAATACTAATAAATAACTTTTAAATTAGTTTAATGTAACTAAATTGAATAAGTATGAATGTAACTTAATTTTAATTTATTAAAATTGAATAAATTTGGAACATAATAGTGTCTTTACGTACATATTTGGTTACAGACGGAGTTTAATGAAGTTTTATATGTATTATACCAATATGTGTACTTTAAGTAATTGGACAATTATAAAATGTTTCTTTCTAGAAATTGTAAAAATCCCCTTAGCATAAATACGACTCACAAGTTTACACAAGCAAAGTCGCGTGGGATCCCGTAGCCTTTATAAATTAAAGTTATTGTAAGTGTCGACCATAATTTAGCCTTAATTAGCATTTTATTCTCGATGTAATATTCATTATGTTAATACACTTTTCTATAAACCTAGTACTTTGGTGTCAAGATATAAGATTCAATGTTTTTATATCGTTATGCTATGACTTGAACGTTGCTGCGGCTACTACAATTTAGCCTCTATATATATTTATTTGTGTGTGTGTGTGTGTGTTTATGTGTGTGTGTGTGTGTGTGTGTGTGTGTGTGTGTGTGTGTGTGTGTGTGTGTGTGTGTGTGTGTGTGTGTGTGTGTGTGTGTGTGTGTGTGTGTGTGTGTGTGTGTGTGTGTTTGTGTCTCTGTGTGTTGTGTGTGAAAATATAGCAATTTTCAGAAAATATGACAAGGTTCAGCTTTTTGTGCAACCACAAGGCATTAACACCTCAAAAATCCTTTTTATTTAATCGTAAAACAAGGAAAACGAAATTTAAAATCAGAAAACTTTACCAATTCTTTTAATTTTCAACTCAAATACTGCATTTTGTAATCGTCATAGGGAAACACAGGCTACTGGGGAGATAGGGAGACTTCCATACATAAATTGATGTGACAATACACTACTTTTTATCCAACTTTCGCTTGTTATGGACGTATTATCTTTTTTATTTATTACTCTGTGAGTTACTAGCGTTGATAGCCTAAAGCTAAAAAGTGACAGAAATTATTGTATTGTTTCATGTTTTATATATTGAGAATAGCAACATAAAAAATAGAAATAAAATGCTTGCAAGTGATAACGAGTCTAGGGGGATTCCTTACTCTTTATAACTTGCAAGCATTCATTGTACTTTGACTGACACTGAACTTGACGGTTTTTTTCATGATTCTTGAGTTGGTTGCAAAATATTTCTATCCTCCGATTAATCATTACGTTCTCCTAGAATATAAATTTGAAAACTGCACAGGGAAATCCACGTGGAATTTCAAGTAGTATAAAAATTACCACGATTACTAACAAGGATCAAAATATTCGTTTTCACAAATTTAACACAGGAACACCAACTACGCTTTGCATACAATCAGAAGCATTATGCTTTTTTCAGTATGGAATTTAACACAATATAAAATTGCCCATTGTGTATTACCGAAAAGTAGGGAGTCGTGATACAGGCAATGAATAACATAGCATTAAAATAGAATAACACGATCCATTGCGGCAGAAGTAAAGCATGATTGACACGTGATCCTTACAGCCGCTGAATTGTGAATACGTCGTACAATTCGATCATTTTTTTCTATAAGTATTTTTATTACCCCATTGTGGGATTGGTCTTAACCCGTAGCGATGCGGAAAATATTAATAGAGTGTTTTATATCACAATAACACATATTCAATTTATGAACTGTGTTTTTTATTAAGGGGTTTAAAGTTTATTTTCAATCAAGCGACGACGTCGAGTCAAGCGTGGTTTTCTTTGCAAGTTAAAATGTATATATAAACGTATAAACTCAAATAAAATAACGCAAAATAAAGAGTAGTTCACGCAGGATACAGTGACAGTTTATATGCAGACAATTACAGCAGGTAGATGTAATAATAAAAGTCAAATTGTAACTCATTCCAAAGACAGTATCCAAAGAAAAAAAATATGAAGTTTAAGACGCTTAAACGTAATTTGTTGTCGGAGAAGGGCCATTTAATGACATGATAGTAATTAAACGTATCGACGCGTGAAATAATAAAAACCATAAAATTCACACTTAAAAATTTAATGAAATATTAAAAAATCTTAAACATATAGTACCTATTAAAAATAATAGTTTATTCAGAAACTTAATTATACTTAATGCAATGAAAGCAGTCTGTGATATGACTGTCTAAACTATAGATATAAAATCCGTAGATATCACAGGGAACAGGGTAAAATTTCTACGTTAAAAACACGGATAAAATCTCGTAAACACGCAAAAGGGAGCTGTGAGTTAATTATTTTACTGACTGACCGGCTTGAATTATCGTACACGACTCGTAATAAAACTCCAACAGCGGAGGTTTTTATCAGGAATAAAGGAACATGTTGCCATAATTCATTAGGTAAACAGTTTGACTGTGTACGAGAGTAAAATTTTTATATAAATCTCCCAAGTTACGAGTTTGTGTTATTGTGTCCCTTTTGAAATAATATTTATTATACTGTAGAAGGAGTAGGCGCAACGGACATGACTCATGTGCAATTTGTCTCCTTATTGTACATAATATATGAAACAACAATAGGTAACAACTAAGTGGCATTTAAGAGCCGCGTTTCAGACTGAGCTGGTCGGGGGCAAAGCGTTGCATCCGTATGGATTCGCCAACGACGTTATATTTTCACCATCATAGAAAATGTCTCAAGAAGCACAAAGTGACCTGAACCTTGATAACAAAATATGTATGGACCGTGTTATAGATGTACCGCGTTTCGTTGTCGGCTCGGGAGGTGTAATATAGTCCTTTGTATGTGCGTTTTCTAATAGCACCGATTGAAACCGCGATTTATTGATCTAAGTTATTTACATAAGTATGAACTGACTGAAGAATGACTATTAATAGTACTAAATTATTGTGTAAGAATGGACCTGTGTGGCGCTGTGTTGTTCGTGCCTACCCCGCAAGGGACCTGGCGTGAAGTTATGTATGTATGTAAATTATTATAACGAATTCATTATCAGTTAAAAATAAAAACGTGTATCAAAGTAAATAAAAATAAAAACAGTTCGCAATATCAAGTATTTTTATGTTGGGTTTATATAATCTATCTTACTACTTACTAATCTTTTACTTTACCGTTGTTCAAAAAACACATTATTTATCTATAGAGTTAATGTTAAAATTTTACCAGTACTAAAATAAATGAATGAGTATTACTAATATATCTTTATCAATACTGGCATTACTGACACCTCTATATAATGTGTGATTGTGTGTAATATCTTATCTGTCCAGAAATTCAAGTATATATTATTTTAAAATTAGAATTGAAACTGGTTGAAACAAATTCGTTAAGTCCATCTGCTTATCTATGTTTTAAATATCAAAATTAGATCCAATTGAATTGTATCAACATACAATGTAGTATTTTATACTATGTTAAAAATGAAATTAAATCATAAAAATCAAATTCATATTATGGTCATATGGAATACAAAAGAATATATAAAAATCGCAAGCGGACCCAAACAAAGAGTGTTCTTTGACAAGAACAACGGTATAATAAAAATAAGTGGATGTTTAAGTGAAACCGACAAAATAACTTTGTACACAAAGTCCGTCGTACATCACCGCAAAGAATTTAATCACGCCAGTGAACATAGTAGCCGGTATTTCGATGATATCTATGAACCCTCAGATGCAATACACAAGCTCAACAAATCTGAAAGGTGGTCGTGTACGGATATGCAAGATATTTTACACAATTGAAATTGCTAAGATGCTTATGCGCATTTTATAACAAAAGCACGTATTTCACAACAGGGACTTACGACGGCTACTCTCATATTAGCAATACAAAATGCTTTTTCCACAGTATAATTGTAATAAATAAAAGTACAATATAACTAAAATGCGTGATTCACTATTTAGGAATTTTAGACATAAACTTGTTTACTATAGACCGTATAGACTAAGACTGTTTAAATACTTTTAAACATAGAGATAATGATGTCATAAATAATACCATTGTATACAATCAAACTACTTTTCATTCTTACTTACCATAATAATATAAAAAGATAGATTTCCTTTTTCCTTCTTTGCGACCTTGGGAGCAATTAAATTAGTACCTGTATTTTCCCTAGATTTCTACAAATTTATTCACTTATTTTACACACGTGGTGAATACAACAACTACAATATATAATATTGTTACGAGTTGCGGGACTCGAATTAAAATGCAGTTGGAATTATTATAGTTTATTAGAACTACACAAACACGTATAACACAGTTACAAATATAACCGAACACAACAAATCCAACAAGTCCGTCACTAATAGATTACCGAATGTACACACGTGTCGCTTTGACTGTAGTTCTCGCTCGACTGCCTCCCCCTCCATCAGGTCATTTGTACAGTATATAAAACATTATATACTGTGCAATTGCAATATGTCTGCCCGGCAACGTGGACCGAATTTCCTAGAATCAGCTTTACTTTAAAATCCGTAACACCTAGCTAATGACTATAATGCAACAATAGGTCGTATTCAAATAAGTAAACAAAAGAAGACGATCATAAAAGAATTTCAATGTTATCAGTTTAAATGCCAACAGGTAATAAATGTGCTTTGTTTCAGATATGGTTTTTGTTTGTCGAGACCTGAATTGTAACAATATAATGCGCTAAAATTGCATCGCTCGGAGACTACAGAACCATTGACCAAAACTTACAACTCAACACCGATAAAGAAGTAACGAAATTGTTTGTGTATATTTTAGACAATGACTTTTTGAAGAAATGTTTTTAAAATAAAAATTACAAATTAACTAATTACAAACAGTATGAGGAACATCACATCTTCAAACAAATCCAAAAGCTTGTATAAAATATTTCACCATTGGAATGACACAATATACATTTACATACAGACGATTACCGATTCAAGCGAAACTATGCTTATCTAATCAGTCTGGGACAAATATGGGGAGTCTCCCTGTGGGGCATTTATGAGTTCCTAGTTGTATATGCGCCAATATTTTTGTCAGTTACACGTAACTTATTATACGGTGCGACGACCCCTAACTGTTACTTTGGTTTAGGAATTTAACTATTCTATAATATAATAATATTGGGTAGACGCACGCACAAAGAATACATTTTCCTGTAAATTTTATCTATGTAAAACAAGTAGATTTTGAGAAAATGGTTGTGACATTCACAGATAGATAGGATAAACGAATGAACGGACATAACGATTTCATAAGGGTTCCGAGGATTTTATAGGGTATTTTTTTGTCAAAGGCAAGGGAACCATAAACAGCAGGTGCCTCAGCTACTGCAATACCGCAGTTAGTGGGTAGGCGTGAGGTAATACAATTCTTCGGTAAGTTAATAAATCAACAGTCACTTCAAATACCCGCCCGTAGTTTCTTCAATGTGAGACAATTTGCAGATGCTCATAGTAGTGCAACACATAATATATATACGAATAGCTTGACACGATCGAAAGCGATGGCATTCGGCCCAGATGCTATATGTATTGTTTGCAAATAACAAAGTGAAGCCAGAGAACTACGACAGTTTATAATTGTGCCACGACAATGAGTAATCTAACCGGTCCTATTTGGCAGCACGTCGTGTATCCCTGACAATAGAGCAAAAAATCCTTAGAGAAGGTTTAATTACAAAAAACATTATTTTAACATGTAGATTTTTCGCTTGTACAATAATAATTATACATACATATGAATTTGTTTTTGACAATGTGTACATAAAACAGCATTATTTTTTAGTAATTTGTGCCAAATTCGAATGTTTCATTTTTTAGTTCAAACTTAATTGATATATATTTTACTAGCGGTCTCGGCAGCCGTTGTCATGCCCTGAAAAAATAAAATCTAGAACCCAATTCTAGCGTCTAGTTGTGAATCTAAACCACCATTTAGACCCATTTAAACAACACAAAATGTCATCAAAATCGTAGATCCTGATTCCAGTACCAAGTATTTTGTTTAGAATCATGGGTAACATTATTGAAACTTTCCCTGATTTTTATATATCCTTTGAATTTCAAAGAATTTTAGAACTTAGGTCACAAATTTTTTGAGTTTATTCGTTACAAATATACAAAAAATTTCTTCATAATATTAGTATAGATTATACAAAAGCCTTAATATTTTATCTTCCTAAATAAATGGAATAAGCTTAATTTTATATCATGAGATAAATATGAAAGATATAAAAGTCGGTAGTATTTGTACAATCATCATCATTACTGTGATGAAATATTTTGAAGCTCAGTTTGTCATTCGTATAATTTTTAAAGCAGTTTCCGACTATGAACGAATTAAACCTTATTCTTATTATTAGCTTAGATACATTCAAATTCGTAAGTACATACGGTTTAATTGGTTCACAGCTTTAAATACCTAGCTCAAAAACTTGCCGTTTCATTTACAAAAAAAAAGGTAGGTTCTGCAAAAGTGTCATATAACAAAATAAAAAATAAACCTACACATAATTATCGTCCAGTTCGCATCGTTAACGAATAATGAAATAATTTAAAACATATATCATGTGTTATTAAATAGGACTTGTGGTGGTATGCCTAGCTATTGTTTTTTGTTAGGTTTTAAGCTTTACTTTTTGTGAGTTTTCTGAAGTACAAGGTATAAGACCATTTATTTGAAAAACGTTTTATATCGAAATAATAATGTATAACTTTGATAAATATGTCGACTCTATTCCATTACGTTCAACACCCCATGAGCCCTTAATCGCCAGGTGCCAAGCCCGTGGCGAACAAATAAGCCCATGTTGCCTTTAGCGCGCCAAATTGCCTGTGTCGCGATCTAACGCACTGCTAAGGGTTCCGCTCACGTGTAAAATCTCAGCGATTTACACCACACAATTAAACCCATCGAGGGTTAACTGGCCGAGAACAAACATTCCTAACGTTTGAAGAGAGCACTAAGGCACTTAATTTCATAGTGGAACAAATAGGATTAGTTTTGTGCATGAATGCCCAAATTGCATGTAAATTACTCTAACAACTATGACTAACCACAATATATATATTGCAGGGAAGTTACTCGTAGATCCATATTCACTAAAAAAGATTTTGTATACCTGAAACAAAACAAAAACATCCGTTAGTGTTATTTTAAGCAGGTGTTATAGTACGATTGACAAACGATTTATAGCAGCACTAGCCTTATTTCAACTACGTCATTTCCGATTTCGTTTACTCCAGTCCCAAACCATTCACCGGACAGGACGTTAATTAGAAAATGATGTGGGAAATTATTAATAGGTCTACCGGGTATACGATTAGATAACAAACTAGTCCATTAGTCGACAAGGATAGGACACCATCAAAAAGCCAGCGTTCGGTTTTACTCATTAATTCTATTGTTTTAAGATTTAAATTGGGTTAGGTAGAGGTTAACTGAAAAGGACCTCGCAGGAATAAAGACGAGATAAAGCAGTAGCGTACACAATACGGCGCGCGTTTGTCTGGGTCGGGTGAGACGGGTGGTTGAAGAATGATCAGCCGTGTGGAAATGACGATTTAATGGATTATACGTGTCTGAAGACAGAGATAAGTGTCGCGCCGGCCAGTATCAGACCCGTCGCCGAAGATTAGGCACCAAAATTACAAAAATTAATAATAAAATGGATATCAACTAAAGATTGATTTTACATTTATTTTAGGCAGTGATGATGTCAAGTGACAAATTTGGATACATTTTACCAGGCACACGTTTTCTCTGTGTATGTAGACACCTAAACTGTGTCTCAAAGTCACTTCTTGATTTCTGGTGAATAAATTACGTACTCAAGTGCGTTAGGGAATCAATAAGTTATACGCGTTGTTTATCGTTGAGTTATCAGTACAAGAAAAAACTAAAACTTTCATTGAGATTTTTAAGGCTGTTTTTAATATTAATTTTAAATTATATTTCAAATCCTGGTTTTAAATCAAATTTATTGGTGCACGCAATTATTTGCCAAAGATGAATGATTTAAATTTGCAGCCTCCGCATATAATCATAATGCCACAACAATCAGCAATTTAATGGCAATCTTCTCTTATAAAGGCAGGACAAGACACGCCTCGCCACTTACAACAAAAAGCCGTCGAAGGGATCTCCCGCTGATCTTTTGTATGCAACAATTCTAAGCACAATCTGGACAAACAGCCGTGAGACCCAGGGGTGAAATATTGAGCCAGTATCATTGTAGGACGGACACCTTAACCATTACAGAGCCATTTACAGAAAGGAAGAGGGACTATACAGCTCTCTGCTCTCGGAGAGATTGCAAATTTTCCGCTTCTCGCGTGTCAAAGGACATAATTTATTGGAATTGAGATAATAAACACGTCTCGGAAACAGGCTCACAACATTTAATATTTATATCGTAAACACGATAATAATTGATAATATAAATAATAATTAATTACGTTATTATAAAATAAGATTTTCTTAATATTAAAGCATGTACGTTTTAGTAGAGAAGAATATTAAAATAATTTGAATCTTCACTTTTCTTACTCGCCGACATTAAATACTAATTCAAGTACCGGAATACTTTAGGATCAGACTCAATGTGTCTGATGACACCTTAATTGTTTATTTTTATAAGACTGTCGAAAAGGGGGTGTTATGTGTTCAAAAGTCAATAGTCCTCACTTAACTGTCTAGATGGCTACAAAAGAAACCACTTCTTCAGCACTTAGCCACTTCCGCAACTAATTTGAAGAAGCCACAGTCTGACGTGGATGAGCCATGTGACTTTCATTACAAAATATAATAGTTAACACGAAAGCTGTCAACACCCTACTCTACTTAGGTATATTTAAAATATGGAAAATGTAGAAACTTCAATATTATATATCGAGTTTGGAAACAAATTATGCCCAAAATTCATTCATTCATTCGGATTCATATCCGATGGCGTGAAAATGAAATTAATAAATAATTGAACTAACTACAGATTTTACTTTTTAATTTATATTCGTAAAGGTAATATTTAATTAGTGCTGGCGTTGAGGTGAAATCCATTTCAATCAGCATACTGAGCATAACAGATGCAGCTAAAACATCAACATTATTTATTATTTGTCTCGTACGAGTATACATTGACATGCTAGAGGAGCGTAACATATTTGTGGCACGTAGTGATTTTTTGCAGAACGGCAGGTGTGAATCAACCGAACAATTAGCAGCACGCCTCACGTAGAATACAGATAGATGTATTATACTCCAACTTTAAATTAATCCATACTTGTATATAAATGTGAAAGTTGCTTTACATATAAAATTAAGCTTTTTGTATCAAAAACCAAAATATTAATCCTTATACTTTCAAATTATGCCAGCACTTTATTCAGGGTAAACTATACCTGTCAATTTCGAAATATTAAGATACATTTTTATTTTATATCCATTCAGATTCAGTATTTACACAGGTTAATCGATTAAGGTACTACTAAATCGGTTAGGTACCATGGTATGTCAACTTTCTACATGGGTAAAACAATGGCATGGAATACTTTACACCCCGATAATAATATAGTTTCAAAAGGTTCAACAGTAGGCTAGCATAAAAAACGCAATATACGAATATTTTACTAAATATACTGAGAATGTATCAACAATGATTCATGAATGTGAAAAAAACTTGACTAATAATCAGAACAAACCGGCGTTTAGTCTGTTGGTATTAATCATGGGAAATGCAATGTAACATTAGTCAGGCACAATTTGTTAAATGAAACGGCAACAAACAAATTGGTGGCTACATTAAATGCATAATGTGCAGACGTTTAATTTGATTAGAGGTTTCAGATGATCGGTGGGAAATTATATCAGGAAGGCCTAAACTATTATAAAAGGTGGATTGAATTCCCAGAAAGCATAAATTTGATCCAAAAAATACCTTAAAGGGATATGTTGCATGCGCTTCTCAGGAAACTTTTGAGAGATTGAAATTTTAGTATACCTAAAAATATATGGCTCATAAATAGGTCACTTAATATGTAGGTTAGTATTTCAAAACGGCATTCAGTCTTGAATAAATATTACACCTAAAATTGGTGTTGGTGAAATCATAATAGATATGCTAGTCATTATCAACGTTATCAATCGAGCGACTAATACAACAAATTCGACATCTCATTGCGTATCAAGTAAAACGCTCTCTAGTGCCTAAAACTTTCACGGTCATAACTATGATTTAACTTCAGTTCAGACTACATGAGAATCTCAGTGTTATATTAAGAATTTTAGAGACACTTATGTAATGTGATGAAAGTTGCTAAAACGCCGCCAAGTGTCCACTAAGGGCCTTACGCATTTGAAAAGTTTTATTTTGACTGCATATGGCCTGAAACCTCGAATAACCACTTATCCGTGTACACGAACGAGCCTTAGTTTAATATATAGGATTGTTATGGTGGTAACCAATCCTGTTACTGTTTGTTTGTTTATAGTGTAACTATATCTCTAAACAAGGATTCGCTTGCGCAATTTTTTTTTTTTATCCTGAAGAAACTATTAAATTTATTAAGGTAAAAGTTGTCTCACAATTATAACCGTTATTTAAATTACAAATAGACCAAATCTCATCATAACTCTTCATCTCAGGACCATAATAAAACACACAAGTGTACAGACATCCTAAGCAGTCATTTTTGCTTTTAACTTATAATATGGATGCATTCCATGACATTAATTTGCTAACGATTTATCGTAATAAATGTGATAAAATAAATATTTTAATAAACAAATTATTTCAAAACAGTAGGTTTGTAAAGTGGAGTTAATAAATTCTATGGCATATCACTAATAGGTTAACAATTTCTAGAGTCTGAATTATAAAAAAAACATAAATTGAATTTCATAGTAGTATTTAATTTTATAGTTTAGTTTAATACTTGAATATTGTTAATTCTGTATGTATTGTAAATAAAATCTCTACAATTTTTTGCAATCCGTTGAGCCGTTACGGACCCTGCATTATATAAAATCGCTCTTTTCACTTCAATTTTAGTAAACGTACATTTTGATCGGTCATTTCATAAAAAATACAACATTATTTACGTCTCTGCAATTAGAGTTGCTTAATAGCATGAAATCAGTTTTTTTGCTGATCGTTAAAGCTTTTTGTATTAAAATTAAGCCGAAAGATATTAAACATATTGTTACTTCAATATAAATAACTTAATTCGATAAATTGAAAAAAATAACTAGTTTAGGTAAACAATGATTACTGCTATTGTTTAAAGCAAAGTTACAGTCAGTTACCAACCATTATGAGACAATTGGTGTACCAGATTTGTTATATTTTAATTATTGTCTCGTATTAATATTATATTGCAAAATTCTAAACATGCCGTGCCTGTATATTAAAGCAATTAAAAAACAACTGGAATACCACTACACTACTCCTATATAAACGACGGAGAACAAGATGCATTTTTTAGATTTCCTGTCTGTTTGTTCGGGATTCACGTAAAACCTATTGGGCAGATTTCGATGCGATTTTCGCTGATCGACAGACAATTCTTAGACTTTAAATCTGCACTACTTTTTATCCTGTGAATTTCGCAGGAATTTTTCTGGGAATTATTTAAAACGGCCAAATAAAATAATGAAATTCAAAGGTAATATTTTATCCTATGAATCCTCCGAGAATTTTCCCGAGAGCGGTTTATAGTTGTTCGGGTGCATAAAATTAGCTTATTCCACAGTTTTCACTAAAACAATAGCTTACATTCTTTTTTAAATGCTGTGGTCGCTACATTGTACGCCGGAAATCCCGCGGGAATTTCAAATTAAATAAGTATAACGGAAAAAGTTACGTGGATTTTAGGACCCGCATTTTCAACTAATTTAGTATTACACATTCCAAATCTTTAAAGTGAAGTATTTAATTACAGCTAGGGGAAAATACACTGTTAATTTCTGTTTAATTGTTGATATGGAGGTAACAAATTGTCAACAATCATCAAGCTCAACCGTAGGTACACAAACGCAATATAATAATATCAGCGGGAGTGTTAACAAGCAGCGACTGCGACAGTGCGCTTGCGCACTACCTGGCCAGCTGCTCAGGACCCCCACCAAGCCTTGCTTGCTTTAGCCCGCAATGGCCTGCAACCATCCCTCTATCTCATTCGCACGCACAGCACAAAAGCTTGTCTGAGCAGCTACAAAAAGCAGTTTCGCTCTTTAGTGTTGTGTATCGACCTTATTTGTGTGCGTTCACTGTATTTTCTCTCAGCCTCTTTCGCAGCACCGATAAGCGGGATATGGTCAGACGATCTGGGGCGCTTAAAACCTTATTGCTCCGAGCGTGAATATACCTGTTGGAACGCGTGAACCGGCGCGCGGCGCGGCCTTGTGCGCGAGCGCACCGCAGGTTAAAACACAAGACAGTTCCACCCCAGACCTCTGCGTGGCCGCTCGTGCCGTATAGCGTGTACTACAGTCGAGTAAAGAGGAACACGTCGATCCTGTCCAATTAGTGCTCTCGCGGGAAACGAGTTAAGTGGCCGGTTCGGCTAGTGAAACGATCAACCTTCGGGGCAAAATGGAATAAACTAGTGCGTGTGGTGTTTATGTGGAAGTTTAGTGTCAAAGGATGTATATTAAACTATGGAATAAAGTAACGTGTGTCTAACTAAGTTGCAATAATGCATCACAAGTGTTTCGTGAACGCGTTTCTGCTGTTAAGCACCGCCTTCACGGCGAAAAGTGCGTCGTTATCAGCTACCACGGGGACACGTTACCAAGCCCCTGACGAGTGCGGTTGGATGACAGATTACGATGGTTCTGGAGTAGCATTACAGTGTCGACTTAGGACTATAAACAGTGAATTAGAAAACACAAACTTCAGTGCAATACAACCGCATCCGACGGTGCGGCTACGGCTAGAGTGCAGCGATGCATTGTTCTTTCAAAGCTCTCTCGCCCCCGGCAGTTTCCGACAGTTAATAGAACTGCGTGAACTCACCATTGAATACTGCAAAATAGGGAACCTTTCTGAGAGTGCATTTACTGGATTACGGCAACTTAGAAATTTAACAATACGTACGCATAACACGGATTGGTCTACTATGTCACTTGAAATTACACCAACTGCATTTTCCAGAGATGTTCAGAATTTGGAACGCATAGATTTGAGTGAGAATAATATGTTGGTTTTTCCTGATGGTGCACTATGTACGTTAAGAAACTTGGAATATTTAAATATGACTGGGAACAGAATGCGAGATATAAGCCATTTTCAATTTTCTTCCGCGCACCGACATCCGTCGGACAAATGTGGAGATAATCTTTCCGTTTTGGATCTGTCTAGAAATGTTATAGACACTTTGCCACCTAATTTACTTTCAGGACTACGAAGATTAGAAAAATTATATTTACAAGGTAATGGGTTGGCGTCTGTGGCAGATAGAGCTTTAGAAGGTCTAATATCATTAACAACGATAAGATTTTCAGATAATCAACTTACTAGCCTTCCACCAGAACTTTTCAGTGACACAAAAAACCTTAAAGAGATATATTTAAATAATAACACAATTGGTGTTCTTGCACCAGGTTTATTCGGGGACTTGGTTCACCTTCTGGTTTTAGACTTATCATATAATGAGCTTACATCAGATTGGATTAATACATCAACATTTTCTGGACTAAAAAGACTAGTTTTTCTAGACTTTTCACACAATAGAGTATCAAAAATGGAAATTGCATTGTTCAGAGATTTACATAACTTGCAAATATTGAAGATGCAAGATAATTTTATTGAGCACATTCCGGAAAATGTATTCAGCTCTTTAAACAATTTGCACACATTAACATTATCAAACAATAGACTGACAAATATTGAAAGTTATTCATTTATAGGGCTGCAAGTTCTGTCTGTTCTTTCCATAGATAGTAATCGAATTTCTAAAATTCACACACATGCTTTTCGCAACTGTACATCTTTGCAAGATTTACATGTCAATGGGAATAGGCTTGATGAAGTTCCAATAGCACTGAAAGAAATACCTCAATTAAAAACTCTTGATTTGGGTGAAAATTTGATTGTCAGCATTGAAAATGCTTCATTTATGAATATGGATCAAATGTATGGATTACGGCTGACAGAAAATAACATTGGTAATATCAGTAAAGGTGTTTTTGATAAAATGGTTTCATTAAAAATATTAAATTTATCAAGAAATAAAATCCACAAAATTGAAGCCGGTGCATTTGATGGGAACGTCAATTTGCAAGCTATTCGTTTGGATGGAAATTATCTAACAGATATAGGAGGACTTTTTGCAAAATTACCTACTTTGATATGGTTGAACATTTCTGATAACCGATTGGAATGGTTCGACTACGCCATGATTCCAACTGGATTGCAATGGTTGGATATACACGCTAATAGAATTGCCGAACTGGGAAATTACTTCGAGATAGAATCACAACTATCACTTAGTACTTTTGATGCTAGTTCTAACAGACTAACAGAAATAACTGGAAGCGCAATACCTAACTCTGTAGAAATGTTGTATTTGAACGACAATCTTATTTCTAAAGTTCAGTCTTACACGTTTTTCAAAAAACCTAACTTAACCCGAGTGGATTTATTTGGAAATAAAATAACGAGTTTGGACCCAAATTCATTAAGGATATCTGCAGTTCCACAAGACAAATCAGTACCAGAATTTTTTATTGGCGGAAACCCATTAGAATGTGATTGTACAATGGACTGGTTACAAAAAATTAATACAGGAAACCGAGCAAGAACACAACCCAAGTTGATGGACCTGGACAGCATTTACTGCAAATTACTGTACAGCCGAGGCAACGCCTACGTGCCTTTAGTAGAAGCTGCGCCTCACCAGTTTTTATGTAAATACGAGTCTCACTGCCACGCATTATGCCATTGCTGTGATTTTGATGCTTGCGACTGTGAAATGACTTGTCCGAACAACTGCACGTGTTATCACGATCCATCATGGTCGGCTAATGTAGTGGAATGTTCTAACGCCGGTTACGTGCATAGTCTACCCGAGAAAATACCTATGGAGGCCACTCAACTGTACCTCGACGGTAACGACATTAAGATTCTCCCAAGTCACGCATTCATTGGCAGAAAAAAGCTACAAATACTGTTTTTAAATTCTTCAAATATCGAAACTATTCATAATAGAACTTTTAATGGGTTAAAGGAACTGGAAGTACTACATTTGGACTATAATAGCCTTACTACATTGGAAGGACAAGAATTCGATGGATTGCTTAATTTACGGGAACTCTATATTAACAACAATCAAATTAAACATATAGGAAAAGAAATGTTTAATCATATGTCACATTTGAAAATATTACACCTTGACCATAATAGACTGATTACGCTATCAGTGTGGCAAATCAGTCCCAGTATAACCGCTATAACACTTTCATATAATCCGTGGTCTTGCGATTGCGAATATACTGAAATGTTCCGAGAATGGACAAAGAGGGTGAGTTCGATAACCGATTTATCCAATATTCAATGCATATACACGAAAGGAAATTCTACGCAAATAATGCCATACAATGAAAGTATTTACGAAGATCCGACTTCGGGATTTAAAATTGCAATTGAGAATGGATCAATTTGCACTGGGCTTCCCAGTATAAACAACAGCATCAACGGCAACTTAACAGCAACAAGGACTATAATAACAAATGAAGAAGTGCAAGATTACATGCCACTCCTTGTTGCAACACTTGGCGGTTTCTTATTAATATTTGTAGTAAGCTTACTCATTTTCATATATAGACAGGAAATGAGAGTATGGTGCCACTCTAAATTTGGTGTACGACTATTTTATAGTACAAGTAACATAGACCGAGAAGATTCTGAGAAAATGTATGATGCGTTCATTTGCTACAGTTCAAAAGATGAGGTGTGGGTCACTGAGGAACTCGCACCTTTACTTGAACCCTCATACAAACTTTGCCTATACTACCGAGATGTGGGCGGCTACGTGACTGAGAAGATAAGACAAGCTGTGGAATCATCGCGCCGAACTATTATGATTCTCAGTGAAAACTTTTTGAGATCCGAGTGGGTTCGTTACGAGTTAAAATCGGCATTACATCAAGTGTTAAGAGACAGACGAAAAAGACTGATTGTAGTGTTGTTAGGTCAAGTGTCACAAAAAGATCTCGATCCCGATATAAGACTATATCTAAAAACAAACAAGTGCTTGAACGCGGACGACAGGTTGTTCTGGGAGAAATTAAAGTTTGCGTTGCCCGATGTACGTAATAGCCAGCGGTGTCGCAACATGCCAAGTCCGGGAGCGAGTGGTGGTCTGCCGATGCACAGGCACCACCACACGAGGCCCCCGCACATGGGCATTCTGCCACCACCCCCCGTGCACGGCGCGCACCCCGTCCTGCCGCCGCACCCTTCACATGCATCGCACCAGGTACCACCGCGCGCGTCTCCGCGCACTATGTCCGTCCACGTATAAATATACAGTGACTCGATTATCGTACAGTGCATTTAAATCCCAGTGAGTGATAATAATCAAAGTTTCTCATAATAAAAAGTGATGGCTAGTCGATAAAAAAAATATAAACTGAATGTAAATACCCAAACATTAGAATAAGCTTTGTAAATATTTTAATATCTGCATTAAAAATTGTTTTATATGATGATATCGACCTATTTCACGTGTATATGAATATCACAAATATTGCTATGTCAAAGTACTGCTGAAAATTCGAGATGATTATAGCCGATTGTGTGGATAAGTATTGTATGCGTTATGCCTAGTTAGGCTGTGTTTGTTGGGCAAGCCTTGCCAACTACTATTAATGTTAATTAATAATAATGGCATTACTGCCGCTATCTGTGATAAATTTAGTTGTAAAGATTAACTTTTAAATATCCCATCAATGTATATTTGTACTTAAGTCATAATTAAAAAATATTTATTGTAAAAATTCGAAATTGACTGCGTCAAAGTGATATATGAAAATAAAATATCGGTTCAAATTTTTACTTTGTTTGTATTTCACGTAAATCCCATTTAATTAAATTATCTGTCACCCAAGATAATAATTACTATGTGTTTATTGTAAATGTACTAAATTAATAATCTAGTGCATTTACAATTAACAGAAATTGTAATTTGATATTATTTTCTAAAAAATAGAACAAAATTCACTGACGACACTTGAATCAAAATGTGTTTTATTAACTAAGTTACACTTTAAAACAAACATTGTAAGGAGATATAAAACTAAATTCGTTTTCACTAATTAATTCAAAATGTCCGCTCTTTGCAGCTTAAAGTAACTTTATCGCTTCATTTAATTTGCTGTTTCATTTGTGCACAACTTTATTTGCATATTAATTGATTTGCCTCTTTTTTATTTAACATTAATTGCCCACACCCTCACAAGCTGAAATAGCTATCTTGTACAAAAATCATGAATAAAAGAATATAAACATAAGAATTAGTCTTTATAGAATAGAGACGAACAGGAAAAAAAGAAATATGTACAAACATATGCTTATACACAAATTTAATTAAAAAATCATAATAACAACACAGCAACCTATTACACAAATTAATAACATAAAATAATTTTGATTTGCATAACAAACTAATTAACGTCTCCAAATTAGAATTGATCGACGAAATCAATTTATTAATTGAATTAATTTAAACGATTCCATTGAAACAGACTTAGACCCCTGCTTATTCATAGATATCCGTAGAATGATTAAACTGGTAATAAATATTATCAATTCAATAATCCTAAGAACATTATTGTAATCGGTAAAACGAACCTGGTTATAAGTGAAAATTGACTCAATCGACTGTGATATTATCTTACTATCATGTTACTATAAAATATACAACTAAAATAATTTTAACTATATTTAGACAGTAATGAATAAGTAACAATATTAATTGTTTCACAATTTATATTTCGTTTTATAAAAGACATTTTAAGAAAAACTGTAATAAAGTTTAGCATTGACGCCAAATCAGTCTCAAAAGAAAAATAACGAAAACTACAAGAAATAATGAACAGCTTTCGCTATACATGGCCTTCCTTAGACTTAATGCTTAATAGTTTTAAAATAATTACTTATGAAAAGGTACTAAGTTTGAAAATTATTACAATATGTGAAATTATTTTTAAGCTATATAATTGAAAACAATCAGAATCACATATAATACGATACCGCCCCTTGTGCACATTTAGAACATTTTTAGGCTATAACTTTTTGTGTGTTTTCTGTAATGGTGTACAATAAAGTGTTATCTATTTATCTATAATTATGCAAATTGAGACATGAACAGTTCATAAAGTGATTGAAAACGATTAGACGAATTTTGTAGAATATGATTGCTGACATATCAAATTTTTGAGCCAATATAAACATTGTGAACAATGAAATAACTTGTTACATTTATGATATCAAAGATATTGCAAGTATTGTAATATAATAAAGTGTCTATTGGACTGTTGGCTAAGTGGTATAATCTGACTAATAAACATTAAATAAATATTTGACATATCCAATATCAAATGCAATCAACAAAATACTGCCAGGTCTTTGTATAGGTAAAGTTATATATAACTTCTATGAATTACAATATGTACTGTTATTTAATTATATTTTTTCTTTAACGTCTCCACTTTAATTTTTTTCTCTAAATGTAGGTAAATGAGTCCAATATAATCTATTACTTTCGTTGTTATGTAATGTATATATAAAATGTGTCTGTGTGCAATTATACTTACGGTGAGTGCCAAAGACAATACTGTAGTATTTATTTGGTTGAGTTAAAAAGTTTATCATAAGTATATAATATTTTTTGTTATTTTATGATCAAGATATCAAGTATTAATGTCAAATAATACTAAGAATGACAATCAAATGCTCAGTCGAATGTTTAATTCTGAAAAACTTCTTATCTTTGCATGACAGTATTGTATCGCGTCACATTTCATCATTGTCTTAATTATTGACCTTTAATTATTTAAAATATTGACTTAAATAAAATAAAAATATTAAGTTTACAAAAAAATAGTATGTTGAAACATTTAGTATGTAGGGTTTAGAAGCTTGAAAAAAGTTGTGTTTTTACTAAACAATAATTGTTTAGTAAAATTAATTGTTTAGTTAAATAATTATTCCTATTATTCTTGTTCCATGCTCACTATAAAAATTGATACTAAATTATTGGTGCTCATTTAACAACACTAAAATATTTGCTACCTTAACTATTAAGATACATTCATTTCTTTCAAATTACTATGACAATGAAATTTACAGGCATAAGTTATAGCCTCACACGTATTTAAAAGCCTCAAGACAGACTGTGAGTTTGAAAGAAACGAAGGAGAATTACTTTTTGAGAAAATAAAAATCTACGAGTACATAAGGTTCCAGTAAAAGCAAAGCAGAGCCTATCAACATATAGGCACGTTTTTCAGACAGGATATCCACGGGCGCCGACAGCGAGCCTTCAATCTGAGGTAACGAGGGGCCCTCTCCCCGCAACCCTAAGTAGGTGTAGCGCGAACAAAAGGATAACTGGATTTATTCACACTGTATTCCGACATAAGGGCTTTGTTACTTTTGTTAAGTCCAAATCATATATTGTCAAGTTCCTCTTTACTAGTTCACTCATCAACTATATAGCTTTAATAAATTAAGTGAAGACTAATCCAAGCTTTACATTGAGTACTTATAGAAAATGATTAAACCAGATGGTTTAACATGTTACATAAACCCATATCTATACTATAATATTATAAAGAGGTAAAGTTTGTGAGTTTGTGACGTTATAAGGGGTAATCTCTCGATCTACTAAACCGATTTTGAAAATTCTTTCACCAATGGAAAGCTACACTCCTATCAATATGCCCTATGTCACTCACATAGGGCATATTATATTGTGATTATAACAAGTTTTTTTTTTCTGATGCCCAGGGTCAGCTAGTTATATATATGTACCTACGTACACCTCTTACATAATATGTATTTAGGTACAATGAAATAAATTGAAACATGACCCACCATAAGGTCATTTTCTTACAGTTGTTAAATACAATTAGGTTGAAATTCGCCTGAACATACATTTCCTTGGTAACGAACTTGTTATCATGTCATCATAGGTAAGTAATAGCTATGAAATATTATCATGTACCACTTAGCACGAAACATAGAACATTAATATTCATTAACTTAGTAACTAAGGCTTTCATTTCACATTTAATTTCGATGACATAGGTTCAAATTTCACTTGATTGCGTTCAAATGATTTTTGCTAGGTCGCTGAAAGGGGCTGAATGATGAAAGTGGAAGAAATTGATAAGCGTAAACTTCGAAAAGCATAGGTCCAGTAATAAGTAAGGGTTATTTGACGATTTTCAAAGAAGGTTAGATAGTTTGTTCACTATAGGGGAACTAGGGGTGATAGCGTTCACTTGGTAATGCCGTTCACAACTACAACTTAGCAAACTTGTACGTCGAATTAGTTACGTATTTCACAAATATGCTTCTAGCGGCAAAAGAAGGAAAAGTATGTTTGTTTGTTTTCGGTCCCGCTACCAAAATTATTTTTAAAAGTTTTTTACTGGTAACTTCAATATTTGAATTTTATTTGAACTGTTACTGCTATTAATTTAAAAAAATATTTTGTTGTTTTTAGCAATAATTAATTCATATATTAGTATAGGTATTATTTTTAGCAATAATTAAGTCATATATTAGGGGGTCATGTCAGAAGCGTGCTCGTCGCGATCCCCGCTGGCCCAGAGGGCCACAATTCTGACCGAGATTCACCTGACTGCAGAGCATGATAGGGCGTCCCCCGCAGGCGACGCTCACCGATGCGCCCCCGTCGGTGTGGACTCTTGCGCATGCGGCGAAGGGGGCCGCCACCCTTCACGCAGCGCCAAACCTGGCGGGTCGAGAGGAGCAGAGTGCCGTATAGGCACGTGGAATGTGAGAGGTGGAATGAAAGATAAGATGGACGAAATGATTGATATAATGAATGAGAGAAGCCTGGATGCCTTATGTCTGACAGAGACAAAGCGGAAGGGGTGTGACGTCGATGACCTCCCCGATGGCATGCTTGCTCTGTGGTCCGGCGTGGACCTGGGCAAGCGTGCAAGTGGGGGGGTAGGCGTCGTACTCTCATCCCGCTTTGTGTCTGGAGTGAAAGACTATTGTCTGGTGAACCCGAGACTTCTTTGGGTCCGTCTAAAACTGGGGATCACGCGAGTTTTTCTGGTCGCAGCTTATGCTCCCGTAAGCTCAGCGGATCCCCAAGAACTCGAGAAGTTTTGGGAGTCTGTGAGAGAAATTCTGGATCTGGCTGAAGGGAACGAAAGACTAATTATGTGTGGTGATCTTAATGGCTGGGTGGGGACCAAACGAGACGGCTTTGAGGCTGTCCTTGGACCCTATGGCGACAAGAGAGCGAACGATGCTGGTAAGCCAATCATAGACGTATGCATGGAAAGAAACTTGCTTGTGTCGAACACCTTATTCCATCATAAGGATATCCATACGTATACATGGAGAATGAATGAACAGAAAAGTATGATTGATCTGATTTTAATAGATAGTCGCCTCCGAAACACAATAATGGATACAAGAGCCTACAGAGGCCCCACTCTTGGAACGGACCACTACCTGGTGATAAGCCGGTTTGTGGGTCTTTTCAAGAAGTGGAGGCACTGGCGAGAGCGTACCAATTTCGGGGAGCTTGAAAGAATAAGATGTGAAAAATTGGAAGATGTTAGTGTAAGGAGTATGTATGCGCGCCTAGTCGAAGAAAGGCTTGCAAAAGCGGACTTCTCCGACTTAGATGTGGATAATGACTGGGATAGTATGAAAGAAAGTATAGTGGAAAGCGCAAAAGAAGCATGTGGATGCGCAAAGAGGCATATAACAACGAAAGGAGACGAATGGTGGGACGCGGATGTTAAATCTAGCGTAGAGAGAAAGAGAAAAGCCTGGCTGGATTATATTGCATCTTTGCATCAGAATGACAGCATGAAAGAGATGAAGAAAGAAATGTATCGCCTCTGCAAGAATGAAACCAAAGCTTTAGTGAAAGAGAAGCGTGAAAGAATAAAATTGAAAGAAGAAGAGAAGCTGACGGAGAACTTCGAGGCAAATACCAAACTCTTTTGGAGAGAGGTTAAGAAGTCTCGGGGATTTTCGTCAGCTTCCAGAATGGAAAGAATTAAATCTAAAGCAGGGGACATTCTTGCTAACCCACAAGAGGTTTTAGCGCGATGGAGTGAATATTTTAGAGAAATGTATGATACTATCCCGGATGCTGGCACCACGACTGAGTCTGTGACTGACTTCGAGGAGTCAGCATCCGAGATCACTTTGGAAGAGATCGAATGGTCGATAAGAAGTCTGAAAAATGGAAAGGCAGCAGGAATCGATAGTGTGTCTGCTGAGATGATCAAATATGGTGGAACCTGCGTCCGGGACGCTTTCCTGTCCTTATGCAACTTGTGCTGGAGGACGGGAAAGGTTCCCAACGACTGGAGGCGCGCTGTCATCGTGCCCTTGCATAAAGGCAAGGGGTCACGTATGGAGTGCGCCAGCTACAGGGCCATCAGTTTGATCAGCACAGCATCTAAAGTGTATGCGAAAATTGTTGAAAGGAGAATGAGAGTGGTATCCGATGGATTACTGTGGGATGCACAAGGAGGCTTCAGAAATGGAAGGGGATGTATGGATCAAGTTTTCTCGCTCCGCAATATCGTGGAGAAGCAGCTGGCTACGGGCCGGAAGGTTTTCTGCGGTTTTGTGGATCTAGAGAAAGCATTTGACAGGGTTGTGCGGAAGGACCTCTGGGACATATTGCCCGGATATGGGATTGGGGGCCATTTGCTGCGTGCTGTACAGTCCACTTACGAGGACTGTATGGCATGCGTGCGGGTGGACGGCAGCCTGTCGCCCTGGTTTGACGTCAATATTGGCGTCCGGCAGGGCTGCGTGCTGTCGGCTTTGCTGTTTGTCCTATATCTGGACAATTGTCTCCAGAGATTAAGATTGATGGATGTTGGGGTGCGGATGGGTGATCTAGTTGTTAGCAGCTTGCTTTATGCGGATGATGCCGTGCTTTTAGCCGAATCGCCATCAGAACTGCAAACACTAGTCACAATGATGAAAGATGACTGTCAGGCGAGAGGCTTACGTTTGAATGCGAAGAAAACAAAGGTGATGGTGTTTGAAAGAGAAACAACCAGAACGAATGCAAGGATAATGGTCGATGATGTTATGCTGGAACAAGTGAATGAGTTTGTATATCTCGGATGTGCTTTTAGCAGGGATGGAAGGTACACCGCTGATATAGAAAGAAGAGTGAATTTGGGGAATAGTGTGAATGGAGCGTTAGGTAAACTTCTAGGCGCTAAGAACCTCAGCCAGAAGGCCCAGCTTGCCATACACAACGCGGTGCTGGTACCTACGCTCACGTATGGAAGCGAGAGTTGGGTATGGAATAGAGAGCACGAAAGTAGAGTAAACGCGGTCGAGATGCGAGCACTGCGCAAAATCTGCGGAGTGACGCTCGCGGACCGCGTTCGTAATACCGAAGTAAGAAAGAGAGTTGGTCTGAAAGAGAGTGTCGGGGTGAAGGTAAGGAAAGGAATGCTCCGGTGGTTCGGGCATGTGGAAAGAATGTATGATGAAAGAATGACTAAACAGATATACAATGCAAAAGTGGATGGATGCAGAAGTCGCGGAAGGCCACGACACACCTTCCATGATCAAATTGATCGTGTACTAGCAGAAGGTGATGTCAGGAGCCTTAAGAACAGACGAGCGTGCATGACAAGAACTATGAATGTCAAAGAAGCAAGTGAGGTGTGTAAGAATAAGCCTAAATGGCGCTCTGTTGTTCGTGCCTACCCCGCAAGGGACCTGGCGTGAAGTTATGTATGTATGTATGTATGTATATTAGTATATATTTAATTAATTTTGATCATACATACAGTTCAGGTGTTAATATGCTTTTATATGGACGGTAATACACATAGTCATGTAATAGCGCCCAAGAATGCCTTTCTTAATATATTGCTTAGTTACGGATTATTAAAGAAAATTTCAAAATTCGTGTCTAACTAGTGATTGCTGAATAAATGAATAATTTTATTATTCTGTCAAACTTTTAATATAAACTTATAGAATAACAAAAGGTTTTCCTTGAGTGAACGGCATCTCTGCTTCCCTTAGTCTATAATATTATAAAATTCTAAACTTGCCGTGTCTGTACATTGAATCTATTAAAAAAACATACTTATTAAGATAATGCCCTGGATAAATTTGGCGGTAATACCGTCCGGCTATCAATAACTGGGCAAGCCGACCCCAGCAGTGGGAAGTCCATAGGCTCTGTTAAAAAACACTTCAGTTAAATGTACTCATATATCTATAGAATAAAACAGGTTTTAAAATTCTATAATCAATTAAATATTCGCAAAGCGACGAAATAAATTGATTCTGGTTTTACTTTTATTAATTTAATTACGGAACATTATTATATCACTATATTAAGTTCCACCTCGTCATAAACAAGTAGGATTAATTACTTAATAGTTGTAATAATATACTCTTGTATATCGTTAGATTTAATCTGGTTTGGTATCCACTTCCATATTAAATATTTGGCGGAATACCACAAACATTTTGGCTGAAAAAATAAACATGTTTTAGGCACAACAAAATTCGCTTCAATTTACACAATGACTATGTCTAGTTCGTCTGAAAACAATAAGTCGAGTCATATTAGGGATTTCACCTCGAAATGAGAGATAATGTAAGGTTTTGGAATAAATGTGTATATAGTAATGTCCTGGGTCGAATTATGTTAACGAACTGCAACAACCCTTTGGCAACAACACTAAAATTAAAAGCAAGACGCCTTAGAATGTAACTGATTTTGGGACTTCGTCATTATACGACATAAGACATTTTTTTTATTTTTAAATACATGTTATTATTTGGAGGATAATAATAATTGAAATATGTGTTTTAACATTAATATATAATATATATAATACAACAGTAAAAACATATGTATATTATCAACTAAATAAATTATTGACGTTTACTTTTGTCGATTTCATTCAAAATTACGTTCTATAGACATTAGACATTCTAACTAGTGTCAATTCGGGCTTTTTGTTTTGCGATTATGAAAGTGTGTGTTGGGAGCGATTATTCGATCGCGAGCTAACCAATAAAGCTTAAATTGATTAAAAGTCGATGATTGGAACTGTGTTAAGTTGTAGAAAGTAAAATAAAGTTTTGTTATTGTGTCATATTTTTCTGAAGCTTAGCGCCCCACACATAGAGTAAAATTTAATTCAACATAAAAATAAACATTACTCGTACATGACTCGCGGCTACTCAAATGGAGCCTAAATACCAGACTTCAATTAAATATAAATAAAAATCCCATTTAGAAACCGTAAAAGGCAACTTCAATTTAGTTACAGGTTTAGTTAAAAAACAAATTATTTAGACTCGTATTCACAATATATTCTTAACTTTGCTTGTAACAGACGCTTAGTCACATCTAAATTCTAGAGTAGACAATATAAGAAATTGAACATACCCTACATAATATCAGTTACCTATGTGCCGACTCTGATTATAGGTTACATATACTGACATAAATTCAATAAAAAAAGTTTTAAGAGGTAATTAAATTGTTATAAAGCTTAGATATAGAAATATTCGGTATATATTCATGAAAACATTAATCCCGTTTAACACCCCATATTCCTATAAAACACTTGAATTATCTAATGTAGGTAGTTACTCAATATCTATAATAAATAAATAAAAAACTATTTTGCGTTCCAATTTATTCAAAACAAATTATTCCAATCATAAGTTATTTTCTGTAATCCTGACATAAACGCTGTATCAAGGTAATAAATTTTATTAATATATCAAAAGTTGATAATTATTGAGAGTCATTATCGCTAAATTTTACAACTCAATTCGTGTATATTTCAATATTTTGTTGTTTTTAAGGTTGGGTAGCTATTTTGGTATAAATCCTTATGAAATCGTAATGTTAGTTCGTCCGCCGGTTTTTGTATAATTATCAGTAATTATTATTCTTGTTAACTATTGAATCTATATGCATAATATTCAGTTGGATGATGTACTCGATATACCGTTGTACAATGCTTTTGTGGAATAGCGAAAAAAAAATATGAAGTAAAAAATTACAAAAAATCAAGCTACAATGTACGTCGTCCACCGACGTTTACTCAATTTAATTGTCAAAATAACACTTTACAAGTTTGTCTTAAATTAAGCCCATGTTAAGAAAAACCTAGTATTATGACTAATTTGACAATAGGTACTGAACACAAATAGTTATTTTTTAAACATTGAATGTACGAAATAAAGCTCTTGTTTTTTTATTGTACATTATTTGAACGACTATTACCTAAGTCAAAGGGAAACGTTCACCAAACCATTTTACCAGTAGTAATCGACAAAAACAAGTTTTTCAATTAACTTGACCGTCAAATATATGACTCTATATGATATGTTACAATATGTTGTTTTGGTTACTTGATCAAGTTCTGAACTATAAACAAATTACGAAATAGTATTTCATGCATCAGTCAACGAATTCTCACCGTAATAATCTTATTATACTAACACGGCCGCTGTGGTTGACCCGCGGGGCTCAGACCTATATCAGGTCCGGGCCGAACCCGCCTGGCAAAGGCCAAGGTAAATGTTTTAGGGAAAAACGAACTTTCTATTATTTACTACGGTCTGGGTGTCTGGGATCGGCCCCAGAGTGGTCCGTTGTATATGTGTGTGTTTGTCCGCCATTATTATATTAATATTATAATACTGTACAAATAAGCAAAGTACCTATTATACTTATTTGTACCATCCCAAGTGTCCTATTCTATATCACGCCAGATAAAAGGCGAACAGAAATAGCAATATATATTTGGTAGTATTCCAATATATTTTGCGTATCAAAAATTTGCTATTTGGTATATTGGTATTGCAAATAAGTGCTTAAAAATACTAGAATGACGGATTTAATTTAGGTTTTGGATTCATAAAAACATAGTGAACAAGAGGGAGAGACATCCTGTAGTATTGATTCCAAAACCAACGGATAAACATGTTAGAATTAATAAACTTTAAGAGCAGATCGTTTTCTTGTTAATTAATGTTTGAAATGAAACATTTTTTGATAATGACATTCTGATATGTAGATCTGAATCATATGCCGAACATGCTTCACACATTCCGATCCTACTTGTAAGATACGATTAGAAAATATGTAGGACAATCTGACTGTAATACGTCGGACAAATACCTTCCACACTTGTTGATTTTATCCGATAAAATATATGGTCAATAGGTGTAGCGAACACCGTCACATTGGTGTTTTAAATTTTACCTCTGCTAAGAGATGCTTTAAACTCTCAGGTTAAAGAGGTGAACCTTTTAACAGATAAAAAAACAACGCTAGTAAACAAAAAGTCCAATGATTTAAATTTATAATCCTCTTTCTTTACGATAGTTCTAAGAATTTTATACAGCTGGCTACAATCGTATCACCTGTTATTTTTAAATTAAATAAACATTTTTGTGTTCACAGGAATATTACCAAACTAATTGAGTTGTTTTTTTACATTTGGAGTAACAATCAACCGATTCTAAAAATGTTAAGCGGTGTTAATAAATCCGTGAACACTTTTGCTTTTATTGAAATTCAAAATAAATAACTTATACTATTTTGTTTCGGAGTTAGTTAAGGTCATTACGATGAAAAGGCCACTTCATTCTCCTAATCCCAAAAGGCTTTCTTTGCGTATCTTCGGGATCCAAGTCTCATGGTAACTCTTACCACTTCCGAGACTTGTTGTTTCAAAATTTCAAGAAGTTTTATGTACTTACGGAATTGTAATAAGCTTTTAGTCAAGGATTTCTTGCAGAATTAAAATTTCAAAAATCTAATTAGAGTTCCTCCTAAGTCAGCAGCATATTATTACAACTTCTAGTATTGCAAATGTGCATGGGCTATTCAGATAGCTTTCCATCAGCTTATTCGCCCTATTTGGTGTACCTTAGAAATAAAAATAATTTCTTAACAAAGAGTGTACAAATAAACAACACTCCTGGGTCCCAAGTCTGCTATAACAATAATATCAGAATGGTCGATCATTGACTTTATGATAATACCACTAATTTTTCATACAACAACAACCACTATTATACCATAATGACACCAGTGATCAATAATTCCAACACTAACGTATTAGCAAAATTGTGATCTGGTAAGTAGCATCAATACATAATAAGTACAAGATTTGGTTACTCATATAAATCTGGTACTGGTGTGTACTTAACTAGGTTATTACGTAACATTACATCGTCCAACTACATAATAAAAATACTTCACAATATTATATGTAAATATGTATACTGAATACTTCTGGATTCATTTCACTTGAAAGAAGCATTTTTATTACTTCATTGGTATAACTGATATCTATAACACACCACAACTTCAATTGGGAGATATTCGATTACATTAATTAAATAAAACATACCTTTGGACTTTTCTGAAGTTAAGGCATTTCTCATGACTCGGTCTACGTAAACTTAAAATATACAACTATTCAATATCTTATACTAATATATTAAAGCTGAAAAGTTTGTTTGTTTGTTTGCTTGAACGCGCTAATCTGAGGAACTACTGGTCTGATTAAAAAAAAAATCAGTGTTCGATAGTCCCTTTATCGAGGAAGGCTATAAGCTATATATCTCACGCTTAAACCAAAAGGACTGGAGCACAAATGAAGAATATTTCAAAATCGGGGGGCTTTTTTAACTTACTTCTTTTTACTATTCCACACGGACGAAGTCGCAGAAGTTAGTTATACAATAAATATAAAAATTGACTCGATTTAACATTTACATAAGTCGTTATAAATGATCACATAAAAGATCTTGTTTTGATGACTAATAATGATCTTAATCCTTACGTGATGAAATAGGCTGCAAGAAAATTATAGAAAACTACTAGATATAACCCGCGACTTTGATACCCGGGACACAAAGTACCGTAGAAATAAGAAAGAATGTAACCTACCGCCTGAGTGATAATTGTGTGGCAATAAGCCAAGTTTTATGCACCCGAACAACTACAAACCGCTCCCGGCAAAGATTACCGGGGGATTCCCAGGATAAAAAATTACACATTTTATCACATTACATTTTCTATCGGTCAGTGAAAAACTCACATTGATATTCGATATTTTTTAATCTGGCTATTTTCAATAATTCCCAAAAAAAAACCCGGATATAAAGTAGCGCAGACTTTAAGTCTAAGAATTAGCTGTCAATCAGCAAAAACCGCATCGAAATCGACCTAGTAGTTTCTACGTGAATTCCGAACAAACAAACCGACAGACCAGAAATCTAAAAAAAGGTATTGTGTTCTCTATCGTTTATATGGTCTATTGCAGTTGTTTTTTTAATAGCTTTAATTTACAGACACGGCATGTTTAGAATTTTATAATATTATAGATAATAAAATACCGATAGTAGCCGAGTGTAAAATGTTCCTTTTACAAGTGTTTGCATAAGACTTCTAGTAAGTGGGCGTTTAAACAATAAGGAAGAGGGGAATCGTTTCTCCTGACAACACAAAATAGTAGAACACAGAATGTCCGTTTCAATTATGATTGAGAACAAAACCTATTAAATATATATAGGTACTGAAGTACTGAGGTTCACGTCTGCCTTTAAGACTTTAGTCTCTTGAATATTGTTAAACTACTATTAAAAAGTAAGTACGCACACATAATCAAAAGTCGAAAAAGTAATAGCGTTATGTTCGGAGCATTAATGGCGACAGTTTTTACTAGATGGTACAAAAGGTTACCGACAATGTTGTATTAAAAATTTTGTTTTAAAAATTAGACTATACAACAGCTTAGATTTATAATTTGTTTATGCCTAATTGAGTCATCAGGAACACAAAAATATAGATGTAACTGATATTTAAGGATACATTTAAAACAACAATAATATTTATTACTACAGTGCGAAGAATAAAAACATAAAAAATAAATAAAATTTTATGTATACCAAAACTACGTTTTACGAGTTTTAAGCGCGGTAATGTATTTGATTTTTATTATTTTATTATCCTTCAGTAACCGTGAGCACGGAAGTCAAAGATGTGAAGTGTCATTGCGTCTTGTTAAAGATTTATTTGCCTATCGCCAACTTGTTCATTTGAATTATTTAGTTTTGATTTGTATATATTAAATATATTCGACCTACTCAAACAGATATATCTATGCATCAGTACATTATTTAAACGCATTCTACTCTGTCGATCTTCTGTGTCTTACTGTTCTGTGCCGTGACAGAGCCTCATAAATTTGACTAGAGAAATAACACTGAGATGGAAAAAATAATAAAAACGCGACGCCAGCCTGTGTACAACATTAATCAGGGCTGTGTGAAGGCGTAGAGAATTTATTTTACGATTGTTACACCGTCGATGAAACGTTAAAAATGCTGTCGGAGCTATATTGAAACATTCGATGCATTGTTCGAGCGCGATTGGGCCGATAACGCACCGCGGTTCCGACTCGTAGCCCGCTCCGCAGCACCTTGTTGATTTTCCAGCGTAAACTGTCGGATACGAGCCGACGGTAACGAGTTTCTTTTTTATTAGTACTGGTTTATATTTTAAGTATAGAACGGAACGCGGGTACGTATCGATCGTACGATTAAAACACCAGATATCATAATCACCGGTCTGCTAGTTTATCGAGAATATAATCAGAGAGCAGCCATAAATTTGTCTCATTTTAATATGCTAGACCGTGTAATGTTCGGACATAACCGTTCCCGATATTTGAACGCTGCCCTCGTTAAAAATGAAGAGCGCATGACGAAATGTGCGAGATATTTATGGTTTTGACGCGACAGTACAAAAGAGCTCAACGCGATTTCATTGTTATGGTAGCATAGATCTGTATGTTCTACTAGTGTATGTATATACAACTACATTAGCTTCGAGGCGTTTCTGCGTTTATAGTAGTATTTAAATATACAAATATAACAGGTATTCTCAACTTGAAATTTAGTATTAAAAATTATTTCAAAATCGTTTAATATTATTAATTTCATATTAAATACCTGCCTATAAAATCTATAAAAGTATTATTTATTTATTTATATACTGACAGTACAGTACCACAAATGCAAAAACATCTCAAAAATAATTTATCTTACATTGCGCGTAAACCTATACTATAAAAAATCTATAAATGGTTCGAGTTTGTACAATTCCTTTAAAAATGTGAAGAAAATCAAGAGAGATGATTCGTACCAGGCGGTGCCGAAAATGTAATTTTTAGAATTTTGTCTGTCTGTCCGCCTTTCTGTCGTTTAGAGCATCAATTGAAAACCACTGAATGGATTTAAATGAAACTCGATATAGTGCTAGTCTATCCCGGGCGTAATTTATGGTATTTTTTTGCCTGATAAATAACGTGGTTTCCGTGGAATAGACGAAAATAGCGAAAAAGACGGCAGTCGGCTGCGGTCGCATCTTATTTGGAATCTACTGAACGTACATGAATGAAACTCGACATAGCGCTGACTTATAGCCCGAGTTAACACTTAGGATACATTCCATCCCGGTAAATGATGTCGTTTTCATAAATAGAGAGATTAGCTAAATAGAGTGCACTTCAAACGCGTTTTGTCTATTCACTAACAAATAGGTTGTCATAGGAAACGAATAAAGCATTGTATTAATATCAACTCAGGACGGTTTCGACTCATCTATATGTTTTTCTGGGCAGCTGTTTAGACTGTATGGACTTGGATTCTTTGTTATTGTAGTGAATTGAATAAGAAACAGTAAAGTTTTAGGTCTAATATATAAAAAAACGAAAACTGGTTTTTATGTGAGTAACAGAGCTTATTACTCAGGGATTTTCACGCAGCATAGCCGTGGGGAAAGTTCTAGTTTATTCACATTATGATTTTGAGTGAGTGTGAAACGTATATAATAGTTTTAAAACTCATAAAACAGATTCCGCCTTTGTTTTATAAATACAAAATAGGGCGGCAAATTACAAAAATGAATAATACAATATTACATGATTTATTTTAATAAAAAATATCTTACATGTGTCTACTTATATACCTAAAATAGATTATATATTTGATATTTTGATTTATAGCACTATAATAACATAATTTTATAAGATTTTATTATTATACAATATGATAAAGCAAACATGCTATCTGTTTTTTAACCGACTTCGAAAAAGGAGGAGGTTCTCAATTCGTCGGGATCTTTTTTTATGTATGTTCACCGATTACTCCGTGATTTATGATCCAATTTACGTGATTCTTTTTTGTTCAAGCAGAATAGCTTCCAATTGGTCCCTAAAAATTTTCCATAGTTTGGCCCAGTAGTTTTCATTTTATGAACATTTTTTATGAAAAAAATTTCCTTTTCGTTCCATTTGTACACCGATTACTCTGAGATTTATGATTCGATTTACGTGATTCTTTTTTGTTCGACGCGGAATAGCTGCCATGTGATCCCGTAAAATTTTTACATAGTTTAGCCCAGTAGTTTTCATTTTACGATCATTTTATTCCCGTTTCTTGGGACCTATATTTTTTAAGAAGCGCAGCACCATTTGTAGGTACACTCATACATAACTAGACACTAAAAAGTAACAAATAAAAAATAAAAACTTCGTTTAAAAAAACCGACTTCAAGACTTTAAGATGTTTTAAATAATATATATTAATAATAATAGCTTTAGAAATAAGTTATTTTATACGTTTTAGTTTTTTAGTTTTTGAAGTCGGTTTTTTTAAACGAAGTTTTTATTTTTAGGTGCCTAAGTATATAAATTAAGCTTCAAAGATTTCTTTGGCAAGTGGTTATTGAATGGCCTTATCTTACAAGGTTCTCAGGCCCAGCCGGTTGATGTGGATGCTAATCTCATTTGTTAACTTTATGAGATCGAACCTGTTATTTCGTGTACGCCTATTACGAAACCAAACAATATTACGCGCACAATATATACTAATACACAAATATGAAATTAACGTTATATGTTTATTTATTGACAGATCGAATAAAAACTAAAATGCATTGATTCAAAGCATTTTTTTCTGTGCATAATTAATTGTTTAACGTAGTGTTGTGTGTATGTGTACTGTATAGTCATGGCGTTCAGAATAGGAGGTCTTAATCGTACAGGCACATAACATGACAAATATAACACCGACCCACAAAAAAGTGGTGTATATTTTTGACCAGCCTCATACATAAATGTTGCGGGTAAATAAACCAAACTGAGGCCAGGTTCGAATTCAGCGCTTCGAAATACATAACAATAGATGGGTCTGGTCAAAAGTGCAGACCACTTTTTTTTGGGGCAGTGCAATTATTAAGAACCCCACATATTTTACGGGAACTCTGTAGGATATATTAAACAATGACCTGAGGAATTTTTAACGGTATAATAGCGGACACATATTCCAATAATTACAAATATTTTGCACATCAAAGTACAGGCGTTATAAATAACATCTTATCATCCTACTTTTAAAATATCATGATAGTAATAGTTTTAATTACTCTTAAAACAATAATTTAATGCGCTATTTGACTCCTTTTTCCGTACCTACTTCTGACGTCATAAGTAGGTGCGCTCCTACAAAATTTATGAGCCTGCGACGTTCTTCATCTTATAAAAGTATCTGAGTTGATTTGACAGTCCGCTCGTTTAATATCTTAAATAGCCTACATTAAATAATGTGTTGAACATCCTCCTAATATGTAACTTCTATTAGTCAACAATTCTTTGCGCCTTTATTATATATCGATTATCATAACATTCGATATATTATACGATTACATAGGTACTTCTGTCAAAATAGATATTAAGACATTTATACAAGGTCTACAATTTAAAAAAGTTAAAATTATAGGGTTGTAATGATTACTTTTATTATATCCTTTTTATTTTAGACAACGTGGTAAACGCCATCTGTCAGCTTAAGCACCTTGCTGCAATCCCTCACTCCGTGCGCATACTCTCTGCCGTTGGCACTTGCTGCCTAGTGGTGTTAATCGTCCCACCCTTGAATGCACGCTAGTGTAATAAGCACCATTATTATTAAGACTAAGGAGATCTGACCACAGCCAAGAGGCTAACAAACCTTCAGCAATTATCCAGGCAACCTAGATCCTATTTCCAAAAACGTTTGCCGCACAATTACAGTCCGCTTGCTTGTACTACTCCTTTCCAACATGCATACATAAATTTATGCGAGTGAAGCCGTGAGGAAAGCTTTAGTTAAATATATTCTGTGACTCACCAATACCGACTATCTTCATTGAACGCAAAACAATTTTGACACAAATTATACGCTGTTACAAGCAACCACGTTAATTAAGTTGCCCGTATAAAGATTAATTCGATTACTCAAAAAAAAGCATGATTTCAATTATGTTTATAAGCTGTTATTATTTTTTAAAGCTATTTGTTTTTAACAAGGTATTGTTAATCTAACGTATTATAACGGACAAGACATGCGCAATCTACCTATATAGATCTGCATGAGGTTTTTAACCTTTCTTTTAACTTTATACTTATTACAGTCATTAAATATAATAATCACCTATGGCGGATTTCATGTAATCTGACATTTTCTTAAGTTTTCGCGACTTGTATACATAATAAAACTACGTTTTAACGGTTTAAGCGCGGTAATTAAATTGATTTTGGTTTATCCGACGTTTCGGCGGCTTTTCAGTAGCCGTGGTCACGGACGACCTCCTTCATGAAATCTATTAATTTCTGAGGCCTCACAGATAGAGAAAATAAACGTTTATATGTATATAGATGTATTAACTCCAAAAAATCACGAGGAACTAAGTTTTCAGTGGACATCCTTACTTACCCCTTGTTTACATTAAGTCTAATCCGCGACAGCAGGAAAGCGGTAGAAAAATGGACAGCGAGAGGATGAAACGTCCAAATAAGATAGTAACTATTGTATATCAAAGCATATTTACAAAGAAAAGAAAATAAATATGTATCTAGTACAACGGACGGCCTTATTGCTAAAGAGCGATCTCTTCCAGGCAACTCTAGGCTATAATAGATAAATAAATCATATTACGTATTTAGGAAAGTGTTGTTTCATGACATACCACATATACATACGTTTAAATATTATGTATGTTCATATTGTAATTTTGTAAGTTTAAATTTCTATTAAAATGATTATTTACTTCTATATTTACGTACATTTCAATATATTGTAAATCTACCTCCTTCCGTACGAAATTGCTCTGCATCCAAAGTTGTTTTAAGGAAATCGTTGCCAGCCATATAACACCGTCCATTAATAATAAATAATAATAATCGGCAGACAAACACACATATCGTATATCTCCAAATTAAGCAAGTTACGCTTGTGTTACGGCTAATATACAACGGATTACTCTGGGGCCGATCTCAGACACCCAGACCATAGTAAATAAAGGAGAAAATACGTTTCTGAAATTTACTATACCAGGAATCGAACCCGGAGCTTCTGCGTTGCAGTGAGGTAGGCCAGCAGAGGCTTAGCCCGCTCAACCACGGAGGCCGTCGATTGTACTTATCGTTACGGTTGTGTGTGTGAATTTATTTTATAACATTGTGTACAATAAAGAATATTCCATTCTATTTCTGCCCATTTTCCTCGCCACTTTTTTGCTTGCTGCGATGGATACAGTGTAAACGAGACATTATTTTCACACCTAATACCTCACAAAATAAATGACTACTTACTTCATTAACAACATAGCCTCATAGAAACATTCTTTGTTAGGCAAAAGTGGCACAAGTGGGCCGTCTAATTACACATCAACACACACTCGAACACCGAGTGGGTTAACAGCGAACACCAACAGAATAAAACATTCAAGTGCTTTCTTATAACCATTACACTCAATCATCTTGTAAGAATCAAATGAATGAGTTAATTTCTAATTATTTAATTTAATCACAAACGCTATACCACGTGTATCAATTAGTATCAAGTTCGCTTGTAACGTTACAAGAGCTTTTTAAGATTGTTTAACATGCATGATGCAATAATGTGGGTAACCTATGGGTTAACAAAATTATAGAAAAGTAACAGGATATTTTAGAAAATATTATCTTTAGATATGTATAGCAGACTTTAATAACGCGCAAGTAGAAAAAAATCGTTTGACAGATAAATCTTACGAAATTTAAAAAAGTATTTAATTTAAGATCCAATTTGGGTTAAAAACATTTATCTAGCAATCATCATTTGACGAGCTCATATTGATTGTCAGTGTACCTCACCTTTGAAAAGTTTTTGTCTTAACAAAATAAGAAACAGCTGATGAAATTTATTTTTTCTTTTGGAAAGTTTAAAATTCTCAGAACTTCGTATTAACACACTGCCTTTTATATTATAGACAATCATCAAATTTACCATGCTCGTTATAAACACACAAACTTTTTTTTATTAAATCCTACCCAAATTACAATATCGTAAAAGGTAACAAACATAATTGGTTGCCGCAGGTTTAAACGAGACGCCCGATATTCTATAATGGTTAGAAGTATTTAACAGTGAGATTAAATCTTAACAAAAGCGATTTGGTGAGCCGTCTTGTTTTGATACTTACAGACTCCACGTATGCGTCTATATACCAATCTATCGGGCACAACCATTGAAAGGAGGTCTCTGATCGTCGGTCGAGTTGTTCTGTATAGATTAAGTGATGGATGGAAGGAAGGAGGCGGGACGTGTCAGCACAGAGTGGTCGCAGTTTAAATGTATTGACCCCGGCTGCATGCCGCGAGTGTCGGTGCCTCTTCTCTGATATGTAAATGATAATTGGTTCCCGAATAGAAAACGTTCTGTTTATGTTGCCGTGAACGCTCGGGGAGCAAGTGCCGATAATAATTTTAATACGCCCATACAGTACACTCCAACTATAATGACGTGATAAGATTGTGTTAATATTTTTATTAGGTTTGTTTATGGGAATTTTAAATGGAAATATCTGGCTCTAGGTGTGTAGCAATCAATAATTACGTAAAATGTAATTAATATCAAAACTATGCAGCTTCAACCAGTTTTGTCAACGTTAACATTCAACTAGAAACTTTAAAAACGAAATTCTCCATTTGAATATTTTCTCATTTTATATAAACATATGTATAAATGACAAGCATAATAGACTATAACAATTAAGTATAAATAATACAATATCTATTTGATAAATAGATTTAACCACAGCGGTGGCAGCCGAATAAACTTTAGTCGGGAATGTCACGTCGCACGAATTATCCGCGACGCATTTACTCATTACTGGCAGGCTTTGTTTGTTCTTATTTAATTTGGTATTAATTCAATCTGCCCCCGGTGCTATACGTGTTGTGCCGTTTTCTTATTTCATTTGCACCTTTTGTGACAGCGCTCATTGAGGGCGAGGTGTCGGGATGTTCCCGCGGCTCGGGGCTCAGTTTACGCGTCCAACTCCGGCGCCTTTCATCGCGTACAAAGCGTAATTGAATCCCACACAAACCTACGCAGTCCGTAAGATTTAATAGGGCATTTAAACACACGCATTGGCTATTGTGAGGCGGTTTTGTATGCGATTATTCATCGCTAAACCGCAGCGTGGCACAGCTTTCCGCGAAAGCATTCAGTAAGTATTTGGCAGACTAAGTATAGCCTGAAAAACATACGCGTGTATTTCAGGTCATACTTAGCCTGCCACACTATTCAATAATATTTATATACTTTGTTTTAAATTTAACTACAGTTCTGTATATTTAGAATGGTATTAATTGAAATTTATAAATCGACGATCAAGCTTGAGACTAGTTCCAGTAATACTCAGACCAAAATAAGTAACGAAAAACTTCGTACCTAAAATTGCCATCGCATGTATCAAACGCTATGTTATAAAAGTACTAAACCGAAAAGTAACGTATTTATGTATTTATTTTATACATTACGTCTGGTGTGCACCGACATTTAACCAATGGTTAAAATGAAATAATATTATAAAAGGCTTCATTTAAGCGTGACATGCATTCTTCTAGAGAAGCCACTTCGTCAATTTTATTAATTTACACTAGAAATACCATGTACAATAAATAATTATAATAGCACTAGTTACTACTAGTAGTAGATTAAAATTATATTTATTTCAATATGTATAATTAATAAATAAAAATTGATTGGTATTGGCAATTCAAAATATATAAGTACAGAAAACATATTTTTACGAGTAATATTACAATGATTTTGGTGTACAATAAAATAATAGTGTAAAATAAATAATAATACAATATTCATGTAAAGTAAATCAATATAGTAAACAACAAAACATTGCCTTCGATTTTATTAGAGCACAAAGTAGATAACTCCATTTTCTTAGTCATGTATGAGAAAAACAATTAACCTCATTTTATAGCCACTCAAGGCAATTTATTACCACGAAAATAGACTATTTAATGTCAACATTTGAGCAATAAAAACGTCAAAAACCTATTGTAAAACATAAAGTAATATTTATTGATGTTACCGTTCTTATTATATATTGTTTTAAAATAAACTCATAACACATGCATATGCATAAAAAGTCATAAAAATTACCAAGTCCGTGTAACGTTATACTTTCTGTATGAAGAAGCTCATGGTGGGCGGCGTATAAATTAACTTGTCATAAAAGGTTTAATGTGTGATCGAAAACACATATCCTACTGTTTCTGGGCGTCCGAGGGCATCCACATTGACTCGTAAATCTATTAATAAATATAAGACACGGTATGTACGTCAACTATAAAAAGGCAACGTCGTGCATCTATCAGGTGACGCAGGACCAACAATAGAACAGCCATTGTGGGATGCTATCTAATCGTAATGAATATAAATTTTCAGATGACATTTACGATCGGTGCCCGCCGTGATACTGCACCTATTTATATATGTACATAGTGTCGAATAAAGGTCTGATTCAATACACACATAACCCGGATCCACAAGAGTATACACGGGTGTAACAGCAGTATCAATTTGTAGCATCAGCAGCATAAAATATCAACGTTATCGCTACATTTATCAACACATTGTTGTTTGTTTGAATAAGTAAACTCGAATATTCAACTGATGTTCCTACAGTAACATTCATTAAACAGCCATATTGACTTACTACAACGCGCCTACAGCAAGGAATATGCAAACGAATAGAGCAATTAATCAACAAATTCCGATTATTAATACAAGATTTATGATCCAACATTTGGCATTTTTTGTCTATAGAAAGTTTTTATGGTCACATGTGATAAATTCTCGTTAAACCGGGTACGCTGCTTAAACGTGTATAGATTACAAGTTCAAGAAAATCATTATTTAGTAAATATTTATATGTAAAGGATAGACATGAGATTAAATAGTCGTAATGAGCCAAGGTCGACGGTTAGCAGTCAAATTGCATACGTTTGAATGCACGAGGCAGCCGTGCGTCGCTCCGCCGCGCCGGGTATGCCATCGGCTGAATTATTTATCACAATGACATCGTCTGGCATATAATTTGCCGTGCACACGGCTCTACCATTATACTCTTCGGCAATTCATTCGATATAATGAGAGAAGCGGCCGCTACCGGCCATTCTTCCACACAACACATACCCGTAGAAACTAAATGCTAACGCGTTGCCAGCCTCTACCAACGGACAGAGAGGACGGGATAATAATATTATATGTAACATTGGAGTTACTTAAAAAAATATTTCAACAAATAAAATTTGCCTTAAAATACCCAAATCTGTCCCATTTTGTTTCATATGAAGATTAATATTTATTAGCGTTAGACTATTTTAGATTGAATACTTTATGTTTTGCCACCTCCACAGAACCCTTCGTAGAGCGCGCATTACCAAGCACATACCCGATTTTATTTTGAAACCACATACTAAAAGCGAATTTCTATCTTATAGAAAGAAGTCACGACTCTAATTTAATCATACACAATAATTGCTTGTCAATAACAACATACAAAAATGTTCAGAGTAATTGACATGACATTATTAACACTGCATGACGAGAGCACTAATACTATTTGTAACCGACAAAAAAACGACTGACGATATAGACGTGATAAATTGTTGTTAAAATAGTGAACTATGACATACGTTGAGATCGTACAAGCATGTGAGTACCTACAACATGCCAAGCCGGCCGAAGTCCAAAGCCGGCTGACCGAACAAAAAGTGACGTCTCATTGATGTATTGACTAAAAAGAACGCTCCTAGACCGTTAGCTAGTTAACAAAACGATATAAGATTATTAATCACGCTCCGATTGCCATCTTTATTTTAATACGCAATGGCATATTGAGCTTCGTAATTCGAGCGTTGCGCCTGTTTACCGTTGACCGGTCAAAAATCGCAAATGTTCGAAATTATATTAAATGCTCACGTTCATAAAATGTCGTTGATTTTTTTAAAAGGTAAAATCAATAAATTTCACTTTACCGTTTCTATATCTATTACTTCATCTTTAAATATCAAAGTACGAAAGCATTACTCTCGACATTATTCCTCTCATAGCCTGTTTTCGAAACAGGGCTAGCAATACCTGTTTCGAAAACTAACTACAGACAAAATGAACATCTGTGTAGTTGTACAAACATCTACAAAAAATATTTTAGTGACATAGACATTTTCAATTCTACAAAACAGGTATTTTAATCATTAGTTATTAAATTATCGATAAGCTGGAAAGGGAAGGAAAGAGTAATAGGGTTCTATTTATTTGTTACTTTCCCATCAAGTGTCACAATATTATTGATAAATTAGGTAATATTTAAGTGCACTTAACTCATTATTATTCCTGTTCCCATTTACTTTCTAGATAAGTATCCTTTTTTGTTTAGATTTATTACTCCGTATTATTTTTACTTTTAGACATACGGAAACACTGGGACTAGGATAGTTTTTAATAATAAATAAATATGCTAGGCAAGTCAATAATATTGTTATGAGCGAGCAGGGATACGCACTTGGTTTGGAAGATTACACCAGGTTTTTCCAACTAAATGCTTTCATTGACTTACACAGCCATACGTGATTCTTCTCTGCAAGGTTGCCGCTTCACGTACAACTAACGAAGTTCTGCCCCGGCGATGATATGTGTCACTCACAATATTGTCGTCGTATTGCGTAGACCACCTCCTGCTACTGCAGTGCTTACCTCAGAATTTAGTCTGCGCGTAGCTTGCTTCTGGATCTCCTCTTAAACTACGCTAAATTCCTCCTTCACCACCACTGACCACTAAACTTTTCACTAAACTCACATCTGAACTCTCCAATAACGTCCCCACTAACCTCTTCACCAAACTCGTCACTTAAAAAACAGGCGATAAAATAACATACAGGGTATAGTTTTTACTTTTAAAATATCATGATAGAAATAGTTTCAACTATTTATTGAAACATCAATTGATGCGCTATTTGACTCCTTTTACTTGATATTACGACGTATATATGTTTTTATTACCTATACTAAACCTACTACCTTTTTGGAAGATTATAAAGAGTATCTCAATAGATTTGAATATGCGATACGCTATTATTATATTTTTTAAATTAAACTTTATTTATCAAGAATGTAAATAAACCTCTCCAATTATGCCAATGGCATTTCTTCACATGGCATATCAATATATTTCGATGATAAGCCATACGGATAACTCAAACCCAATTTTGAATAAAAACGCCGTAGAAGAGATAACCATTCTGTAATATTATTTGCATGCAAATGGTGGCCTATTATAGAGATAAAACATACAATAAGTTTAAATAAATGGATTGGAGGCAGACTCATTTAATTTCTTCCTCATTTATAAGAATAAACGAACCG
Organism: Dendrolimus punctatus; assembly: GCA_012273795.1. Lineage (NCBI taxonomy): Eukaryota > Metazoa > Arthropoda > Insecta > Lepidoptera > Lasiocampidae > Dendrolimus > Dendrolimus punctatus. The sequence continues at coordinate 8,851,903 of CM022527.1, forward strand.
AGAGGCAGTTTATATTATAATTTTATATTAAATAGGCCACCGTGTGTTCGTGAGAAAGTATTAAAAGGAGGGTCCACCAAATTAGGTGTGAAGCAAACATCGGCGGTATTAGCCGATCCGCGAGGCAATAAGGTGGACACTTGACGTATGTGTTTCCATTAGGTTAGCTCGCAGGAAATACATCACAACAGGCTTTAATCAAAGACACGAAGAAACCGGCTAAGATTAATATGTGGATATAGGGGAGTCACGGGCAGAATTAGTAATTTAGTATATACAAACCGAACATATGTACAATAAACACTATAAGAAGGAAAACCATAATCCCGTCAAAGAATATTATTTATGACATCCTTTACTTCGGCTAAGTAGATTAGAGTGTGCAGTTAAAACTCTTTATCCCCGGGTTCAACACGGAGAGCAACGACCCATCGAAGGTGTGAGCATAAAGATGCTGGAGAACCTGCCCAGTAATGTCGTCAACGTAGCGACTCAAACTGCTGACCTATTCGGTGGACGTCGTGGATTTTGCAAAAAATATATCAGCTTATACGACGATCTCTGACGGTCGGTGACCATCTCGGGTGTTAGTTAACCGTCAGTAATTTTCATTGCCTTTTTGTTTTTCGTTCCGTATGTTTAGTATATTTCTTTTTTTCTATTCAATTATGTACTACACAGACGGGTGATGAATACAGGATATCTTTTGTTACAAAAAATATAATAGCTAGTTTATGTTGCCAACGCCGTACAAAAACTCAATTAGTTTATAAGCTAGTCAATTGAAAGTGGATATGATATGAAAAGCTTAAATCATCAACACCACAATCACATTGAATCTGCCATTTCTATAGAAAGAAAATATAAGAATTATATCAAAGACTACACAGTTACTATCAACTTAAGCTCGAAGTTATATTTGATTTGTCAAGGCGACCGTCGGTTTTCCAAAAAAAACAAAACAAAACTTTTCTAATAGCTAGGCAGACGAGACCTACAGAAGGGTTAATTAAAACGAATGGTCGGTCATGGGCGAGCAGAATGTTGAAGTTTAGCGGATCACCAATTTCAATGCTTTAATATTGTTACAAACTCTGCTCCGCGTTTCTTTAATTAAAATTAACGACGCAAAAGTTTGACAGTCAAACGAATTATTAGTACAGAAGCTAACTTTTAATTAGTTCGCTTTCTTCGAGCGTTACTTTTGTGCATTTGTTTGAACTAATTTAAATTAATTTGAATTCTTTTACTGAATAAAAACAATGTTGCATTTAGAAAACGGATGACACTGCAAGTTTTCCAAAATCTTAATCAATGATTTTTATTACGTATTTATTTATTACTTGGATGTTTCATGCGGCTTCGATCGTATATTCATTTTACCCTTATTCTGTAAGAAGTATTTTATATTTCCAGAAAAAATATTCTTACTAATATTTCTAGTGTACCCATATAATGGCCCAGTAGAAGAAGGGTAATAGATATTTCTATAATATTACTATTAAAATGACCACAAACACTATTTATCTGAAATAACTAAGATATTTCAGGTTATAACGGAACATAACGTGAAATTGGCTCCTGGTCAACTCAACCACAAATTCGCTATATTACACTACTATATATCTTCTTCTAAGGTGCTCTCTACTTAACTTAAATACTTATCCAGTCCACTAAAATCAAATTGAACAGAAGCTTATGAGCATTGTAGGAAATTGGCGAGTACTTTACTAGAACATAGACATAGACATGTCATGTGATATTACGGACGGAATAGAAGAAAATGAGCCCTGTACTCCTGCGCCAAAGCCAGCAATAGACAAATTTGATGAGCTCTTTAAGACTCTTGATGTATGGCGTAATGATATTAATACCAAAATAGTTAATATGAGTGATGACATTAAAAGCACACTGACCATAATACAGGCAGATTTAAAAGTCTTACATCAAGAACAAATGTCTCTCAATAATAGTGTGGCGAGTATTAAGACTGAGGTGAAGAGTCTACAAGATTCCTTAGAATTTCAATGTAATCAACATACTGATTTGAAAGATCGTGTAGACCAATTGAGTCGTACTACTAGTGAGCGGATTGACAATGCTGTGCTAGGTCTACAAGCAAAGATTGAAGCTCTGGAACAGCAAGCCAGGCAATCAAATATTGAAATTTGTAACTTGCCTGAAAGGAAAAATGAAAATCTAATAAGTATAGTCGAGGCTATAGGTTCAGTGCTACATGTTAATTTCTCACAAAACGATATAATATCAGTACATAGGGTACCTCACGCCCATCAGACTAGCAACGATAGGCCTAAAAACTTAATTGTCAAGTTTTGCACCCGTGTACTGAGAGACAATATACTGGCGGCCTATCGAAAGATTAAGTCGCTTAAATCTGATCACTTGGGCGTTACAGGGACTACTACTAACGTATTTATTAATGAACATCTTACTTTAAAAAGAAAGCAGTTGTTTCGCATTTGCCGTGAATTTGCTAAGGAAAATCAATATAAATACGTTTGGATTAAAAACTCTACGATTCTTGTCCGTGAAAAGGATGACAGCCCTGCATTTGCAATTCGAACCAACTGTGATCTTGAAAAACTTAAACATAAACCGAAAACATCACTTAATATGCCTTGAATATAACTCATTAATGTCTTTAATTATAGCTATTTTGTATATCTCTCTTTCGCTATGTATTTGTGTGATTATTGTACTGTACTGTATCTCTAGTGTTGTAACCAATTGCGACTCTTATTATTATTATTTTCCTATTTATGTTATCTGTTTGTTCCAGTTCTATACTGAGGAACTGTTTCCTAAAATATTTTATATCTTTTTTAAGTGCTGTAAATCGTCTCGTTTGCCTTGTTATAAAGTAATATTAATAAGTATACTTTCTTGCAGTTTAAACATTCTCCTCAATTTTAAAATGACATTATTATTTTACCACCTGAACATTCACAATATTTGCTCTCTCAAATCTTTAAATATCTCCTATGCTCATATGTACTCCATTTTAAGTAAATTGTTTATCATTGGTACTCCAACTCTATTCCAGCTTGATATTGGACCAAAATTCCATCAAAAACTTTCTACAAACACAGGTATTCTGTTTTTCTGTTAAATTATGGCTAGCACCACAAGTCCTTTAACAATTTATTATCAAAACTGTAGAGGTATACGTACCAAATTACACACACTTTACTTGAATATATTATCCAATTCGTATGACATAATCGTGCTCACTGAAACCTGGCTCACACTAGATATTACTAACAATGAATTTATAGATCAGAGATACATAACTTATCGATGTGATCGAAATCGTATAGCAACTAATAAACAAGATGGGGGTGGAGTCCTTGTCGCTGTTATGCGTAGACTAAAGCCTAATATATTTAATGCTACTTGTGTTACTAACCTTTTACCTGATGAATCTATTGAGCACTTACTAATAGAAATACCCAGCACTAATCTTACAAGAAAACATATAATAAGTGCAGTATACATTCCACCACGTACTCCTATCAATATATATGAAATCATTTTGATTTTATACAAGACTGTATTATTCAATCACCAGTAGATACTTTCTATATAATAGGTGATTATAATATTCCTGAAATTAACTGGACCACGCCAACTCCCTCAGGATTGTGTGATGGTAATCAATTTTCTCACTTAACTAGTATAGGCTCCTCAAACATACATACTGTAATTAATAATTTCATGACCGTACTTGACGCTTTACAATATAATAATTCCTATAATGACCATAATAAGATTCTAGACCTCTTTATATCAAATTCTCCCGTACAAATTCAAGTTTGCTCAGCTACATTACTTCCCTCTGACTCTTATCATCCAGCTATACTTGCTTATATTAATATTCCTTACTCTGTTACTTTTATGACTAGGAGGCTACTGACTAAATACAACTTTTATAAAGCTGATTTCGAATCGATTAACAACAAGATCAATGATACAAACTGGAATACACTGTTACATAATTTAACACCTGATTCTGCTCTCGACACTTTTTACAATACTTTAGATAATATTATTAAACAACATGCTTGTCCAGCTACTATTAGGTCATCAAAATTCCCAATCTGGTTTTCTCGCTCTTTAATATGCACTTATAAGAAAAAACAAAAAGCCTGGGTAAGATGGAAAAAATACAAAAACTTATTTGACTATGAAAATTTCTCGAGAATGCGTGCAACTTTTAAAAAAAGAAGTGATTCGTGTTTTAAAAAGTACATGGAATCGGTGGAAGATAGTATTAGTAAAGATATTAAGCACTTTTGGACATATATAAGCCATCGTAAAGCGAAGCCAGAAATTCCATCTACAATGTTTTTACAACAACGTAGATCTAGTGACCCTGAAACAATTTGTAATCTATTTTCCGACTTCTTTCTTTCTGTTTATGAGCCATACGACATTACCTCGGCAAATACACAGTGGCAACCTGCATCGACTACATATGATAACGACATAGTCATTTCCAACATTGTTTTGAGTAAATCTGAAATTCATGAAGAACTCAAAATGCTTGACATTGCAAAGGGCCCGGGACCAGATGGATTACCCCCACTTTTTCTAAAAATACTGCCTGTAGCATTTACATACCTCTTCATATAATTTATAATCTATGTTTATCTAAAGGAATCTTCCCAGAGTTATGGAAACGTGCGTACATAACTCCAGTACATAAAAATGGATCAAAACAGAACATAGAACATTATCGACCTATATCTATTTTGTCCACCTTGTCGAAGCTTTTTGAAAAATTAGTTCACAAACATATTTATCCATTGTTACATAAGATTATTATAGAGGAACAACACGGATTTGTTAAGAATAGATCAACAACTTCTAATTTACTTACATTTACAAATAACTTGTTTGAAAATATGGATAAACGTATTCAAATCGATGCAGTATACACAGATTTCAAAAAAGCCTTCGACAAGGTGGACCATCAGATACTTCTTACCAAAATTGCCTATAACGGTATACGAGGTAATCTTTTACGATGGTTCTCCTCTTATATCCTTAATAGATCACAAAAGGTGGTAGTTAATGGATACCAGTCAAACAGCATAACAGTCACTTCCGGCGTACCGCAGGGCTCTATCCTCGGACCGCTATTGTTTATACTCTTCATCAATGACATTAAAAATTGTTTCCAAAATTCCCGTTTTTTAATGTACGCCGATGACCTCAAAGCCTATAAAACTATAACTAATATCAATGACTGTTTATCTTTTCAAGAAGACTTAGAGCGACTTACCATGTATTGCTCTGTTAATAAAATTTACTTAAACATTTCTAAATGCTGTTATATCAACTTCACAAAAGCTATAAATATAATTCAGTTTCCCTATAAACTCTGTCATACTCCATTGTTGAAGTTATCCACTCTCAGGGACTTAGGTGTTCAGTTAGACGCTAAGCTAAGTCTTAATACACATATTGACACTATAATTAATAAAGCTTTTAAGATGTATGGATTTGTGATGAGGACTGCAGTAAATTTTAAACATGTTTCCACTTACCTATATCTCTACAAATGTTTGGTTCGATCTCAACTGGAATATGCTGTACCAATCTGGAATCCTTATTATCATAAATATAGAGAGAACATTGAGAATGTTCAAAAAAAATTCCTACGTGCTATGCATTACAGGTGTAACAAACGTTATCTGACATACACTTTACTACTTGATAAATATAAAATACTAACACTTGAAGCTAGACGACAGTATTTGGAAGTTATGACTCTCTATAAGATAGTCAACAACTACTTCGATTGTATGAACCTTGTAAGAAACATATGCTATGCCATACCTAGGACTGTATTAATACGGGAGGTGCGCAAATATCACTTATTTGCCTTGGGTAATTGTCGTACTAATGCTGGACTACGCGCACCTCTTCGTCGAATGGTAGATTCATACAATAAACACTTTAATGAAATTGATATATTCTCTATGGCTATTGGGAAATTCAAACATAATATAAGAAACAAACTTTTAAATACGTCGTCTACATCTTAATGCTATATTTTCTTATATTTTATTATGTCTTATATCTTGTTATTTTTGTTACTACATGTAAGCTGCGTGGTTAGCGGTAATTTTTTTTTTTATATTTTATATTTTTTATTATGTCCTAAAATTAAATGTGGAAAGTGCTATTGGATACCTTATTATTAATTATAGAATATCACTTTAGTTATAGAATATATATATTGTATCTGTTTGCTTTTCTGATAAATAAAAAAAAAAAAAAAAAAAAAAACATAGAAATACCACAAAATCTAGTCCAGCAAAAAGTAGCAGAATTAGAAACACTAGATTAAATTGTCGTGACGACAATTTTGATTACAATTCAATTTGAAGTTAATTTTACAAATTTTAATTTATAAACCTTTCTCTATATTTAAATTTACTAAAAAGAGATATGACATGTGTTCAATTTTTACTAAAAATAACTGATATAAAAGCTGCAATGAAAGGCATTAGGAGGATTACAATATTAGCCGACATAAAAGAGATACGAAACATGTTTTCAAAAGCAAATATTTAAATTTATGTTGAACAATAACGACTTTTTAATCATTCATACAAAACAATTTTGATAGTACTATACAGTGTTTGGAATATTATTAAGTACAGATTTGGATCTACAGTCAATTTTCAACTAAGATGAGAGGAATAAGAAATATAATTACATAATTGCACTTTAATCAAAAATTTTACACACAGTACAAGAACAAATTATTGATACAGAGATGAATTGTTCGTGTTTATGAATCGAATTGAAGGCGAAACATTAGAAATTATAAATTTCACGCCGGTAGCCTCCATCAGGCATGTATTCATTGGGTTCATGACAATATTTGACAGCGCCCCACATTGAGCCTTCACGGGTCGAGCATATCAAATACTAAATTATCGATAAGTGAAGAAACAGCATGAAAAAATCACAATTGCTCATCGTGTAGCCACATAATTGGCTACAAAATTACCTATACATTAATGGATGTAAGATCAACAATGTTATTTTATATGAGTATAAATATGAACTATTTGTACTGCCCTTTGCCTGCTGGTTTTCTTCTATAGATCTTTATTTCAATTTATGTACAGGGACATAACAAGATGGTTCAAAAGGACAAAACCATTTTAACTTGTGCTATAAACAAGACAATACAAAAGTGTAGTGTAATGTGCTAGCTATTAATAAAGAACACATGAACAAAGTGTCTTCACTTCACTTAATGGACGCCTTTTTAATATGAATTCCTTTAATGTAATATAGGCTATATTTGAATTAGAATGCGTAATAGTTTTTTTAGATTAGATGGTAGCATTAATGAAGTATTTCTGAAGCGAGACTCCTTTAGAATTGAAACTTGAAACGAAAAAGCGGTACTAAAAAGAGATAAATACATACATTTATAAGACTAAGGCCGCGAGAGGATAAGATAGAATACATTATATTTAAATACTATGCTCATACAGATAGAGTTCGAAATGTTTTTCGTTAATACTTCAAATTTGTTTTAAAGCTTAAATATATATAATAACGATATAGTATATGGAATGTGACGTCACCAGTTTAGAATCTCTCCCATCCCTTGTCACACTTTATTTCATTTCTGCTGTGTGTGAACTGCTTACAGACACATTTGTTTTCTTAAATAGTTCATTTATAAATAAATGTGTATGTTCATTTATAAATATATTTTTTTAAATAGATAAAACTCCGCCATAAGTGTCCAATTCATAAAAGCCTATCTTAAAACTTATATAATTTTTAACGATCTTTTAACTGCATAATTTTATCTTTATATTTTTTCAGTCAAACACAAAGAACAGGACACATTAGCTTGTTTTAAAAAACAAAAGGAACGATTAGAGATTCAAAATAAGTCTAATAAAAATTCAACTATATTCAAGATGTGCCATTGCACTAATGACCCTTATTTACATTATACTCTTTAATTATTGTACCTGATTCTGAAAGCGACACCAACAACTAATTTATTGGATTATAATTGTCACATTACTTGAATCGTTACAAGTGCACCGGTCCGCATATTCACACCTCGTGAAGCCCCGGGGAGCGTGAAACCGGCCGAACACCTTTGCGGCCATCGCATATACCGCCCCGCGCCACTTGCCCGCACCAAGCCAAGCCACTCATGCCTGCATGTTGCCAGGTTTGTGTGGTAATGACGGAACAACAACAAAGCGACAACGACTGATTAAAGCGACCGCCATGGATGACTAATAAGACGTATGCATGTCGTGTATTTTTCACAAGATGACCAAAATGGTTTTAAAATTCGGGATATTTGTGCCAATAAGGCGTCAAAATCAAAGGATGAATTCTAATCCTCGATTTTTATATTTCATCTGTAAATCGTTCCCTCTGGCATCATTATCTGTTCATTTTAAATCGATTACGCTACTTAACCGGGACAAATGGTAAAACTAAGCAACAAGCACATAAGAATTTCAACGCCATATTTTAAAGAAAATTGATGTATAAAAATAAACAGTAAACCCTTATAACTAAAATAGTACTGGTTATAAGTTTTATGTAACTCTACAATAAAGAATTACCTATCTATCAATAAAAATTAAAATACCGTCGATTGAATAACAAATTGTTAAAATTTCAGAGTACCAATAAGTTATAAGAAACTGACGCCGTTACAAATTTATAAAACCTTGAAAAATTAATATCGTTCATAGAATAAACAAAAAGCTTTTTATTAAATTATTACTCATAAGCGTTTTTACACATAATTCAAAAACCCTGTGACGACAGTTAGTACACCATATTTTAGGCACCTTGGGAATACAGTACATTAAGCTTTCCATCGTTCAATCAGGGGTGACAAACCTTTTTTTATTTAATTTTGTACAAAGACATGGAAGGTTATACTTAATTTATTTATAATACTTTGATTACATGTATATATTTTCACTAATTGAGTATTCGCTTCCCGTGAAGCTTTCAGATAAGTATGATCTATTATAGAGTCCATTCTACGCATTTTTTTCTTATTTATGGATAACATGCGGGATACATTTTTCCATTTTTGTGGTGTTACATGCCCTAAGCCATTAGGCAGTATTTTTTTTGCAACGACTCCCAAATGCATTCTATGCCCTCTAAAGTTTTGCTCATTCCCTATGTGGGCTAGTATTAAATGTTTACTTTTCCAGTAGGATTTTTCAAAAAGGACCCAAAAACGTACACACGAAAGCACTATCCGATGGCATATAAATATATAAACAAACAATTTAAGGGTGCCTAACATTCCAAAAGTGACGCACCCCTGGCGTATATTTTTTTTTCATGGCGTTGCTATTAAATATTTTTTAGTACAAAGCAGCTTAAGTCCAAAACTCGCGTTCCTGATTATTTATACGAAAAATAATTTTAAGCGTAGTTATAGTTTGTTATAAGCCTTACACTATGTTTATTTTAAATAGAACGATTATAAAAAGACATAGTTCGTTCCTGGTTATGATTGAAATAAAGTGTAAAGTTACACACTTTTAGCACGATGGAAAATATTTTTATAAATACCACAATATATAAAGAGCATCAATACAAATGAAATTAACAAATCGTGTGTCTCGAAATTTACATCGATATTTTTTTTATTTACGAAAATTTTTATCATTTTCTACTTATGGTATTTCTTTTTTTAGGAGAAACTGGGGTCAATGTGGTATATTGCCAAGCAAATGAAAAGGACTATACAAAATAAAATGTTACGAAAATCGTGCTTAGTAGCGGTCAAACATAACAAAACTACGTGTTGTATACCTAAGAATCACACAAACTTAAGGAAATTCACTTAATTGATCCATTCTATTATCACGAAATCACAAATATTTACTAAGCAATCATATTGTTTTATAGCAACTATTTTTTTCACATAAAAGTGTTAATTAAAGAAAAATACAGCTGGATAATCTTAATGAGTCTTGCGCACAATTTAATCACACACTCACCTATGGCTGAAACGTCTAATAGGGAGAACTAATATGGAACACAAACAAAGAACTTCGAAAACAATAGTCGGACCCAATACCTAGGAAAATGGAGATGTGAAAGTTTGATAACGCGTTGTGAACTCAGTTAACACACAATATGTACGAGAGCACAAATTGTAGCTATGTCATGGCTACAAACTTGCACATACGTCCCTTTCTGATTCTTGTTTTAAATACCTTCCTTATTTGAGTTATGTTTGCTCAAAACCACATTTTATTTTCTTGGCGAGAACAGAGTCGAAAATATAAAAAAATACTATACTATTTTGACTCCTCTCCGTATTATATACCTGTTTATTTTTCTTCATAATCTTAAGAATTAATCGATTATCGTGTAAGTTCAGATACATGTGTACTAGGGTGGTCGTTAAAAATTAAATTTCTTGCGACGCCCCCTAAAAAGCTTCCTTTTAATGAAAAACACTGAGATTTTTTTATAATTTTTTTATAATAAGTCTAGACATCACGTGCCTCAAGACGATTCAAGTTAAAACTAAAAATATAAGAAAAATTTAAAGATAAGCTTGAATCACGAAGAATTTTAAACTTTTTCTGAAACTATAATTTGAAATTCATCACTGAGAATGATAATACGGAAGGTATTTCATTGTTAAAACTTTTCCAATCTTAAAATAATTATTACTTCTAAGTATTAAGAAGTTTCCTGAAAAAACATGATATTACCCAAAAATTAACTTGAATCGTCTTGAGGCACGTGTTATCTTGACTTGAAAAAATTATTAAAAAATCCCAGTGTTTTTTCATTAAAAGGAAGCTTTTTAGGGGGCGTCGCAAGAAATTTAATTTTTAAGGACCACCCTTATGTGTACTCTCGGTAACAATGATGTTTCTATAACTATCTATTATTTTACTGTCCATAAAATAGGAATGTTTCCGTACGGTAAGTATTCAACGATTTAGAACTACACCTAAATAAAACAATGGTTGTTTAAGAATAGACTGTGGTTCCTGAAAGATGTATTAATTTAAGCATTTAACGGCTTATGAAATTCTATTCCGATTGTCTTTGTTTGCGTAAGAATTAATAGGTACTACAGCCAAATGTCTGCCAAATTATATTATTGTCAATTGTAAGCTTAAGCATAAATCGTTATTTATTTCAAAACAAACACAAAAAGTTAATTTTATTTCTCTATAGAATTCTTAGTATCATTACTATTGGTTAATAATAAATTGGACGCCGCCGGCTATCTCCGTTTTACAAGATTCGATGTTGTAGAAAATATTCTTTAATAAAAATACCGTTAACGAACCATGTACGTTGGTCTTGACAAATTGCTTACGCTCCTTACGTCGTCCAGACACCTCCGCATGCGGGAAGATGGTGGCCTTATCAACTCACACATCTACTGCGTGTTGAGATCTCGAGATAACTCTAAACCTGATGCGAGAATAAGCTGTTCCGCGCCAGTAGTGTTATTAATGCTACTAGTGCACTGAATATAGACCAATGCGATTGCTGTGGAATGTTTTTGTATTTACGCCGGTAATTTAACATTAAATGTGAAGATTAATTTGTTCCGAAGTTTGTTTATGCCTTGTTCATGACTTAGAAACAATAATATTAACACGAATGGGGTTTATTTGTCTTAGAAGTCCATAAAAGTATCAAAATATATTAATTATAACAAACTAAACAAAAATTTGAGGTAGTTTTCATTTAGTTTACGTTTGTTTATATTGGTAGATGTGATATAAATAATTACATCAGACAAAATTTTACTTTTAGAAACTTGCGACGTAAAGCCACTTAAAACAATATAACAAATTAAAAGCCTTAAATAATTTCTAGTCCTATAAAAGGTAATATAGCTAGGCATGGGGTTTCACGATCTAATAATTTATAATAAAGTCCAGGAACCAGGTTCGTTGCCGTATACAGTTTGCGTCTAATGGATACGACCTATCGTAAAGGTATATTTACTGAGTTGTAACTTATTTTTATTGAACTTGTTTAAGACGCAACACAATTTGGTAATAAACTTTAATAGTTCACGTATGCACACCGAGCTATGTTTAGAATTATTTCATGTTATTGGGACTCTTAGAATAGAGCAAATAAGGCACCCGCGTTTCATTTAGATGGTGTGGGTTCGAATCCTATTTTCGCCTCATATAAGCTAATCATTACGTTACATACATTGAAAATGGTAAAAATTAATTTGACATGTTCCTACCATCAGTACCTTTCAACAGCTTGGTCATCGAACAACGGTCCTACATTAGTTAAGCAGCCTAATTCTACTCTGTTACGTATACATGTCCAGTATATAATTATGTAATATAATAGAAATAAAAGCCATCAACTATACAATTCTGGTTAAAATGAAATTAAAGCTAATATATCGAGAGACGAAAAGAACATAAAGTATAAAATGTTTGTACAGAAACGGGCAACAGACATTTCAAGCCTTTCACAATTTCCGTCGGTGCCTGTGCATTGTTGTTAATATGTTATTATTTTACTATTGCGAAGCTGACAGACAGAGAGAGAAACGGTCCAGCTCATCGAAAATAGTTACAGTCACTTATAAACGTTCGCAACACCAACGGCGAAGCCACCGCGTTGCCCGGCTTTAGGGTGTGATAACAGCGATGGAATGGAGAATGAGATAGAGGGATTAGACAGGAGGAATAGGATCGAATATGGAATGGGAATGGTGTACAAACACATAATCTCTATCGCCCTTGAGACACATTTACATATATTAGGAACTATCTAGATAGCTGTTTTTTTATAAAGGTTACAGGCACTGTGTCATCTGTTTTGTTAACAATTTACCATTTTAGTACCAATTTACGTATTGATACAATATTATGTATAAAAGTATTGTAACCTTGTGATTTGGACTACTTTTAACTTAACATAAGAGGATTAAGACAGCATCTAACATGAAAGACAAAAAACCAGTTAGGAATATAATGGATGAAGTCCGGGACTTCAAGTTTCTTCTAAGCGAAAACTTTGAACGCGTCCAAGATTTAAGGCTTCAATTTTGATGATGATTTTATTCAAGTCATCTCCGTAAGTAATATTAAAACTAATTGTCGCTATAGTTTCATTATAATAAATTGTAATAAATGAGTTTCCCCTCCATTTTAATAGATTAGTCATTTTAGCCACATGTGGTAATTTCAAAAAACATATACCTGCTTAGAAATATTAGATAAAAACTCTATAAACACCTGAACCAAATTAACCGTAAACATCTTTAAACTACCAGACAACTTGGTGTTTAATATGTTTATGTCACATTTCAATTACTAATTTTATGTAAGGTACATGCAGATGTCGAGAAATATTTTAAAAAATAATTAAAGTCTCAAAATATGTACCCGGACCGCGCCGTAAAATCGTGATTGACTCCAAGTGAAAACTCGTTAGGTCGATCGTAAAAGTCGACAATAATTAGGCGGCCACAACCGCGAGAACCGATATGAGCTGATTACGAAAGAAATACAGTCTTAGCGCGTTGATTTATTGTACAGTGCCTTGGGTTCCATCGCTTTGCCTCGACTACAACTGGCCAACGCTTGTACACGCTTAATAAACATTAATGAAACAACGTTTTAACATTCTTCTGCAAATAACAAAGATATTATTAAATAGTCATTCACGCGATGTAGCTTGGATAATAACTTTAAATTCCTATTTAGTCCCAACTATTTAATTTGGCAACATATAAGTGTACTCCATAATCACTCCTAAACCCACAAAGGAAGCGTAACCAAACAAAATTTATCACAAGAAAACTTGTTAACAAAAACAAAATCGACTTAAAAGTAACTAAAAAGCAAAAAAATAAATATTTTCTAGAATATCTCAAGTCGGTGCAAAGCAAAAAAAATATCATACAAAAATTTTGGAAAATTTGTTGTTGTTATTTTATGGTTTACTTAGCATCGACTTCAAGTATTTTTGAAGTCAGTTGTTTCTTGCTATTTATTTTATTTTCTACATTTTAGTTATGCAAATACTTGAATAGTCTTAGGAGAAAGAATTATAAGAAACATACATATGTACATGCCTAAATTATTTGAGGATTGCTGTCGATTTCCCTGGGATTCACTCATCAACAATGGACAATGGAACCACGTCAGACTATTTCCAAAAAAAAAAATTGGTCCACACATCTCTTTTTTGAAATCAGTTAAAAATATTTGAAGAGTATTTTCATCCATGAAATTAGTCTTGTGTATATTCAAATATTTATTTGAGTACTAAGTATAATTATATGTAAATTTATGGCAAAGTAATTAAAACTAAAACAAAAAGGTCAACACTCTCAGACACAGTGTTTCATTGATGAATACATGCGCCTGTCTAATTAAACACACATAATACTTTACTCGTAATATGACCGTTTCAAAATATGAATGGAAACTGGTTAGAGTTAAATTATTTATAATCATAAACAGTCATAAAATGCGCATAACGTATGTAACAAAGCTTAAATTAGAATGCGATAAATTCTCCCTCGAAGCCATTTCAATCTTCTAATATGATAAACGATTCGTTCAAGAGAGCAATTACTGGTCCGAAGGTATTGGGCGCGAATAGCTAGTAAAACATTATTACATGCGTACCGTGAAATCCGTGAACCATTAACACTCAACAAATTCACTTTGTTCGGATGAAAATGTTTTAATGACTAAAGTGGGTTTTTAGAGTATAGTATTAGAATCCTCGTTCAAAATACCGTTTTGAATGAACTGTAAAAGCTTTATCGAATCCTAATGATCGGATCAAATTGTAAAACTAAACCTATGTATAAACCAACTCTTATGATGATAATCTGCAAAATTGAAATGTCGTACTTTTTGGGCTGCATATTAAGACGGATCTAAAAAGGTAATCAGTATATTTAGTAAAACTTAAGGTTCAACACCACAAACGATTAACATACTAAGTCTGGTGTGCACCGAGATTTAACCAATGGTTAAAATGAAATAAATAATAATTTAAAAATATATGGCTAAACATGGATTATTTTATTTTAACCACCGGTTAAATGACATTAAATGATCATCAAAACAATTAAGTAAAATAGATATACAACTATACAATATATGTATTATATATATTTTAATAATCTGACCCATTTGTATAGAATCGTAAAAATCATATTATGTTAAGTAGTAATGATAATAGTCACTACATAGCACTTAAACACTTCATAACCTATTTTCGACACAAAAATATTATAAGCGTTATAGTGATCAAATCATTACGATTTACTATGAAATTTAGGATGAACGTGACACCTTAACGTAAGAGTAGAATCTTACCATTTCAAACGCATTCAGAACAGTTTTTTTTGGTCAGATATTTTCCAATTCTCGATCCAGGTAAAACTAGTTACTCTAGGTAATCGTTCAATGTTTGCCCTAGTTTGCATTGTCGCCTACATTTCTCATTCGCTGGGCGCGGCACGCGGCTGATCCCCGGGTCATGCATGACCTCGTCATACTCGTTTCTGCCTCGTTAGCACGCTTATTTCAATCCAACTTGCGATTTATACAGTGAGATGTGTAATCACGAGATTGTAATTTAAAGTTCTATAATATATTACATAACACCCGCCCACATATAGCAGTAACCTTTTATTATCTTAATAATGTCCTGACCAAATACATCAGAGTGTGATCGCACTTTCGTTTCCAAAATAAAATATGCAATATATAAAATAAAATATGCATAAAGTAATTTGTGCACACAAGTGATTACAAAATCGTAGCTTTTATCGATCCTTGTATCCTGTCTCGATTTAAATATGTATTTAAACATACTAGTATCTCTCTAATTTCATACACACAAATATATTTCATCAAACAACTAGAGGTTCATGTAAAACCGTTTAGCAGAGGCTAAACATTCAAGACATTATCAAAATGAGCGTATATAAAAACATGAAAAATTATCGTATAACTTACATGACTAACATGTACTAAATGTTTACCTGAAATTCATGCAAGTCACACAGAAATAAATACTGTAAAGTCTGCAACTGTGATTTTCTGTAATTTTATTAAAGTCAGTCATAACAGTTCCGGTTAGTCACACTGTTGAATAAACGTCAAAACATCATCTTCTGAAAATGATTAAACAACATCGAGAACATTCCACGAACCAACCTCTACATGGAGATTCCCGTGGTCGAGCCCAACATGGTCGGAAAAATTAAAGTTCACCGCCTCTGCTGGCTCAGTTACATAGAACGGTTGGAAAAGGATCGCAGCGTGAGGAAAGCATATTTGGGACGGCTGGTCTGGACGGCGTCCGGCTGGCCGTTTCAAATATCGTTTGAAAAACGAGTGGAATGCTAACCTATATGTGCTTCAAGCTGACAGGCAGGAAACTGTGCAGGACAAAGAAAAGTGGCATGTTCACGTTTCGGAGGCCAAGACCCACTTTGGGACGCTGAGCCAACGGTAATAATTGCATGTATATTTAGATTCATACACTAAATCTAAAATGTATATACTCCTAGATAATTCTAAAAAATGTGTGTATATCTGGTTATGCAGTAACAACACCAATCTCTATCCGTGAAGGAAAGGCGAAAGAATACAATTTCCTGCGGCTCGGTGGCCTGTCGTAAGAGGCGACAAAACAACCCATAGCCAGGTGGTAGGGCAATTGCCCGACTGGATGGCTACCACCTTTGGTCTAAAGTATGTCGCCATAACAACCTTGAGTTGTGTTCCGGCATAAATGACCAGGTTGCAGTCCCTTAAGAGAGCAGCAGCGCATTTGTAGCACCTTTGGCGTTGCAAATGTTCATAGGCGATGGTAACCGCTTTCCATTAGTGGGCCGTCTGCCTGTCTGCTAAACTCCTGCAATAAAAATATATAAAAAAACACCAATAATTTTCCTACTATCATGGACATCCACACATATAATTTTAACGTAACTGTTTAATAAATAAAAACAATCAGACGCTTATAAAGAAGTGAAATGCAGATCAATAACAAATAATAATAAGCATTTTCTAATCAATACATCAAATTAATATTTGACATATAATCATTGAAGCAGACAGTAAACCTTACGAAAATAAAACGAAAATCATAAAATATAGTCGGTATAGTTGTGTTTCACTATTTAATAGCCCCCATTTCTGTGCCCGGCTACTGGTGAAGTAGCACTGTATTTCACATTAATGGCAGCAACAGTAAACGTGAAATAAAACAGTAAAGTTGACCAAGAAATTGTATACATTTTATATATTAATTAAAATACTAAATTTTAAAGACATGTAATAAATTACAATTAATTTACAGCATATCTAAGATTTGTTGTAATTGGTTTTCCATTATTGAGTTTACACATCTTCTGCTTTTATTGTATGATTTTATAATTAAAGTAAAAAAAGCACAAGTTTCTTGGCATTACCATACTTGTACTCGTAGTTTGCACTGTTATAAATCTACCAATAAACTTGCAAAGATTACTGAAGGATCTCCATTGACTAAGAACAATGTCATTAATTATCCCTTATTCATGTTTGTTGCTAAATACCTTCGTGACTTTCATGTGGTGGTATAGAGTTTACCGAACTTAGTAGTTTTTAAACTATAGCCTATTATTGTATAATATCCTATGACAGGAAAAGTAGGGCTACATTACCTACATTCAGAGAGAAAGTACAGTGGTTAGAAACCATCAAACTGTAATTGGTTTCATTTTAAATTATTAGAAAAAATTAATATTAAATGCTTTCATCAATTTATATTGCATCTTTACATTTAATTCAAGATATATACGGCCTTACTTATAATAATCTCGTTAAGAAATGATTAGGCATCTCTTAGGTAAGAGAATAGGAATCAGACCCTAATCAATGGATATCATTTTTTTAGTTATAAACGTATATTACCTGTTGTTTACCTAAGAGGAGCACAGATAAATGAAATTAGAATTATTAACGTAGGTTGTACCCAAAATATTCGACTAAAGAGAAGTTCATGAGTAAGATTTTCACTAATAAATATAAAGCAGAATATATAAAGAAACATAAATTTAAAGAAACTGCTCAGCAAGTAGTTTCTTTAAATTTAAGAAACGATTATAAGTAAGGCCTATATAATCTTACAAACCCTAGCATTTTCGATAAATTAAATCATATCAATGCCACGACGCTCTAAACGAGTAAAACATGAATAAAAATAGATGTATCTTCGTAGAAAACTGTATCATTGACAGTAGATGAAAAGGTCGATAGAAAAGATCCCACTCCTTGATTTTTTTTATCATCATGACTGTGCAGTGGCTATGTGCCTTAAAATTCTTAATCTACATTGGTACGAATACGTCTCGTCTATCTATATGGTGTTGAGTAACGTGAAACATTACTATTTATTGGTGGTGTTTAACACGGAGTGAGTATACCACATCACGTCTGCACGCATTAATAAGCGCCCTTTGGTCTTTTACGCTTCCCCAATAACAACTTATTTAGATCAGCTCTTTTAAGAAAGTTGAAAACAATCATAATATTATAAAATTCTCAACACAACAGTGTATGTTATTAAAAAAAAACTGAAATAAACTATATAAACAAAGGAGAACACGATGCAATTTTTTTAGATTTCTTGTCTGTCAGTTTGAATATCTGTCTTTTTGTCGGTTTGTCCGTTTGTTCGGAATTCACGTAAAAATTACTGAGCCGATTTCGATACAGTTTTCACTGAGCAAATTCTTAAACTTAATATTTGAGCTTTTTTATCCCGGGAATTCCACAAGATTTTTCTGGGAATAATTTAAATGGCCAGATTTAAAAAAAAAAACAATTGTAATGCAATTTCTCTTTCATTCTCATCGATCAAAAATATGACACATTTTATTACATAAGATTTGCTTTATATAATAAAATGTGTCCTACTTTTTGATCCCGGTAATCCCGCAGAAATTTTCACAGCAGCGTTTTCTAGTGGTTCGGGTTCAAAACAATAGTCTTTATTCTTTAAATAGAAAGAAGTGTGTCTCGTGAATCTCGCGAGATTTCAAGTCAAGCGTGGATAAAGACGCAGGCATATACTAGTTTTCTACAAAAATATAAAACAGTGAATAAGGTGCTCTGATTTTTAAATGAGGGATTTCGAGATAATTTATCAGAAATGCCCTAGGATAATCGAATTAACCTCGATACGGACTCGGTACATTTAACTCAACTAATATGGAATATTTACAGCTCGATCTTGAAATAATATATGTGTTATATAAGACTGCACCAGCCACCGCTGCATGTAGCTGTAGGTAAACTGAATCAACGGTATCTGGATGTCATTGAAACTGCACCGCTCTGCCTTGCGTTCGATTAACTGGACTTTTTTGAAGCTTAAAGAATAGAGTATTAGAATGTATCACTATTTATTCAAAATTTAATATAATTATAATCAATTAGGCAATCAAGTTAGTACAGGATCAACCTGTAAGACGGTTATTTATTTTAATTTTAAACAGTATACACAGTACCTATATATTTATTCAGTATCCAACTTTGAATGTAGAAGCCTTATTTTATCATAAGCGCCATAAGGTAACTAAAATTCTTTGAAGTGAACTAAGCGGCTTACCTCAAAAGCCTTAAACAAAAGAACGATTTCAAATGTCTTATCTTATTTATTAACATCTCAATTATTGATCGCGTGAGCAAATTTATTGCCGGTCTGCCAGAGCGATAATTTAGCAAAGCAAAATAAATACGACGGAACGACCAAAGCCATAATTAAGAATTAAAGCTCTTTTGGAAATTGTCGCGAAGTGCTCGAACAGACATCCCTGATTTATTGCTTTTGAATAATATATTCAGTTCAATTTAAAATTACAGGAAGAATTTAACGCAAACTAATCCTTAATTGTAATTAGATATATGGGTACGTAAAATTATGAGATCTATAAACTATAAAAAAATGACAATAAGAATATAACTTTAAGCCAGCAAATACTATCACAAATAAGTCCCATTATAAACATTACTTAGAGATAATTAGGGGAATAGAGCCATGATATTTTTCACCACCACATTTTTCCGTTACTAAGACCGCATTCTAAAACAATAGTAATAGATTTTTATCCGTGCAGGAACGGAGAAAGAATACAATTTACTGCGTCCTGGCGGCCTGTCGTAAAAGAGATAAAACAACCCACAGCCAGGTGGTAGGGTATTTACCCGTCAAAATTGCTACCATCCCCGGTCTATAGTATGCCGTCATAACTTTAAGTTGTGTTCCGGTATTAGTGGTCAGGTTCCAGAGAGCAGCAGCACATTTGTAGGAACTTTCGTGTTGCAAATAGTTGTCTGTTGGCTAGAGGCAATGGTTACCGCTTTTCATCAGGTCTGCTTATCTGCTGAACTAATGCAATAATTTTTATGCCGATTATCATCTGATAGCTAATTAGCTTTCAAATACAGGTCTTAAAATGATTTCACACTACATAAGTAAAATTATGTAACACGTAGACAGTTTACCCATTTCTAACATATGTTTGTAACAACTGAATCCATAATAGTTTCTATAACAACTAAATGATAAATTGTATATTTGAAACATTTTTCCTAGCCAATACGTGGTTTAACTTCGCAAGTGTCAAGAAAGTCGAACTGAAGCGCGACAAGTTGTGCCGCACAAAAAACCCTAGTGTAGTGGCGGCAAGCGAAACGGCTCAGTTTTTGCAAACGCCGTCAAAGCTCGGTGTCGCACGGCGCGTCAACCACTCAAGCACGACCCTTCTAATTGGACGCCTACCTGTTGCTCTGCCTGTTTTTTCTTTTCCCAGGCGAGTACACTCCAAGATGAGCATTCTACGTGAACAGCTTCCTAATCTGCCACAGTTCATTTATCTTTTAATGTCTCTACACTTTCTTGCTCGGAGGTTTTCGATATTGAACTCTCTACACAGGACCGCTTAAAGTGGAAAGTGTGGCTTCTTAAAGCGAAATCTTTTTACATTATATACCTAATGAGAATAATTGTAATTGGACACAAAAATATTAAACAGGTTCACAAAAATATTCTGAAGTTTCCCAATAAATATCAGAGAACGTGGTATGCAGTTGAACAACAGCAAAATGACGTTACAGAACGGTCCCATGATGATCGGTTATTTTGGATCGTTTTTCTATCACTAATAAACCAGTGAAGCGTGTCTCATAGACTGAAGTACTGGGAGACTAGGGTTGGCTACGATAGGTAAACACAAAACTGAACTAAAACTTTATACAAAGCTAATTATATACATGAACGTCACGTTGGTAAAATTACACATATGTAAATCAAAGCATATACCATGGCTGATTGGAATTAGATTCAGTAATAGAAACTTGAGATATAAAAATGGATTAACGTGTATGAAAATATTTACCACGTTTATTATTGCTGAGGTAAAATAGTTACACATACGTAGCGCTACACTACGAAACATCGTCGGTGTTTTACTACTGCAAAAAACTTCTTAGGTTTACTAAACATATTCAAATTTAAGTTTTCTTACTTAACGTGTATATCGAAAGGCCCTAACGGAAGACCAGCGCTGGTTGAGCCAACCAGCATCATGCTGAGTTAGGACCGATTCAGAATTTCATTTAAATTGTATTATCTTATTTATAAGTACGTATTGGTGTATCAGAATTTCATTTAAATTGTATTATCTTATTTATAAGTACGTATTGGTGTATATATAGTCCTGAATAAATATTTTTCTTTCTTTTTTTCAAGAAAGCGTGTTTAGGCCAATTATTTCGATTGGTTCATCTCCTTGATTATATGATCGGAATGAAGTCAGTCGCGCCAACATCTTCCGATCTGTGCCCTGCTAATGAGGCTCATTGGCCAACGATATTGTGTCGTCACGTAATGTGAATGGAGGGACAAATCCGCACCACCGCCACAATAGTCGAAAGTCGCCTACCTGACCGCGCGCGTATAACGACGCGCGCGTATAACGACCCGCGCCGTAGTCATATGAACTACCTATTTTAATATTTAACCGCCATTGTGTGAATTTGTGTATCAAAAATACTTTATTATATTCCATTGTGTGTGCAAACAATTAATTAAACCTCAACGACCGCTGCCATACGTCTCCAGGCTTGCCGATTTGGGAGAAGTGCAGTTTCGGGAGGTCAAGGTTAGTGGCTTGATTTTCCTTCCCATATAATCAATCGGATGCAACGATTGATCTGATTGTCCTGGCGTCCACTGCTCTTGAGCTATATTATCGAAGGCCACACCAGTCCAGGAGGTAGGGCAATATATATTACAACCGCCGCCACGTGGTGTGCTATAAGGGAGGTGGGGAAGGACCTAAAATTTTACCCTGGCACCACCAAAGCGTTTACCAAAACAATATAGCGAAGGAAAACATCGTCAAAAACCTGCAAATAGAGATTACCTATACGCCAAATCGACAAATACGTGTTGCACAAGTGCGATGGTCTTGAAAAGAAGTCTGTGCCTAGTAACGTCACATTATTATATTACATTGTATAAAATACGAAGACATTATATTGAATAAGAAGACGATAAGAATGAGTTGCTAATAAAGAATAAAACTTAATAAGCTTAATCTACATTATCGAATTAGAAAATCCGCCAAATTGCCCTTGACTTTGTAGCCTACTAAAATGTTAAAAAGATGGAAAAGTTCGATATCGATAAGATATATAAGGTTCTTGTGTTATTTGTCACGTCATTCCTTAGCCCTAAACGCGATCAGGTGCGCGACGGTCCGACGCGTACGGCGATTCTCCACGCGCGCGGCCGCCGTGCGACCGAACGATCGCCCGAACGCCGGAAACGCACTGACAAGTTAACAAAAACTCACATTCATTCATGCTTTTTTCCCGGCAAGTACAAACGACAGGTTCACGACCACGACACCTAATACGAGACTCATTTAAAAAATAACAAACCCATAACGCTTATTTTGTTTTCCAACAGATAAATATTTGAAGCTAAAGGCCAATTGCACCATTAGCAATCAACATTGATTAAACTATACAAACTAGTTTTAAATGTCTTTAGAACTATTATTTACTCAGCCTGATGTTGATCTACCTATCTCTTAATATGAATGAGAATACCTTATATATTCTCCTCTTTAAAATTATAATGATATTTCCTTGAAACAAAAAGAATTTATATATAAATTTACACATCATTAATATGCTATACTTGTACTACTATTTTGACCCATGATGTTTCCATTATATCGTCGTCAGCCATTCACAGTCCAATGTTGGACGTAGGCCTCCCCAAGACGGCGCCAGTCATCCCTGTCCTCCGATTTCCTCATCCAGCGCCTACCAGCGACCTTTGCACAGACAGCCTCTTTTGCGGCAGACGTGACCGGCCTACTGCCATATCAAGTTGCTAATTTTGCGAGCTATATCGGTTACATTGGTTCTCTTACGGATATCGTCATGTTTAATTCTATCCATAAGAGAAACACCCAACATAGCTCGCTCAGTAGCCCGTTGAGCGACTTGGATCTTGTGGGCCAATCCTGCCGTCAGTGTCCATGTCTCGGCCTCATAGGTCAGACAGGACGGGGAGCACGCACTGCTCGAAGACTTATGTCTTCAAGCATTGCGGAATTCCTTTCCATTACATACTAAAACTAAATTTGACTACAAGTTCTCAAAGCATAACAACCTTTAAGAATGAAAGCAATAATTTTCTAAATTATTATATAAAACCTTAATACAAAAAAGTTAACTGACTTTATCCCACGGTTCTTGCACATGTGTAGTATTAACATCGCAAAAATGTTGCAAATATTTTCTGATGAAGATTAATATTCATTATTTCTATTGCTTAGACGATTCACGCACACAATGACAACTACCGACACCAGATAAGTAGGTGTTTATCTTTAACTGGTAGTGGTGAATACCGTCCGTTGTAATTCGATCTAGACCTGTCAAATAAACAAATGAGAGTTAAGTCTTTAGCACGATCAACCAATTCTAATACAACCGAAACCAATGTGTTTTAAGTGAATTTATTTAAGGTGGTCGAAATATTTACACAGTATGGTATTACTCTTCCCAAGGCAGAACGTACTTTTTCGAAAGAAAAATACAACCGCTTACATTTTTGAAACACAAACTAGTTAAACATTTTAAAGCATATTACTTTAATGATTATAATAGAACGAAGGAAATACTATCTTTTATGTACACAGCGTTTATAATATTGAACTGAACTTATAATATTTGCTCGAAAAGAGAACAATTAGTCTCAAAATAAAATTGTGTGTGTGCAGTTCACATGCAGTAGAATGTAACAAAGTGTGACAAGTGGGAGGGATTCTAAATTTCGTGACTTCACATTTTATATATTATACCGTCATAAACTTTGTACCCGCATGGGGGCTTTGTGACGAAGCCTTAGGTGAGTAGCGATACCTCCTACCCGACTCGAGGAGCCAAACCAAGGCCCTTTGCCTCCGTGCTGGGCTTAGCCAGCCGGCGAGTTGGGATGGCTAGAACTACGACTCAAGTTCCAGGTGTGGAAGTGATGAATGGCCTAACGTCGGAAGTAGCTTCAGTGAACCTGCAGCCACCATTCGACACCCCTTAGCCACTCATACCCGTGTTACCCTTCGACAACCTTGTACGTCATTTTTAGGGGTCCATACAGGGAATGGCGACTCACCGTTTGTCCATTTTTCCATGTTCCGCGAACATTGCGACGGGCAGACTCCAAGGTTCTAAGTCCTATAGATTTCTGTGTTTATATCTATTTATTAGTGTCACTTTTTCGTTTCATCGACTTTCAAATCACAACAATTCTAGAGAAGTTTCACTTTAAAAATAGAGCCCTAAACGTAATACTGAATTTATTTTAAATAAAGCTGTATTAGTAATAGTACAATAGGGTAGTCAAATCAACTAACATGTTTTTTATCTCATAAAACGCCGAAGCCTCCTAGACTTTGTACGAGCATAGCAAGTCATGATGTCATAACTTTAACCAACCAAATTTCATTGCAAACAGAAATTAAAATTATTTCTATCATGATATTTGGAATGTAACACGATAGTATGGCATTTTAACGTCTACTGTTTTATATAACAATAAACATCAAAATTAATACATTTTTTATTTTTGTAGTAATTTTTCATTTTATGCTAATCAAAATGTAGCCGGTGTGTATAAAGTAAAAACATCATTATCTACATAGGAAATACCGTTTGTACGGCAATGTACACGTTCTACCTACGCAACAAATAAACAAACAATGTAGTTAGTCAAACAACAAACAGTTTGGTAAATACAGAAAGTAGTAAAAGACTAATTAACCGTTTCCGTATACATTCCTTCCAGTTTGATTAAATTGCAACTTGTTTTTACGACACTTAGCTAAAGGCATTAATGAAGTAGAACTGAGTCATCAAAAATCGAAAAGCAAATGTAATAAGGTTGAACACGTAATCTCATGAACCGATGAATACGAAGTCATAAAAACGGTACTAAAACAGTAATTAATGTGGTTTACCTTACGTTCGTTAGCATCGAATTGGTACCGAAGTAACTGACGTATGTAAACAATAATTCGATTAGTTAGTCTGCAAGTATGCGACCTGAACATAGATTATATTTCATTGCTTATGCCATTTACGACGAATAAACTAATTAACATGCTTTGTTGCAAATTACTCAATTAAGAAATCATCTAATGATGCTACTACATTATTCAAAATTCTGCAAAAGAAATTAACTGTTATTATTGAAGGGTGTACCATTCGCACAAAACAGAGTTTATTTTTATAGGTCTGAGTTTATTTTCCTTTTAATTTCTATTCGTGCAGGAACGGAGTAAGAAAACAATGTCTAGCGACCTGGCGGTCTGTCGTACGGAGCGACGATACAATCTAATCAGGTGCTAGGGTGTTTACCTGTCTGGATGGCTACCACCGCTGGTCTATATAGAGTATGCCGCCATAACAACCTTGAGTTGTGTTCCGGCATTAGTCGCCAGGTTTTAGAGTGCGGCAGCACATTAGTAGCACCTTTGATGGTACAAATGTCTATAGACGATGGTAAACGCTTCCCACCTGTGGGCAGTCTGCCTGTCTGCTGAACTCATGCAATATTTTTTTTTTGTATTTTTCAAAGTTTTCGCCACTAGAAAACATAATAACACTCCATTTTAACGGTCTAAGCGCGGTATTTCATTTGATTTTTATTCCGACGATTCAGCATTTTATATAGCCGTGAGCACGGAAGAAAAAGATGACCAAGTGTCAATGAGTATGTTAAAGTTGTTATTCTTCAACCTACCCACAACTTTTCATTTTAATTTTTATTTATGGTTTTTATTTACTCTATGGGAGCCTAATCTAATTTACCACCGCGTTGCAACATGTTTTTGCTTGAAAAAAAGAAGCGGAAAAAGAGAAGAAATAAAAATCAAACCAAATACCGCGCTTAAAACATTAAAACGTAGTTTCAACAGATTTATTACTAAAATACAAAAATCCCGAAACCAAAGGTTATATATACTATTATAACAAGTAAAAATAAATGTTAATAATTGACTACCTTTAGAGAGAATGTTGATTTGATTAAATTAGTACGTAAGTTGATACTTGTTAAGACTCAATGTTTGTTACGTGAGGGTGACCAAAGGAAAAACGATTGTGTTTATTATCACCTTTAATTATAAATGCGCGTGTTCATCCCGTGCCGGACTCCGATACACTGTCCGGCTACGCCGTAACACCACTCCCCCCCTTTTTTAAAAAAAGGAGGAGAATATAAAACATTAAATACAAAAAGATATAAATCTATTTATAATTATTAATTATTAAAAAAGAGAGAAAAAAAAAATATGTGACAAAAAACTATGTACTGTATTACATTTTTTTTACAATTTAAAAATAATATTACAATAATTATGAAATAAGTATTTTGACTAAGTTTACATGTATAAAATTATAATAATAATGATGATGATGATGATTTGCTATCGAAAATTTTCGGTATCACTAGCACTTACAACTTAGAAACGTATATATTCTCTATTTAGATGATATCTATTTTGGTAGCGGGTTTCCCAGCGCTGGTGTCTGCTCTGCCTCTGCGAAAGCTTGCTCTCGCAGTTTGTACGGTCTCCATAGCCTGTGCATGTATACTTTGCACATGACGATCTAACCACTTTTTGGTTTGGAAAGTGCAGCGTCGGCACACGAAGTATAATATTATGCCCATCACTAAAATTCCGACAATAAACCAACTAAAATGATTTTGCCAGGTGGTGTCCTGTAAATTGGCAGTTGCCCCGCTTTGAGCGACAATGATCTCTTCTTTAGATAAGGTTTTACCCATTTTGAAAAGTATTTTTTTTAAGGTATTATAAAAATGGCAAAAATGCTGTTATTACAATGACGAACGATTTGTTTATAATTTAGATATCATCGCTGTACATATTTAAAACTTAAAAATTGAAGCGTACGGGCTTTTTAATTATACGCCCGGAACGTGTGGCATAAGCGAGCGGTTTGCCATCGCTTTCCGCTACTTTGGTGACTTGTTGTGAAAGTTCGTTTTTGTTGATCTTTATGACTATATTATCGTTATCTACCTTGTCCTTATTACTACTGTCTAAATTATGATGTGTCAAAATTTCAGAAGAAAATGCTGGCTTTAATCTATCGATGGATACCTTAATTTCGCGATTTGGAAGTTGAATTGTATAAACTTTATCATTCCTTGCTAAAACTTTATATGGGCCATCGTACGGCGGTTGTAATGGTTTTTTAACAGAATCGTTACGAATGTAAACATGACTACAATTATTTAACTCGCGGTAAACAAATAATGTGCGACTGTCCTTGTGTGCTACCGGCTTAGGTTTCAAATTACGTATCAAGGAACGAAGGTGTTCTACGTACTGACAATTATTAGATATAAGTGTGTTGTTTTCGTAAAAATCGCCAGGTAGCCTTAGGGTCTGTCCATACGTCATTTCGGCGGCACTTACACTAGTATCGGTGCGCGGTGCTACTCGAAGTCCTAGCAACACTATAGGTAATTCTTCGATCCAAGTCTTTGAGTCTAACCTAGCCATGAGAGCGGCTTTCAGAGATCTATGCCATCTCTCTACCATACCATTACATTGAGGATGGTAAGGAGTAGTACGTTTTTTATTAATACCTAAATACTTCATCAATTCTTTAAATATGGCACTTTCGAATTGCCTGCCCTGGTCAGTGATAAGTTGAACCGGGCAGCCGAAACGAGATATCCATTCGTTAAAAATAACCTTAGATACTGTTTCTGCGGTAATATCTTTAACGGGAAAAGCCTCAGGCCAACCGGTGGCTCGGTCTACTATCGTGACAAGATACCTATAGTCTTGTGTGGATATCGGCAAAGGTCCCACGATATCAACGTGAATGTGAGTGAAACGGTCTGCCAAAGGAAATTGACCATATTCTGATTTAACATGTCTATGTATTTTAGCTCGTTGACACTCATTGCAAGATCTGGCCCATTTGCTTACATCCCTATTCATATTATTCCAGAAAAATCTCTGTTTCATTAATTTACTTGTAGTACGAATGCCTGGATGGCTCGGATTGTGAACAGATTCGAAAGCAATTTTTCTAAACTGTTCAGGTAAGTATGGCCTAGCCCTATTAGTACTCATATCACAAACAATTGATGTGTCATATCCTGGTAATATTATCTCTAATAAATTCCATTTGCCGGCTTGGTTACGTAAGGTGGCCAGTTGCTCGTCGCATTGTTGCGCTCGAGCTATGTCAGCGTAATCCAATGCAATGGGTACAGATATCGACTCTATGCGTGATAAAGCATCTGCTACAACATTGTCGTTGCCCTGGATATGCCTGATTTCGGTAGAAAACTCGCTTATAAAAAGTAACTGTCTAACTCTACGTGGCAATTCGCTGTCACTGCCGATTTTCGTGAAAGCGAAAGTTAAGGGTTTGTGATCCGTATAAATGATTAGCTTTTGCCCTTCTATCATGTTGCGAAAATATTTAATAGCAAGATATACGGCGAGCAATTCTTTATCATAAGTACAATATTTCTCCTGTGCTGGCGTCATCTTCTTAGAAAAATATCCTAATGGCCTCCAGACATTGCCGTCTCGCTGTTGCAAAACAGCGCCCACACATTTATTCGATGCATCCGTCATAAGTGCAAGTGGCGTATCGGGTTTCGGGTACGATAAGCCAGGTGCACTCTGTAGACTTAATTTACATTGCATAAATGCCTCATTTGATTTTTCGGTCCATTTAATCTTAGATTTATCCTTCTTCTTAGAATTTTTTAAAAATTTATTTAATTCAGCTTGGTACTCTACCGCGTGTGGTAAGTGTAACCGGTAAAAATTAACCATTCCCAGAAATCGTCGTAATTGATCGACAGTTTCCGGTTTGGGAAATGCATTAATCGCGTCTACTTTTTCCTTGAGAGGCTTAATGCCCTCGGTAGAAACTTCATATCCGAGAAAATCTATTTTGGACTGACCAAATGAGCATTTATTTAAATTTATAGTAATTCCAAACTTGTTAAACCTTTCAAAAACTTCTTCTAGATGTTGCCTATGCTGTTCTAAATTATCGCTTGCGATTACTACGTCGTCAATAAAGGTGTATAAATAATCTAAACCTTCCAAAACTGTGTGGTTCATAAACCGTTGAAAAGACTGGGCGGCATTACGTAATCCGAAACTCATGCGTGGAAATTCAAAGAGACCGAAAGGTGTAATTATAGCGGTCTTCTCTACATCCTCAGGAGCGACCATTATAAAATGATACGCTCTGTTAATGTCTATTCGGGAAAAAACTTTTTTGTTCGCCAAAATATAAGTGAAATCGTACAACCTAGGTATTGGGTATCTATCTGGCTTTGTGATTGCGTTAAGTGCTCTATAATCTCCACAAGGACGTATATTACCGTCTTTTTTGGCTACTACATGTAACGGGCTTGCCCATGAACTTTTCGACGGTCTACAAATCCCCATCTGTTGCATAAGTCGTATCTCCTCTTTAACTTTAGCATACCGATGTGGTGGTAATGGTCTCGCGCGTGCATGTACCGGTGGTCCGCACGTCTCGATGTGATGGTAAACCGAGTGCTTAGGCGGCTCCTTAAATGATACCGGTTTGGTGATATCCGGATATTTCGCTAGCAAATCATAGAAAGGATGACTTATATCTACAGTTTTAATACTATGTATATTACGTGCATTTACAACTGGGACCGAAACGTTAATATTAGTTATCTGATCAATTAGCTTCCGGGAACCCAAATCGACTAATAAGTTGTAATTTTTCAAAAAATCGGCTCCTAAAATTGGCTGACTGACGTCGGCTATAACAAACGTCCAACGGAATGGCCTTCTTAAACCTAAATGTAATTCTAAACTCTTAGTACCATACGTTTTAATGACAGTACCGTTGGCAGCATACAATGTATATTTGGACTGATTATTAAAAATATGTTTTCTGCTTACGGCATTGCGTGGTAAGACAGAAATATTGGCTCCTGTGTCAATTAAAAAATTTAGATTACTATGCCTATCCCTAATACTGAGGCGGTAATTACGTGCTCCGATGCAGCTGTCCCCCGCCGCTGACTGCATGGCACTTAGTTTCCCGGCTGGTTCTTCTTCTCCCAGGCACAAGGTGGTACGCATTTACGCGCCTGCTCCTTGAATCTGAAGTGGTAGAAGCACATCCAGTCATCTCGGGCTGGTGCACGGTGAGGAGTAGCACTGCGGCGATCGCGGGAACGAGATTGCGCTCTTCTTCCATATCGTCCACGGGAGCTGAACCTGGACCATCGCCTGCTGTTTCCGTTTAATCGCGCCTGCATGTCGTCAAGACGTACATGGATTTTGGCTATCTGTGATATCAGGGTAGCTGAATCTGAAGTACTGACCTCTCCTATGCTAACAGGTCTAGTCGTTTCCATCACCTTGTCTGCCACGGATGCGAGGGTATTGATATCCTTGCTGTCCGTGACGACTAGTACTGCACGAACGGCGCCTGGTAGATGATTCTGCCATAAAAGAAGTAATGTTTCATCGCTAATTTTATCACGGGCTAAATCCTTCATTCGCCGAAGAAGCTGCGAGGGTTTTTGATCGCCCAACTCCATCTCGCCTATGAGCTTCTGTAACTGGCGACTTTCAGATTCTTCGTAGACGGCTAGCAGCCTCGCCTTGAGTGCGTTATATTTCTTCTCTTCAGGCGGGTTAAGTAATATGTCTGTTACCTGCTGCACTACATTCTTCCCCAGCTTAGCGATTACCAGATGATATTTGGCGTCATCCGATAGTTTTTGGTTGAAAAGAACCGATTCCGCGTGGATAAACCATGTCCGGGGTTGGTCCTCCCAGAACTCGGCTATTCTTGAAGTGACCGTGATCTGCTCCACTTCACTTTTGCTGTCTTTCGCTTCATGTGTCATTTTAATGTCTATTGTTTAAGTATATATAATTATTTCGCGTATTATTTATATATTTATTTATATTTTCAACACGACACGACACGGCACGGGGTCACCACTGTTAAGACTCAATGTTTGTTACGTGAGGGTGACCAAAGGAAAAACGATTGTGTTTATTATCACCTTTAATTATAAATGCGCGTGTTCATCCCGTGCCGGACTCCGATACACTGTCCGGCTACGCCGTAACATACTCAATAGCAAATCATAAATACAGTCTAATACCGTCTAATCATTAATTTATTAGCATAAGGTAGCTACACGTCACTGATAATAGTGTGTTATTAGGTTATTTATAAATAAACCATGACCTCTTGGCCACAAGAAATGCGATCATCTCATCTCGTCTTGAAAAACATTGTAACTTTGAAAAATAAATAAATAAAAATAATAACTACTAGAACCGAAATTGTGTTTCTACTTCAGCGTATATAATATAAATACACATAAGCATACCTTGCGCTACTCACAAAATCAGTGTCGAGAAGTGACACTTGCACACGAATTACAGAACTTTCATAATACCGGTCGAGATTAGCAAAGTTCAAACTCCACGAGTACACAAGTATGCGAAATATTCTCCTGCTCTGTGCTGAAATGTCAGCATGTGTTCATGTTAATTTACGTACTCGTCACGTTATAACTGCAATGAACAAGTAGAAGAATACATGATATGATATATGTATAAATTATTCGACTGTTTAATCTATACATATAAAAGTGCCTGGCCTCTCTGACTGACATTTATATGTCATCAACGCATAGCCCAAACTATTAGCACTAGGACCATGACCATTTTGTTCAGTCGATATTACACGTATCATTTCTATCTCTCAATTTGGATGGATCATCAGAATGATAGATGTAAACAAAAACTTAAATAAGTCAATCTCGTCGAATGTTGCCGTTTCCTTTCATTGCTGTGCCTTTCATACAAATTGATACAATTTTGATATCATTATCATCATTGATATCATTATTATACTTGATATCATCATTAAATTTGCTATCGATCAGTGAAAAAACTGAAATAGTCATTTTATATAATTCCCTGAAAACAATATAAATACATTTGAAAAAAGGCACATTCTCTTACATATTTTGTTAGTATGTATTAAAGCATATATACAAAGTTGCCAACATTCCGTGGCACTATAAAAATGGCACGACGCTACTCTAAAAACTTCGAGTGCCTACAAGTGTAAGTTACCTATCGAGCACATGTTATGAAAAGAAGCAGCTATGCATAAGGGCTCGCGCCATGTTAAGTGTGTACTCGAACCAGATATGCTTTGAAAAAAGAAACAGGTGTTATGAACAGACCACGCCGACATTTCGTTTGGAAAATTCAAACTACATATGGCACCAGCCTAAAACGTAAAGAGCGTACAAAACATATGTATTTATTATCAACGTTTACTTGCGATTTTTTTTTAACTTTGAATTTATGCCGATGGCTCACTGCGCGTACGTCGGACATGGTGTGTATATTATTAGAATTGATTACTGAACAATAAAGAGAAACATGCTAGGAACACCTGCACATTAGATAACGCATGTGCGAAACCGGCTAATTTGCTTTATAAAAGCATAGCAAGTACACCGTCCATTCCGCAGAAGTAGGTGAAGCCGTACTCAGTACGTTTATGAAAAATATAACGCTTTTCAATATCTAATTAGGTTATACTACACAATAATAACACAAATAAACATATAGATAACGTTGCACCTTCCATTGTGCCCTGTCACTAATGACAGGACCGATCATAAGTGATAAATTTTATTAATATTAGTTAATACAATTAATGCCTTATTTAAAATAGCTCTTATCAGAAATCATTCAAATTCATAATTTGTTTAAAACATGGTACATGAATTTGGGGTTACATAAGGATACAACACGTAGTACATATACGTTTTGCCTATGAGGCGTGCAAACTTTCCTTAAGATTATTAAATAAATACACAATTATTACCAGATTATTATATATATACGTGTGTGTCGATTATATGAAATGTTGACAAAAATTACTCTAAAAGTTCCTTTTTGGGGTGAAAACATTTGTCCAACAGCCATTTGTGTATGTAGTCTTTGTTTGAATATATTTGTGTACAGATATTTAAGTCTGAGAAATTGTTAAATATCGTTACTCATATGCAATTTTTTTTTTGTGCCTTTTGTAGCTATGGAACAATAGGCTGTTGTCTGTTTTCACCTTAAGCTGCCGTGTCATCAATAATGTCTAGGGAACAATTTCGGATTTTCTTTTACAAATATTGCAACTTGTTTATCTTGTTTATCTACTTGTATACATACGAGGCACAGTTAAGAGCTGCAGCTTTTTAAAATGTGGCCTGCACGGCTCTAGATAGTGCTACTAAGTGCTCGTATACATTTCTTATGAAACCTAAATATTTTCGAAATTACAATTGTTATTAAATATATATAAGTATATATATGTCGCAGAACGGCCTCGCTCTCACGACATCTCCTTTAGTTATTGCAGGTTTAGTGGGCGTCATCAGGGTAAAATGCGAGCATAAAACACGATAGCCACGGTTTATACACTTTTAATTTAGATTCTATCAACATTTTGACATAGTTTAGACCGAGCAGCGGGTTCAGGGCACCCGCTCATACTTCCAACATCAATACTTTCTTTAAAATTACTACATGGTCCACTCGACCTATTGCCATCAACCAAATGTGCCACAAAAACTCCTCAGTCTACCCAAGTAGATATTACTCAAAGTATAGAGGGCGCTGACCCCGCTCTCGACATGGTCTGCTCTCATTGGTCGTTTATTAAATTACAATATTCATAACTTTATTAGGTTAGAACGATCTTTAAGTTATAGAAACATTTAACAAATCTAATTAAATTAAATTAAGAATTTTAGAAGTAATTAAAATGTTAACAAATGATATTTTGCAATATACATATATATATACTAAATTTACAGAATATACAGTTACAATGTCATATCCTCAGCGTCAGTGCAGGACCTTGTAACAACTACATTTTTGTTGATTTAATTTTTTTCTTCAAATTATAATACATATGTACGTATGTATATATACACTGGTAAACAAGTGCCTTTTGGACCAACTTTTTTCAGCAGTCTCCGAAAATTATAAATGAGGTGTCATTCGATTCGGAATGGCATCTAGATGATTTTTAAAAAAAAGAAGTTCCGCTTGCAAAAATTGTAAAAGTTATTAACAATTAACTTAAAAAAGGGGGGAGGGTTTAGTTATTTGCAAATATCTCAAAAAGTAATAAAGATTTTTCAAATTTGAAAAAAGATTCGAAAAGAGGAGGAAATTTCCTAAAAAAAGTCTCGAAACTGTAAGATCAATATTCATAATTTTCCCAGAGGAATGAAAATACGGCCGAAAACGGGTACTCTGGCTTACGCAAGCCACACCCACATCGGCCCTTTAATGAATAAATATTATTTAAACATACTAAATATGAAAATAAAAAATTGAAAAAATTCAGGCACTAACTGAATAGATGAATGAACAATAATCTGCTTGAAAATTTTTTTATAACAATTTTTCATTTAGTTATTCAATAGTTAATTAATAACATTTTTTGCTTGAACATGAACATTGCAAGTGTTATAATTGTTAAACTATAAATTTAAGATTTTTGTCCTTTCTTGGAGAAATTCTTGAAAGGCTTTAGAATAGAACCCCGTTGGAAAAATTAGAAAATGTTTATTATTCATTTTTTTATTAATAATTTTTTTTTAGGAAATTTCCTCCTCTTTTCGAATCTTTTTTCAAATTTGAAAAATATTTATTACTTTTTGAGATATTTGCAAAAAACTAAACCCCCCTTTTTTTAGTTGATTGTTAATAACTTTTACAATTTTTGCAAGCGGAACTTCATTTTCAATCATCTAAATGCTATTCCGAATCGAATGACACCTCATTTATAATTTTCGGAGACTGCTGAAAAAATTGGTCCAAAAGGCACTTGTTTACCAGTCTAATACTCATATGTAACATTTACGAAATAATATTAAAACGTAGTGACAAAGTCCTGCACCGACGCCGATATACGGAGCTATCACAAGGCCCTGAAGATAGAAAAACAATACAGACACAGTAACTTTCACATTTTTATATTTGTATGGAGAATAAATACATGATAGGGCCCAACATAAGTACAATCACGATTGTGTTTACAAATTAAACAACCAGATAAGGTATTACGGTTTCCTTTCGTGGAATGAACAATTAGACCGTCGGTCTTGTTCAATCACGTTGGCAATTCAAAACAAAATACATACATACATTTGAACATAAAACTGAAGTTAGTGAAAGTTGTTTTACATGAGATAGGAATAAAATGAGACACACACCTCGAACTCGTAAAAAGTTCAAAGCGACATCGTGTGCCATTCTGAAAACACAACACGACTGTACGCATTATTTAACAGGAGCCCATAAAACGTAGAGCCGCACGGAGCTGTGCTCGTAAACGCAACAGACTCTGTCAAGTAAGATTAAACCAGATACTTGCCAGGTTACGACCACGTTCGAAACAATACCAATAATACTATTCATTTAAATACAACACGAAAACTTAAACGCCTAACTGCCCTTTCAATAGATTGAACATTTTTTATTCTTATCCTAGGTAGCATCTACCATAAATTCTATCGGACATCTTAATTAAATTTACACTATTAAATATTCGATTCACAAAATTCATTCTCCAATGAAATTAACGAGTTCATCACTTGCAAAAAACTAATTAGTAAATTAATTCAACTTTCTGGACACAATAGTTTGTGTCAGAAAAAATAAAAACTAACTGCCCAATGAAAGTGTAATATATTATGACACGAGATAACCGTATCGTAAAGATATCAAATAGTAACACGAGACACGACTGGGTTTCAAATTAAACCCACGCCAAGCTAACATTGCAACTCAAATAGACGTAAAGATTGTCGTTTGGATCCATTTATTAAAATCTTTATTAGTGTCAGCAGCAGGAACAACACGCGACATCCTGGCAATGACCGGCCATACGCTCGGCAGGATGCGACATATCACTATCAAATATAATTTCGAAAACGTTATAGTAATCGGATTTATTACCGGTCTATCAGAATGAAAATAAAAAAAACTGAGTTATTCTGGCCGTTTAATATTTAAAAACATTCTGAGGACAATATTATAATTATTATCACCTTGTTTTGACGTTAGTTATAACCGATTTGAGTATAGATTCTGTGCAACGAATCAAAGTCTGCCCACCATTGGCAGACTTTGATTTTGACAAGAGATTTGACAATATACCAAAATAGGAACTTAATCAATCATGAAAATGTTCACATTGATAGTCTATAAATAAACACTATGAAGAATGTTATGTGTTTATTTTAAAAAGGCTTTGACGTATTAACGCTGTTGATGAGTCATGACTCAAGTCATGCATTTACTCCAGCGCGAGGGCAAGCATTTACGCAACTACTCGTATATTTCTACATACATACAAAAGGACATGCAAACTTGAACTCAACTCGTTCCATCAAAATATTACATCAATTAACATTCAATCATTCATTAAATATTATAAAAATAGCCAAATGGAAAAACGGCCCACTGACAATTTCTTCTTCATGTCCGTCCGAATGTAAGTCTATGTATGTCACAGCCATTTTTCTCGTTAACTTAGCTCAATATAACTTATATTCAGAAGAAAGATGTATTTCATATACCGCTTTACAATGGTAAATGGTGTGCTGAGCCCTCAAAATAACAATTAAACTTTGATGTCATATATTAGATGGATGAATACTGAACAAAAATCAGTACGAGAAAGGGAAGATGGGAAGAATATTGTTTTAGAATAATCATAACGAATTTTATACAAGATTCAATAGGTGCTGAAATATCCAATTTCAAAGTTGTATAAAGTTTTTAATTTTATGAACGAACAGAAATGCATTTCACATGTTTTTCTAACTCACAATAGTTTAAAAAAAGTAACTGTTATAATCATCCAAACAGTGACAATTAAGATAATGGATAGAGGATATCCGTCATTTCATACTGATAACTATAAATACTAATAGCTAAAACAACCTGTTACTTTAACTTCAAAGACATCTGCTCGACACTATCTAAGCTGGCAAGATCATCGATCTCATTCAAAACCAGTTTCAATTTTGTGGAATATCCTTTAAACCGTATGATTTCTAGTTGCATAAATTAAAATCAATAGCAGGTAAGTAGTACAAGCCATTTTATTTAGTGAGAAGCAATCAATTTGCATATAACGATATTTTTTGTAGTATCGACCATCATTGGGATATAACACTTTTCAGGCGTTTGAGTAATAGCCTCATCGCAGCCGAGTGAAGATGTTTGTTGTCCATCTCTTTAGTGGGCCACCATTCGGACCCGTATAACATAACCGGTGGCATTTCAGTGGCATTAGTTTGTCGCATATCAGGCCGGTTACCTGTCTTCACTTTAGCCATGCTACATTTATTCTTCTCTTACATTCTTCTTTATACTACAATTACTCTGCTGTAGTGAACCGAGGTATCTGAATTCGGGGTTACATTAGTGTGACTGATACTAGTTTAAGAGACACAGCAATAGAGGTTCCGGCGACCTCGTAAAATATGTGTTCGATATTAGTTGTTCTGATTTTCAATCCAACGCCCTCTAGCGCTTGCCACCACCTGTCCAGTTTATTTTGAAATGCGTCTTAATCTATCAGAATAATCATCTGCGAAGAGCATGCAACAGCAAAAATAGGAAAAGACTCAAGGCGGATCCTTTTTTTGGCCAAGGTAAAT
This sequence comes from Dendrolimus punctatus, assembly GCA_012273795.1. NCBI lineage: Eukaryota > Metazoa > Arthropoda > Insecta > Lepidoptera > Lasiocampidae > Dendrolimus > Dendrolimus punctatus. The sequence continues at coordinate 8,890,351 of CM022527.1, forward strand.
CCATTTGAGGATTAAGCCGCAACAGACACAGAAGCCTGGGGGGATGTTCGCGACCCGTGTGAGTGTGGGATTCGTTAGATCGGGGGTGGCAGTAGCGTGCCCAGTCAGATCTGGTGCCACGCTATTGTCCTTCCCTAGTGAGGAATAGCCACTAAAACCCCTGGGTGTTCTGTCCTGCGCCTTATGCCAGGGTTAGGGGTAATTGGGCTTCTCGACTCCATGATGAAGGCGGATCCCTGGTGCAACCTTTCCTTCACAAAGAACTTGTTCGAGGTGCCCACTGCAAAGTAGACCTGTGTACCAGGTTTCTCATACATGCTTGCAATAACAACAACAATGCTTTTTATTGTATACCAACATAAAAACAGTAACACATTCATATCTTAAAATTAGAAGGTAGTAGTACAATACGCGGCCTTATTGGTTAAAGCAATCTTTTCCAGGCAACCTTTGGATGGACAAGGATAGTTGTCCCTGACAAGTCTTTCGTTACGTTACGTTCTTATCTGGCACACTTTTTGCTCTGAAGACAAGTAACAGAACTCCCCGGGGACGCAGTCCTAGGCTTTCTCATGATCTACGAAACTATAAGTTAATTTTTATGTTTAAGACAAAAACAGAACTGGTAAGATATATTACGAATACTTCGTGTCGCTCTTTCGAAAACCCTATGTGTGCGGCCAGGCTGTTAACGTTTCGACATTATTACAAACATTAGATAAGTGGCTTTCTATCATGTCCCCATTCAATTTCAAACTAGAAATATAGGTAATAGCAATACTTTATGTAGTGATATTAAAGTTGGACCGAGTTCGATTCCTGTCAGGATAAATTGAGTAAATGTGCTTTGTTTGCGTTAGTACCTTGGGTCCGTCAAGTTTGGTCGCAGAGTTATCCGTTATATATTACTCATACCATATCAAAAAAGTAACTTGAATAACCTGGGTACATAACATATGTGTATTTGTTCCAGTGATTTATGTATATATAAATGGAAAAAATCTCAGCTCGATTACTGTGATACATGAGTGAGTAACATTCTGTTTGTTTTAGGATATCGATGGATTGTTTGTCAAAGACAAAAAGTTGTTTAAAGATGTCGGTGGTGACAGTGCGAAGAGCCGCAGGTGGCTATGGGAAGCGCGGCCGTGCGCGTCCGAGCTGCACCGCGACCAATCGCCGCTAATTGCGGCGATCGATGTTGACGGCGGCTACGACGACCCTGTTGGGTACAAAGCTAAACGGATGATCGGTCACCAACCGAAACTACAAGAACTCATATTTAAAGAAGAACAATCTGTCTGGTAATTAAAGTTCCGTTAACGAGCTAGACAATATCAACATTTAAAATTAAACAACTCTATTGGTGATATTTGGTGTCAATAAAATATATTATTATTTCACATATATATTTAATTTCCAAATCTTTTACATTTTTTTTATAAATATCTTATAAAATATATAGTATATACATTTATTTATAAAAAAATATTATTATTATTATTGTAGAAGTCGCATGACTGCCCCTCCCCTCCGTTCGGGCATTGTTTTATGGTAAATAAAAAAGAAAAGAAAGAAAAAGAAACAACTCTATTAAATCCAATGAAGCACACAAAAGGTATGAAACTTAAGACCCAGCCAAGAGTATGACAGTCCACGTACAATAAATGAATTCGTAGTTATTTAACGTCTATTTCGTCATTTGTCTAGTCAACCCCAACAAAACATTCAAAGTATTTGTTTATAATTATACTATTTTGGATTTCGTCGTTTTCGACATCATTCGAAAATTACAGGTTAGACACGCGTTTTAGGTCTTTGAAAGCGAATATCTAAATACCTATTCACCAAAATAAAAAGTCATTCTCTTTTAATAACTTTTTAAGTGAATAAGAGGACAGGAAATTAGAAATCATAGTGATGTCTCTTACAACGTCATGATTTTTAATGCCCTCCTCCTCAACATAATATGTTATTCTATACTCGCTAAATCTGAAAACATCTCACAATTTCACGCATCGCGACAACCCTATTTTTTAACTTCGTCATGATTTCACTACACTGTTTTGTAGCGGCATACAAAATATTTTTACCTGCCATATTCTCGAAATAAGACTGACATACATATATAAACAGACGGTAATGATGATTTTAAAAAGGTTTCGTTTTTTGCCAAAATGCCTATAGACCTCTAAAAATTAGCGTTCATTTTTCCTTATTCCAAATACAGTTAAATCACAATCTAGTGGTTGTAACATTTGAATCTACTCAAATGAAGTTTTTCTTTCCAAATTGACCTAGATGTGTGTAATACTAGCTGGAATTAAAACAATGCAATCAAATTACAATTCTACAACGGCCAAATAAATCTGGAGGCTTCTTAATAGCTGCGAAAATAAATCAATAAACATGATATTGAACATGTCTTGTCTGTGTACGAATCGAATGTACAATACTTGCAAGCGATAATAAATCAAATTCTCAAAGGATTTTGTGGTCGATTGGATGAACATAAGATCGATGCTCTCGCTCATAACTATCACAGTCCGTGCTAACGCATCTCATTCAATAAAAGATGCTTCGATTCACTCAGTTGGCCAGCCTTTTTCCTAGAAACGTAATTTGCAACTATGTGAACGTGTAAATGTTATTTCCGACACATTCTATTGTAACAGCCAGTCACAATTTTAAAATAATTTAGAACCTTGAATAAAATAACAACAAATTCAAATGGCAATTGAATATCGTTTTTTCCCACCTTAAAGAATTTGACTAATTTTATAAACGCGCAACCCTACAAATTAAATCCCATAACATGTCTGAGTGCACAGGCACACACATCTTTCGACGCAACCATTAACGCGTTCGAGATCAATTGGCTTTAGAGCCGTAGGCGTAACATTTCATTAACTACATATTTAACCATTACAATGTAAAAGCCGTCCGGGTTGATTAGTTCCTTAAACATCAACTATTCTATAATCCATATTGTATATATAATTTTGTTGTGTATTTTGATCAGTCATGTAAACGATTCACAACATTGAAAATCAACCCAATACCATCTGACACGGTGTAGTGTTATGACTAATGCAGAAGCGTTTTACTGAGTGTAGTATAATGGTCAAAGACACACGAATTACCCGGTAGCGTCGGTTTATCTGATAATAAATATTACAATCCATTCTTTTAGGCGAGACGGTCATTAATCGAGCAGTCGATAGCGCGCATATCGCCTTACGAGTCGCATTGTTGGGCCAATGGTTGTAACTATTTATCAAAACCCAAGTAATATTGTTGTACAGCATACAAAGAGCTCGCGCGTTCGCCCGCGACGCCACGACAACGTCGAGTTCTTTGTCTCCTGACAAGCAACATTGGTATATAAGAAATATAATTTTTTAATAGTTGTCAATCCATCCAATCACCACATGATAGCTACCCTAGGTAATTTTTCGATTATTTCGACGCGCAAGGTCCTAGATTTAGAAGTAACGATATAAGCACTGTACATACATAGGTTTACAGCTAGAACCTTTTCACTTGACCTAGAGATTTTGGCGGCGCATAACTCGTTTTCGCTGTTCTAAAAAAATTCCTATATCATCACAGTTGGTTACAGTTATACGTAGAGAAATAATAGTAAATTCGTAGAACTATTACTAACTGAAATTTTTCACGTAGTTTCAGTCTAGTAAATTTTAAAACCATAACCCGTGGAATCTATGACACGCTTTGGTATGAGAAGTATACTTAGGATAGGTTGGGACAAATGGTCTTCCGGGAACTCCAAAGATCCCCTCCAGTTCTCGACCATGGCCTCGGTTTCCCGGGCTCTGATCCCGTCTATTTCGGGCTGGCAATACACCAGTTCTCTAGCCCACGCATCCGTGCATCTGTTGCGGACACCTCCACCTAGAGTTCCCAGGGCAGCTCACCCCTGCAAGCAGCGCGGCCACCGTTGACGACACTGCACGACACGACGAGTTCTCCTCAGAAAAGTCCTGTTGTTGGCAATAGAGTGCCTAGTTCCACAAATGATAGAAATCTATAAACCGACTTTCATGATATTCATTTAAATACCAAGACCGTGAAGAACGAAGAAGTTTTACAAATATTCAAAGAACGTCACTTATACGTTTGTAAATTAATACCTACACAAATAACGTTCGAAACACGTTTGACATCGTGCCAAGAATTCAATACTACTAAACATGTATACGTAATTAACACCATATTACGCTTTAATTTATTCACATATATTCATCTAATAAGTACCGTTACAATATAAATCCGTGGGTTAAGACGCTTTTGTCTATCTGCTAGTCGCATTAGAGTCACGAAATTGTCAAGGTTGAAAATGATTTGCATATAAATTACTTTCGTCGATGCGTAAATCCACGTGTTGCTCGGCGAGAATAGAGATTAATGTGGTAGGTGTCTACGACGGCCGGGTGACAGGCAAGTTAAGCCGACATCCGTCAACGCCGCCGGTCGTAATCACCGCCCAAGATCGATGCTAAGCCTGGCTTATTGAACTCTTCCACGGATTCGGATCGGCCAGCCGTGACCGCCACGTTCGCGGACCATACTGCAGCTAGCCTCTTCTCAGCCCATTTCAAAATGCAACCATTTTCTCACAAATATAAACTTGGTTGTATAAAAATACTGATAATTAATATGATTTTCTAATATACATACATACGTAACTTTTTATTGGCACTGTATTTATCATAGATCGCCACGGGAAATAAGCCCTTTGCTACTAATTATTTCAATCGCTAAAAATATATAAGCAACCCGCGTAGATGGTAGCTGGAAGATTAAAAGTAATTATGTACTAAATTTAAAACACTACTTAATAAAAACCATATCGTGATCAATTAGTTACATCATTGTTCACCCTTACCTGACTCTATTTGGTCACCTTCGGGATGGAATGGTCGTGAAACTTAACGATCGTTGACCCACGCGTAACACTAGCGTTAGGAACTGCCCCCAATTATTGTTAAGTCAACGGGCATAATCGAGCCTTTGCCTCCTGTGAACATCGCGCCGCCGACGGCAAGTCACTTTGTCAAGCCTTTTTCAGTGGCTCTTTTTAACTGCGAATTACCTTACGAACGACGGTATTATACTTTGTGATGAGCTTGAAACAAATGAGGTTTTGTGCACAGCGACACCCAATGTAATGTATCAAACTACAATATAATAAGAACATTTTAAATATCAGATATATTATTATGATTATATGACGCCTCGGTACCTTTTTTGTTTAGTGCCCCAAAAATCTAAAGAAATTTAATCAGTTTAAAATGTTCTATAAGATTGACAGAACACAAACGTATAAGTTATAACAGTTTATATTCTACGACTGAATAATAAAGAAGGCACATAGGTTGAAGCATTGTAAAGTAATTAATTTAAATAAAGTATCAATTCAGTGTTGAGAGATCGATGAGACAAGGAACAGGGGGTTTACCGGTTTACGCACTCGTATGAACCAGCCGGGCACACAAGCGGATCATCATGCCATGACAATAGGACAATTTTAAGAAATCAATGTTATTATTTTTTTATCTTTGCAGGCAGGTAAACTAGTGAAGGGTCCATCTGATGATAAGGTGTCTACGCATGGACATCTGCACCAACTATTCCCCTTTTAAAGAGCCCTAATTCATAGAGTTTTGATAAAGTCCCGAAAGGGGAGAGCTCTTTCGTCAATTCGCAGACGTAAGTCTTAAAGGAGCGGGCGCCACGAACAGTCGACGACCACTAAGTGGCTAGCGCTGGCTAGAGGTGCAGTGGTAGAATGGCGACGTAGGCACCAACTCAAACAGCTCTTCAAAGCAATTCCCATTATACAGACGGTGCAACATAGAGGAACGTCTCGTAGTACATAATAAACGTAGGCAATAACAAGTGGAAGCATATTGATAGGGACAAATTGTGTTTATATTGGGGGTGCGGGTGGGGGGTGCGGCCGGCGAACCATGGAGGAAACGAGAAGCAGCAACGTATTTATTCTATTTGCTGAACGTGCTCCGGCGACGAGTTTGCTGTTTGACGATGCAAATTTATCGCAACGCTTAATAAAACGCGCGTCAATTTCCATTGATTTACAGATGTTGCTCATTACGACGTGGTCTGTTAAGTTTAATTTGTAATAACAGCGTCACTACTTGAATCACGTAACGTAAGAATTATATTTTCAATTATAAAAACATAGTTTAACAAATACAAGAGATGTGAATGATCAATTCTTACTAAAATGTTTGAATACCCTATATTTTTTATATATTTCTAACTGGCACGGTAAAACAATGAAGCTCGTTTAAATTGATTGCAGAGTTGTGGTGCGGCGATATATTTTTTGCACCGTTAAGAGCTTGTTTGTAAAAATAGCAATTTTCTTGCTATTATACCTAACTTCTTATTTGGAACTGGTTTGATCAGTTCCATGCAAAAAAGCTTTCGAATATATAAAAAATGTTAAAAGTTGCATGTAACAACCATCGGGAGCTGAGACACTTATTAGCATTATTAACACTATATTTTTTTTAATACAGTTTTAAAAAATAGTTTTATGATTTTTAATCAATTTCATACTTATTACTCAGTGAAAAGATTATCAACTTGTATAACATAATTGTTACTAACAACTAAAATAATTCTTTCGTGCTTTCATCCTTGTATAGGATACGATTTTAATGAAATTCTTTATAGACCAAAAATTCGACTTTGTCATCTTAATACTATAACTTATGATAGCTTACTATATAACTATTAGGGTGCTTTTTTTTAACTATTTTTTTTTCGGTTCCATAGTGAAATTTTGTTGCAAGTACCCAAAAAAAAATACCCTGAAAGTTTGGGCCCTTAATATTAATATTAAGACCTCGACCCAGGCGTTTGAAGATTTCCCCTTAAAAAAACACAGAAACTTTGGCTTTTTCATGTTTAAATTTCTATAGCTCAGTGGCATTTTATAGCATCGCTTTGACTATGGACGGGTTTTTTTAGAATTGAATGCTCTACAAAAGTGTCCATTGTTTAGCAAATGATGTCCTTCCAACCCCTCATTTTAAAGTACAGACATAAGTACAAGGTTAAGAATTTTCATAATTTTGAGCTTGTAGTGCTTAAAAATACCCTCAACCAAAAACGTTTAACGCTAAACAACAACAAAAACGTTAAACAAATCTGTTAAATAGTTGTTAAGATAATATGGAATATAGATTTTGAACAAATGTTTTTGTATACTTACATATACATAGCAAAATGACGAAAACAGCGGACGTTTGTCATCTTCACAAACAAAACAACCAAAAATATACTTTAATAATAACTAGCTGTACGCGGCAAACATTTTCTTGCCCTTAAAAAATAAAAATCTAGTAACCAATTGCAGCGCTATCAACATGCACTAATTGTTAATTTAGACCATTCACGAATTTACTTGAATAAAACACAAAAAAATCATCAAAATCGGTCCCACCGTTAAAGAGGTGTTCAGTGGCGCTACCTACCGGGTCCAATCGTGAATCTAAACCATCCCGGGACCCACTATTACTGATTTAGGAGATTTTTTTTGTGTGTGTTCAACACAAAAAAAAATCACCTAAATCATCGAAATCGGCCGGGAAAGATCATAAAAAATGAATGGCTAGACTGATGGGTTTTAATGACAATTTTTTATTGATGAATATCAAATTTTAATACTTATTATCCTATTCCGGACGAAGATAAAATAAATGTTTTGTATTTAATACTAACTTCCTTATATAAATATATAACAAGAATGACCTTTACAAAGAAATAATATAATTTTGATTTTAGTTGCAATCTAGCTACCCTGTGATGTGTGCGAAGCCTACACATGTTAGAAGTAAAACAGTTAGCTATTGTAATTATACCTTTTGTCTTTATAGCCCAAATGAGATGTGCATTGTGCTCACCTCTCAACTACGACTGACACTATATCTATTATCGCGGCCACTCGCACGAGTGACGATGTGCGTTAAATGTTATTCGAGTATACGATACGGGTCAAAGATTTCTCATTACGTTGTAATTAAAATCTAATGTAGTGTATGTAGTAGGTTTAACTTGCACTTGCTGCTGAATATAAAACGTAAAACGACCATAATTTATTTAATCTGATGTTTTTTTAAACAGGGAACAAATTTCAGGGACAGAATGGTTATTATTTCAACCAGGTACAGATACTAGATACATTTTTTATTGAAAACTATTAGCTATAATGTGGATTATATCGCTTCCAAAGTCGTTCGAATTATTCAGTGTGCCAATCAAGTTACTTACTTGTTTAGGCTGTATAAAAACCCAAACAAATATAAGAAAATAAAATAGACAGACTTTTATAATGAAAATTCTTTCGAACAATATACGTTAAATAGTTTAAATTAAATACTAAAAATATAAAACTAACTTATAGATAAAAGACAATGTAACAAATCGCTGACAGGGGAGCGCGCCCAGAAAACTGGTCTCATTGCCGCGCTATATGGCGATACTTATTCGTTGGAAAGTTATAACGTTTAAGTCTAGGAAATAAATATAATTATGTATTACAGAACAAAACGACGAAGACACCAGGAGAAAAGATTGAAATCTTCGTTACTGAATTTTACCCATCAAGGAACAGCGTAAATAGCAATGCAGAAAAAAGTCGAGTGATGATGGCCAAATGGGGCTCATGGCGCTATTTATCTCAAAGGTATCGGAATACCGTGGATTCTTCGTTTTTCTCGCCTGTCTCGTATATCTGCTATACTCTGAGCTTGATTTTTTATTCTCATTTCAAAAACAATGATTACCGCTTTGTGCGAGAGCAACAGAGGCTACGGTGTGTGAGCGGGATACTGTGAACGTTTTACATAAACCGAGGTGAAACCGTCAATTTGCGCCGTGGATACAAACACGTTAATACCGTTTAAAATATTCAATACTTGCAATGCTCTGCTTGAATTTGCACTATGCACTAAACAAATTATCGTTAAATAAATGCTACAATAGAACCATCCATCTTCATGTTCATCATGTTGAAAAATGACGAAAATAATTACTTAGATTTACATGCTTGAGTACTATACTATTTATTGGGAATTAAACCAAAAACAACTTTAAATTTATCACAATCATTCATCTCACATCATCATCCAAGAGTTAATCTGAGTTACATATTAGCCTCTTAATTCAGAATTTAGAAGCTCTTAAAAATATCTTCTGAGCTATTTTGCTTTCATATCGCACAGTTTTCAGCATCCATTAATTTTGAAGTCACATAAATAGTGTACTTAATTTTCTATTATATTGAATCCGAATATGTTATATTTTCTCAATCTATTGTTTGGCTTAAGCTTCAATAAAATATCTAAACATGCAATGAATCTGGAATCTCGACAACTCACGATCGCGCTAGGTGCGCCTTTAAACAACAAAGGCTGGTGTCAGTATCAGGTGTTTGCGTGACCACTACCAAGCGGGATTCCTCTTCAGTCATTTAGTGAAGGTTCGGATTACCCCAGCATTCCGTAGAGGCAGGGACGACACTTTAACGAGCCGCTAAGTAAACGAATCGCACGCTTTTGTTTACCGACCTTTCACTCTAAATAGTTTGTAACCAAAACATTTCAAATGTTATTTAATAATAAGTTATTAGATATGTAGGCTCAGAGAAAACGCTAATGCATGTACGTAAATTACCTAACAGTTTGATCATGCTTGAGCTTTAAATTAAACACGCACGAAGTAGCCTCTACGATAATGAAAGCCCAAGCGACCGAGTAAATTATCATCTGGTTGGCTTCACCGGGTTACGCAAGACAATAAGCAAACAGCTGGCCCGATGTGCAATAAGTAGTCGCACCATAATGGTGACCGCTGATCATAATCCAGATAGTGCGGTCTGTAATGGCAGGCATTTATGTTCGTAGGTCGAGTGACACACGAAAAAGCTATCGAAAGTGAACCGTCCTTGGGACAGAAACCACGTCGTGTCGCCAAACGTTTTCTAACATCTGCATGACTATACTTTCGTGCAATCAGACATTAAGAATACAATCATAAATGACCTTACAATTTCCGATCAACGACTTCGGCATTAAACGCTGCCATTTCAAATCAATTCCTTTAATGGGTATTCAATTTTGTTACGTAGCACTAGCACTATTCGTTAGAATCGAAGTTGGCGCAATAGTACGTCGCTGTCGTAGCCAAAGAAAATAATACGGCAGAATTTTATTATTTCGTAAAGAACTGAGGCAATTGAGTTCTAAGTACGTTAAAAGTTTAATCGGCCGCAGGTTAAAAGCAATATTTATATTATCAACAGTGTGTCATCGGCGTCGCCGTAGCAGTGTTTTCACTCGTGCTCCGTGTTACCTTTCGAAAGCGTCGACTCATAAACAAAGCGACCTCTGAACCTAAAAACAATGTGAGGCGGGCGTGCGAAACGGGAGATGAACCCGGGCGGCTTACTATAATTCTATCATGCCCATCGCGTCTCCACTAATATGACACGTCATCATTTCAAAATCAGGAGCTGCAAAAGAAAACAGCACGTAATCAGCGGTGATTAACTACCTGAGATAGATAGTGATCTCACTCATTTATGGGTACAAATGTAAAGGTAGACCAAAAAACAATTAAATTAATTGTGTGAAGGATGATATGATTTGTGATGTGGTATAGAAAGTGTATGTCCCTTAAGTGAGCAGTAGCACATTGGTGGCACCGTTGGTGCTTACAAATGTCTATAGATGATGGTAACCGTTTCGTTTCGTCCATCAGATCGACCCTCTGCCTGTCTGCTAAACTCATGCCATAAAAATAAAAGTGCCGACCCCAAATAATGGGGAGGGGGTGGAAAAAAAAGATATGTAGTTATCCCATATAATAAAACTCTCTGTAAATTAGTTACTGTAGTTGCATTTTGGTTGACTTTATTTGATTTGTTGTATTGTTTTACGAAAATTACAAAATTACAACGGTCCTTAATTTTATATTGGGCTACATTTTGCGATTGGAAGGCCACAGTGTCCAAATTGACAATAGAAAATATTACAGCGATTATCTGATATGGTAAATTCGTGACTAGACTAAGGTCAATGTGGAATACGATTTGTGTGACATATAAATAACCTTGGCCAATAAGTTTTGACCAGTGATTTGACAAATAGGAATTTAGTTATTATTAAGTTTGTTTGCCACTTCCTAATAATTAAAAGATAGTAATTGATGCCTCTATAACGACACGAGTGTACTAGGGCTCCCGGCAGCTTTCCTAATATAGTAACTTTGAATCAGTATCCCATGGAACTATCAGTTAAAAGTGCATACATATAAAATATCATTGCACTCATTTAATTCCTAAGACTAAAAATATTTTAGCGATAAGACCGCCCTTTCAACACAATTAGAATAATACTAGTTCGTAAGTTTCTGTAATAGTGTAAAGTGTTATCTATCTATCTAAAATTGCAATTTTTGAAATAATTATATTTAACAATTATATATGGCTACCAAGCTATTGATTAAAATACTGGTTTGAGTTGGGTTCTATTCTTAATGGACACAAATACTCATATTAGACCTAATTACACTTATGTACAAATTATCAAAAAATAACTTGGGCTTACATCCGCGTTATTACAAGTTTCACTTTTAATTTTAGTAATGATGGTACAAATAATCACTGTTCAATGTATAATCTTACTTATTTCCATTGTAATACAATTGCATAACTATGACTACATTGTTTATGTAATATAAATGTACAAGCAAATCTTACGGTTATCAACATTTGATCAAGTAAAAGTAGATCAGAATTGGCGTGTTACTTGAGAGGGAAGGCCAAAAGTCTGACCTATGACAGTGCTAGATCCGCGAGTCAGCGTTACGTAAACGTTTTGTTCTGAATCTAAGCAAAACAAACTAATGAATGTCTTTAAAATCAATTGATATTCTCTGTAGTTTTATGGTCTAAGCGTTGGTCAGCCTTACTAATTGGAACACAATGGTCCCGAGTACGATTCCCGGAAGGAAAAAATTGTTTTAGAAATATCTAAAACAAACAATAATATATTTACTCTACGGTAACAGAGGGGATATATGGGGATATATAACTTATGTTTTAGCGGTTAAAAAAACTAAATTATAATAAGTCTATTGAAAGTTAGCCACGTAGTATACTAATACTGTTCCTTAAAGACACTGTTTGATCACTAACAATAAGCTTAGTTACATACATACATAACTTCACGCCAGGTCCCTTGCGGGGTAGGCACGAACAACAGAGCGCCACACAGGCCCATTCTTACACACCTCACTTGCTTCTTTGACATTCATAGCTCTTGTCATGCACGCTCGTCTGTTCTTAAGGCTCCTAACATCACTTTCTGCTAACACATGATCAATTTGATCATGGAAGGTGTGTCGTGGCCTTCCGCGACTTCTGCATCCATCCACTTTTGCATTGTATATCTGTTTAGTCATTCTTTCATCATACATTCTTTCCACATGCCCGAACCACCGGAGCATTCCTTTCCTTACCTTCACCCCGACACTCTCTTTCAGACCAACTCTCTTTCTTACTTCGGTATTACGAACGCGGTCCGCGAGCGTCACTCCGCAGATTTTGCGCAGTGCTCGCATCTCGACCGCGTTTACTCTACTTTCATGCTTCCATAGGTGAGCGTAGGTACCAGAACCGCGTTGTAAGCTTATAAGCTTAGTTGCTGTCAAAAAACATTAAAGTAAACATGCAGTTGCTCGGATTTTTGAATTGTAGCTGTTTAACGGTAACATTTGCACGCCTATTTAATTAATTTATTCACATTCCAATGTTATATCTGAATTCTGTTAGAGTAAGTTATTTTTGTTATCTCCCTTATTATCATTCTAAAAAACGAAAACGTACCAAGATGATTAAATTACAAATCGAGGTGTATCAATGAAAAAACAATTTAATCATTTAGAATAAAACCCTAGAGCGGGACGTCTCGAGTTGGTTAACATGAACGTCGTGAAATTCGTCGTCAGCCAGCGATCGTAGCTCAGGCATGCTATCGATCATAGTTATATATATAGCATACCTATAAGCTACAACACAGCGCTAAATTACCCCAACCAAAGAAAAGCTATTATTAATTGTAACACGATCAATAAACTTGTATGTGAGGTGATTGTGCTATCATATGACGTAACTTTGCTATCATATAACGAAGGAAAGATGCACCGGAAACGTTGCATGGCTCCTATATCATTTGTAACAATTGATATCTCAATAACAGGTGCTAGATCACATTTACGGGCATCTCGTTATTGAATCTGACAAGTAGTCACAGCAATATTAACCAACGAGAAGAAATGAATAAATTAAGATAAAAAGCAAGAAACGATCCTCCACTTCAATTACGGCAACCCACACAATGATTAGACGTTTCACTAGCTATGGTGAGGTGCGACGGCCGGTTGCTTCGAGTTATTAAGTGCTAGCTTTGTTATAAATACATTCAAGATGACGCATATTAATGGTATAAAATACCAGGTTCTTTTTGTGTTTGATCGCTTTCATTCCTTGTCAACATTCCAACTCCCGGATTAAGTGCAGTCGTTTATCTAAACCTTTTCGTCCAACTAAGTTGCTTTTTTATGGATTCTGGTGGGTTAGTATTTTATGCAGGTTGTTGAGGCAGTTTATGGGAATCTGCCGCAGTTGATCCTTCGATTGTTAAAATTGATATGTTAAGACATTTTATGTTTCAAAATAAACATCTATTTAACTATTATTTTTTTCAATTAAAAGTACCTGCAGGTTTAATGTAGATCAAAATTAGAATTTATATCTTAACTAAGTTCTGCTTGAGAATATTTTTGTGACTATTAAGTTTTGGTAATATCTACTTACTACGCTATATATATAGTATAGTAATATACACATACCTACACACTGCACAGACATCAACACAGTAAGACTCTTAAAAGTCAAGACAAGTGATTGAGTTAGTTGTAGCTAGTTGTAAATTAAACAGAACTAGAAATTCGTTATCTCGAGCAGGGCAGCAACCTTCAACTTTGCTTAGGCTGAATACAGAGTAGTGTTATAACAAGAGACACTGGAAGGTGAATGTTGGACGCTTTCGTATGCAAAAAGCGTTAAGTGTTAGCCGACGCGGCTGTACGGGCCGAACATTAAACAAGCGGTTGCGAGCTGAAATAGAAATGGGTTGTTTGAGTAGGGTTCTTTCGCGAACGCAATTGTATTCGAACGTGTCTTGTTAGCGAATACTTTATGCAAATTTTGCGCAACGGTCTTACTATCAAAATACTGAAATTGAAGGCACACGAAATTTACAACTATCATACTAGCTTGTATTAAACTTCTGCAATACCACACAGATGTATTTAGTAAACAAAAATGTAAATACTCAAATCGAAGATATTTATGTAGAAACTATAAAGCTTTATTTTTATCAACAGATTTACTAATAAAGTAATCATCGTCAGAAGGCAATAAACATTTTCAATCAGACGCCAATTAGTTCCCAATGATTACATTGCAATCAGCCAACCACAGAGTTATTTAAATTCATAAACTTATAAATCTTTAACTAAATTAACTATTTCATTTAATAGAATCACAAGTAATATCAGTATAATAAAACGGCAAAAATTACAAAAGACTGAAATACTAATGTTTATACTTTACAACAGCAAATTGTAAGTCAAAGCTTAAGTATCAATTAATTTGAACTGCCGCGCTCCCCGTAGGCACCTTATGCACAGATTAAGCGGGCAGTTAGCCTATCTGCTCTACTCCAACTATAGAAAAATGTATTTTATACGATAGAATTATAGTGTCATTACTAACTAGATTCAAACAAACTCAAAAAAAACTGTGACGGCTTTTAAGATGATAAAAAGTATATAATTCATTTTAACTAAGACTATTTGAAAATAGTATCGTCATTAAAACCGTAAAAGTGGGATTAGGGTGTTTGTGAATCGACGTCAATGCACGACGGGGTCAGTACAAACATTCACTCATTATGCACACGACGTACAGCCAACCCTCCATTCGAAATGACAATAGCAGTTGCGCAAACATGACTTGCAGACTGTGCATCTTTCTCCTACTCACTCATACATTCTTACGTGAAAGTGGGTGTAATTTTCAGTGTTCGACATTGAAAATTCAACGATTACTTTCATAACGGGGATTTTACAATTGATTTACGTACAGTACAATTAGGCCTAACTTTACTGTTCAATATACAGTTCTTGTGATAGATATTTATTTACATGTACACAAAACCTCCTTCGGAATACTTCATGACAAGTAATCGGATTATATGTTAAACTATTTTCAGAACCAAATCAAATTGGTTAAACTTAGGCTTATTTTAAATTAGAACTTTGATTTTCGTCAGTAAAATCAGAACATTAAAATATTGTTATTGAGTACTTCAGAAATTTCTACTATTCATGGAGGAAAGAAGGTAAAACCAAAGAAAAATACGTAGTTTATAGATAGTCCTTGTATGGTTTAGGGGGTTTTATAACGGTCTTTATAATCTTTTAATAAATATACAAATATTATTGGTCAACGTAATTGCGAATTTGATTAAAAAAGTACATCTGGCAAATTAATTGGATAAGGCTGCTTAGAATTATATAGAAAATGTACGAAACATACCAGTATATATGTATAAAAACGTCTGTAATATAAAAACCTAGTTCCATTAAGAGTTACAATATTTTTTAACAATATATACGAATATATATGAACAATATATATGAAATGTTACGCTGATGATGTAAATTATGTAATGATAATACATAGTATGATATAATGTAATGATAATATATATAATGTAACCGTAAATAGATATATGTATTTGCCAATTCACTACTTAAGTTTCGCCGAATACTGCACAATATGCTGTCATCTGATATCTTATATCGAAACGGATTTCTTTGCTTGAATGATCCCTATTAAGGCTAATACATGTGTGCTTGTGTTTGTGTATTTATTACACTATGCTGTGTTTGTTTGTAATAGGTTACACACTAATTTTAGTGTTATACTTTTAATATGTATCTTACAATGTTATGGTGTAGTGACTGTAAACGAACGAAATAAATAGATCAATCGTCTCCGTTTAAAAACACTATACAATTACGTGAAGGCATTAATTATTACGCGAATTAATCAAGCTTATTACCGGTCGAGGTGTCCACTTCGTTGCAGATTCGCCAAATGGCATTCGTAAATTGTAAATTAAGACTGTACACATCCACGCGACAAAGCCGCCGCGTCAGAAACGAACCGGACGCTGTGGTCTGAACCAGTGCTATAAATTCAATAATTAATTTTATTATCATACCCATTACTCTGACTTCCACTTACAGCGAGATTTGCAATACAAAGCCACCGTAAACGTCTACTTTATTACTTAACATTTACGATACGACGCTCGCGCCCTGATTATAAAATGTCGTTTAATGCACAACAATTACTCGAGTACAAAATATAGACACAAAGGGTTTACCGCAGAAAGGGGCGCGGGCCTCAGTGAAAAGCCATCATTGTCATAGAACTTTCTTTTTCGACCGTTGCACGGCTATAAAAGCTAAAACTTCTTTTTAAAAGAAAAGTAATGAGAATTTAACTTGGCGGAAAACGGTCGGTGCGGTCTCTTCGTTTCGTAAGCAGCCTGCGATGGAGGGAAAATATTTTTAAGTTATTCGCGACGGCAAGTGGAGAGTCGCGATAGTCCGTGCAGCGAGCGTCCTCACAAAGAGCTGCGACGCCGCCACACTCGCCTTGCTCTTTATTAAGAGCTTTAATGCGGAATAGCAATGGCTTTGATGGAACTTTATGCACTGGGGGTCGCTGGGCTCAGAGCAATTTATCGTTTACGTCCCTAATTATGACCAAAGCAACAGAAAAAAACTTAAATAAAATTAGTTTTTATTGCTTATATGTAAAAAAGTATGCGCGGGGGCTGCTCGTAGTTTGAAGTGGTAGTAGTATTGACTCTACAATGTCCCAATGTGATTGATGCCTTTATTGTCATGTTTAACAAAATGAAAGCCTCATAGTAGATGTAGTATGTAATAAGGCTTTCATTTTATTAAATACGACAATAAAGACATCAGTCACATTGGAACAATGTAGTTTTAATACAACTAACACCACAAACTACGAGCATCCATTCGCGCATACCACAATCTGACTGCCATAAACAGATGCAGCATAAACAGTGACAATATTGACTCGTAACAAGTTTCAGATTAATGAAAACATTCTTAGGGTATCCTTTATTATATCAATCACTGAGCAATCGCTAATTAACAATCTTAAATCGACGTACAAAAGCAAATTATGATAGATGTAAAATAAAGAAAGATAAGTGCTGACTGCGCTTCTCCCTAGTTAATACCGTAATCCCTCACCTTCGCCCTCCAGCCGCACTAATTTCGTGTTCCACACATGTCCAAGTTCAACGCTCCGAATTACATTAATAACATAAAAGCATGTGAATTATTACTATTAACTTAATTTCTATCTTGTCTTATATTTAAATTAGTGCAAAAGATTATCAGGATCCTGTTTTAAGATAACTATGTGTATATATTTGAGTGCATGAGCGACGCAAAAAGGGCACAATCTCACCAAGATAGGATAACAAGATAACAAGCGTAGAGCGGCAGACTAAGACGGATAAAAACGAGACATGGAGCCTATGCTCAGACGCGTACCTTGTTTACTTAAACGAGGGCTGCATTAACTGCCTCCGGAGTAGAATTCACTGTGTCCGATCGTCGTTTTGTACAAAGTTTCCACAACAGCTGAACAGGTAATGCACTATTTGCATTACTTATGCACAACGTTGTTTTTATCTGTATATCTCTGTTATAACATAACTACAGAAGCTAGCTAAATTAAATAACACTATTTACCATTATTATAAACACTAACGTGTATTGCCATGATAACGAGGTCGAAGCCTCACAGTGGGACTTTTACGTATGTTATTAACATATTTTTTTGAGTAGTAATTATGAGTTTTGTAAGAAATGTGAACTGTTTAGTCAAATGTGGCCTTTTGAGTTGTCACAAGAACTCTGTTGAATGGCATTAGCTGATTACCTACAGTTCAGCTGTGCTACACATAGGCTTAAGAAAATGAAGAAACTATATTGTAAACTAAGATATGGCTTAAAGGCCTTTTTTTAACAGGGAAATCCGGTGGCTTAAAGGCCTAGCTGCAAGCCATAACCTCAATAACTTCTGTATGTAATAATTAAATGCTTAAAACCACAACAATTTCGATTACAAGGAGTAAATCTATCTTAATGCCAAACCAAATCTATTTTATGCTAGGCAAGGCTTGAGCGATTATCTATTGTTATCAGTAGGCAGCGATCGTGTCATTACACACGTAGTCAGCCCACAGCCGTGTCATATGACAAAGATCACCGGATTTGTGTATTAAGACTTACGAAGCAGCGATTTATTAATATTATGTTACAGACTAGATAGAATTTTTGCACAGAAAAATTAAATAAAATTAAGAGTAAATTAAAACAAACCATTTTTTTATATACAAATACTTTTATAAGCTTTTAAATTAAATAAGTAAAATCGTAAATAAAATTAATACTAGTGCCAAATTTCAACATGAGTTCGTTAATATATGGCTGTATATAATTTCCACTCTGATTTAAGGTTACATTTCTAGGAAATTTGGTTTACAACAGTGTGTATGAAACAAATGACTGAAACAACATGCTTTATTCTGGAAAATTCGATAATTCCCACAAGATACATGTAAAAGTGTGCGAAAGCTAAACCGCGTAGAAAACCCAAAATTTCATGAATATTCGTCATCATTGGCTTAATACCAGAATGTTACATAATGTTCTCAAAATAAATACTGAAGATCTCTTTAATGTGCACGTAAATAACACAAATTCGTTTACACTGAGGAAAGTAAATGTAAACAGAGTTCTAAGCCCTTTTTAAATAGCTAGATCATATAGACATCTCACTCGCTTCTGACTTAAATCATTTTCGGTAATGTTTTGTCGGCCCACTCTTTTTACTATCTGATACGTAGTTCATGAGAACTTGTGCACATGCTCATGAAGATATTCTTACGTATGACTCATTTAGTGTTATGTTATGACAACCAGCAAAACAAAGTTTCACTAAAATATTTTATTGAGTCGCGCATTATAAGCTATAACAGTAATAAAAAAGAAAACACTTATATAGTTTTACAACACGCTATTGATATATAACACCGGAAAATGTAAGTGCCAGAATAAAGCATGTTTTCTATCATCTACGTAATTACTCGTTCAATTGTGATTATAGCTTCACCTTAGAAACCAAATAAGAAATCTCACGAATATTATTAACGGAATATAAAAAATCGAACAATCACTCATCAAATACTAACAACTCATGACATAATAGAAACAGAGGAGTGCTGTAATCAATTCTAATAAGAAGGCGAGAAAGCGAAACGTATTTATTACTTTAATGGAATATCAGCAATTAGGGCTGCAGATAGAATCGGTAGCGCTGACAAGGTGCAAACTAGAGTGGTTCGACCGGATACGCAGGGCCCTACTACTCAACATTTTCTTATAAAATCATATACGCTATATAACGCTCTGTACCTATAAAGCGAAGAGCCGTAGTGGCATGCACGATTTAACACATATACACCTACCTACGTTAACAACAGTACCTACAAAAATAAAATAATACTGCAGATGAATTACCATAGAAAACAAGCGGAACGCATGAATTAAATGAAATAAAATCAAACAAGGAGGCGTGCATGGTAGTAATTTTAAAAAGATAGTGACTCTTTTATTAAGTGTCGAAATGTAACATAAATAAAATGTACATACAAATTGAACACTTTAGAGACTTTTGAGGGAGATTATTATCTATTGAAAGCTCTATCTATCCTATAGGAAGAAATGTGTAAATTTACAATTAATCATATGAAAATTATTACTTTTACAAAAACTATATAGGTACGGGATACGTGATTTATTTAGGACTTATTTGTTTATATGGTAACATCTTACATTTCTGCTGTTGTGTTATCTGAAGATCAAAGTAAGGCAGTTATGGAGGGTAGTACCTCTACCCTCCAAAAGACAACAAAATTTATCCAGATTACAACACTCTAATGAATTATAATTATAATTGTATATTAAAATATATTTCTTGATGTCGTAAAATATAAATGTAATTTATAATATATCTATTAAAAGAATAAATATAAAGATATAAATGTAAAGGTAGAACAAAAATAATGATGAAAAGATGGATGAAATGTGTGAAGGATGATATGATACTGGTAGTGTGACAGAGAACAGGAGAGGAGTATGGAAAAAAGACTTATTGTGCCGACCCCAAATAACAGGAAGAATGAGAAAGAAACAAGAAAATATGACGTTAAATATGTATATGGAAAGATATACAAGGAAGATTTAAAAAATTAAATAATATGCACCTATTTATCAATCAATGTTAATTATTTCAATAACTCTCACAATCTTGCCACTCATCTATTTCACTCTGAAATATTACAACTTATAAGTAAAATAAAAGTGTGTCCAACAACATCAGAGACTGACATGAGCAACCACCATGGTCGAAGAGGTAGGCCCAAGAAATGCTGGCTTGACGTTGTGAGGGATGACATGCGTACCAATGGTCTCAATACAAGGGATGCCGAAGATCGCGCGAAGTGGAGAAGAAAAAGTAGGAAAGTGGACCCTGGGCGAACGCAACCGTGATTTAACGCTCGGATGATGATGATGATGATGAAGTAAAATAAAAGTAGTTCCAAATTTAACGACGTTGAACGCGTTAAAAACGCCGTAATATCTACCTGAAAGGACCGACGTCGTTCAAGTACGCTGACTCAGCAGGAGTGCACTCCCGCGCACTACGGGCTATTAGCGCGCGACTTGTCATTAAATGACACCGCATCGGCGTCAAAAACTCGCGCGCACTTCGCACTACACGAAAACGCCAGTCATCCAGCGCGTAACCCTAAACAATTAACAAGCTAACCGCAATTTGTGAACATAAAAACTCGTAGCGAGACGCTAATAACATGACCGTACCAGGTAGATAATTGCAACATTTCGTATTTACGTAATAAGTTTAATTTTGATTGTTACTCTATTTCAATAATATTGCATCTGCAATCCCTTACATCCCAAGTTTCTTTACAAAATATACGCGTATTTAGATGAGAAATTAGGTTTTTGTCATTTGATGCAACATGCACACTGTACATTGAAACTAATAAGAAAACAAACTAGAATCTATACTAATATTATAAAGAGATAAAGTTTGTGACGCTGTAGGGGGTAATCTCTGGATCTACTAAACCGATTTTGAAAATTCTTTCACTAGTGGAAATCTCCATTATTACTGAGTGACATAGGGTATATTTGATTGTGATTAATATATTTTTTATTATTTTTTATTATTATTTATATTTCTGATGCCCAGCGAACCCCACTTCGTACGGGTCAGACTATATAAACGATGCATTTTTTAAATTTCTCGACTGATTATCTGTTGGTCTGTTTGTTCGGGTATCACGTAAAAACTACTGGGTCAATTTCAATGCGGTTTTCGCTGATCGACAGCTAATTCTAAGATATAAAATCTGTGTTACTTTTTATCCCGGGAATACCGCGAGAATTATTCTAGGAATGATTTAAATTGGACAGATTGAAAAAAACTAATTTCAATGCAATATTTTTCACTGGTCGATAGCAAATTCTATGTAATAAAACGTATGATATTTTTATCCCGGGAATCCCACGGGAATTTTCCCGGTTGCGGTTTTCAATTTTTCGGATGCATACAAATTAGCTTATTGCGACACCGTTTTCACTAAAACGATATTCACATTCATTTTTAAAAATGATACTTTGTATCCCGGGAAATCCGCGGGGTTTTAAGTCAAGCGTGCACGAAATTGCGGGCTTATCCTAGTATATAATATATGTTATAAAAAAGACAACAACGAAAATGAACAATACAATACGTTTCAGCTGTATTTATTAAGAAAAAGTCTACAATATTAGTTTTAAATTCTGTTTACTGTATTTCTCTAGTTATCCATTTACGGAAAGGGGAATTAATTTATATGGCTTAATAACAAACCCTGTTATTGCATCCAATTCTCGAACGTAGGTACTTGATCCTGAGATTAAATCTTGCTACTAATTGTTATATATTTACAACAACTTAATCACACCACAATTTTTGGTAAAAGAGAAAAGCGCCTTCATATGAATTGTACCGAGAACCACCCAAATAATCTTCATTATGCTGTCACCATATTAACTGACAGCATACAAAATAATCCGCTATTCGTTTAATATTCATACAGACAATTACTCGCGGAACGCTGCCGTGATGACAATACCACCATCTCTCATATTAGACATTGTACACAATTAATTTAATTCATACTTCAACCGCAACTCTCACACATTAGATCGACGGCATAATGGGTATTTCATTTAATTCAATTGTCTCAGATATCATCAAAGTAATTAAAACGTCGAAATCATATCATACATATATATTTCTCTGCATACTAATCCTGACAAATAAAACAAATGTGAATGATTTTCGTTGTACTTTTGTTAAACGATTTTATAATTACCTTAATATTGTCTTAAGCTATGCAGTACTAGTACAAAACATCATTTACGTGATATTACGTGCATTATGTTCAAGATTTATTATTCTTATGCACAAACATAGATCACAATTACTCTTCTGAATTATAATAATGGCACACAATAAGGCATAACAACTGAAACAAGCGGCCAGCATTAATAACAAGACGGTGATAACTCTAGACAATAGACAGAGTCGAAGGCTTGAGACAATTGGAAGCGTTGCAGCGTCAAATGAGATGTTCCCCCGAGAGGCAATCTCCGAGTTCAATTTGCTCTAAATCAGAGTCACGAGCGCCCTGCACCCCGACCACCCTGCCGCTACCCGCGCCATGCAATTAAATAACTCGTAATATTGCGCGCATAATTATAAACGCTATCAGATGACAATGTGTATGTACGTCCTCGAGGTTAATTAAAGTACACTCGAAGTGAGCGAGTGTAGTCTGTAAATTGTTGTGTACAACATGGATATCTTTATAATATAATATTCTAATGTTAGTGTGTATGTCCCTTAACTCTCCTAAATCCCTGGATTGATCTTGATGATTTTTATGTGTGCTCGAGTGGGTCCCACGATGGTTTAGGTCACAGTGGGATCCGGTAGGGGGCGCTGCAGTCGGGTTCAATTTTTTTTAGTGCATAACGTCTACCCGGCCCGCTAGTTTAGTTTACAACAAAATTCCTATCCACATAAGAGTTTAGGATAATAAATTTAAAATTCAGTTAAAAGAATTACTCTTAAATAGAATGTTTAACTCTGGTGGACGAAATCCTCAATTGTAAATAAATACTTACCTTGACTTATGAAATGTTATTATTATTATTACTTTTTGTAATTTATCAATAAAGAAATCATGTGTTTTAATTAAACATTATATAATTTAATAAAATTTATTATAAATATTTATTTGCTCCTATATGAGCAAAACATGTGTACATTACAACATATATGCCAATTGCTTAACCATGTTTTGAACAAATAAATTTGATTTGATCATTTTAATTATTCATAAGTTCTAAAAAATAAAGTTCTAAAGATATATCAAATTCTAAACTCCGATTAATGCTATTTCGAAATCACTTTTAACTACATTGCAGAACGGGAAGAGATTTTCATGAAATAATAATATCCATTTCGCAACGGACGTCATAATTCTGAGAGCCTTTGTTCACGAAAACATATACATGAAAACGTTATACACTCGCACAAATTCTCGTAAACTAATAATATGGTCTTGAACAAGGTAATTGCTCCTCTTTTGAGAACGTTCCTTCGACAGCTCTACAAAAGGAATTAAATAAGAAAATGTACAGCGAATCACATTTCATGAGGGGAATGTTCGTAGTGGGGTAATATTTAATTATCCCGTGGCGGAAACGCGAGGCGGGGTCGGGTTGACCCCACCCGAAAACAAAATGGCCGCCGACATAACAATTACATTCCTTTATCCACCCGCGGAAGTAACCACTTTCATATTTTCAAGTCGAATTACCCAAATGTGTCTTGTGGGCAGAATATTAATAAACATGTGTGTAGTACTGTATTCATTTTATTGAACGTGATAATAGGTTGGCTTTAACTTTGTATATTGTTATTATTATCATTCCTTTTATAAAAGTTTATTATTATATAAAAATATAATAAGAGATGTATAAAAACAAATAAATATATTAATATCCAAACAAAATTAGTGTCGCATTAATAACGCATATTTGGATGCAGTAGTTGTTCCAATTATTAACGCTAGAAACCATTTTATTTTCTTACTAGTCACCTGAGCGAAACTTCGTTCGCTTTGCCATGACAACAACGTATTCCTTAATGAGTTGGGTTATTTAATATTTTTTTAATAATGGAAAAATCATATTTAAGTTTTATAAGAAACTATTTTTTTCGCTATAATTTAAACTTTAAACTTTAAAAAACTTTAACTTTTTTATTAAACAGTCATCTTATTGTTTATCCCTCTTAAAATGACACCATTCATCGGCACAAAAGTATCCGAAGTGTTGATAAGTTGAATTTCAGTCCGTTCGGTAGTTTTCGCGTGATACTCTAAACACAGGCAAAAAAATTTAAATTTGGGTTTCCAAAACCTACTGGTCCGCATTAGCTCCGTATTATTTTTCTCGTTGTTAAATTAATATTAATACAAATAAGATAAGTTTTCTTACATTGTATTCAATAGTATGTAATTTTATAATTGTGTTATTAAAGTTTATTGTCTACTTTGAAATTAATATTACAAACTTGGGACATCTATAGATTTAGTGTGACTGGTAGATATCAATTTAAAATATCTACTAAAGAAGAATAGTGTAAGCGTTGTAAATATTGTTCCGCCTAGTACACTGGCACTTAATGGTGCAGAATTCGATTCCCGGGAGGGCAATTTTTTAAACGAACGTTATTTACTATGGCCAGGATGTCTAGTATCGGCCGCAGGGTAGATTTCTCGACCATTAACACATTTTTGAAAATATAAATTAACATAATTTACTTGTCTACTAAATCTTTATTCTACAAATCTTAACAATAACATTAGCAATGTTTCACATACATCTGATTTTGTTTCTGCACGTTCTATTACATAAAAATCAATTGTAATAAAAAAAAATATACGAAACCTTGTCTGAATTGAAATCATTTGTTGTGAAACATTCTAGTACATATTATTGCTGAGATTCGTAAATGTACATTTGTCGTAAATAAATTCTATCAATATATATATTTAAAAACGTTTTAATGCGTCGAAAGCAAACTCCATTTAGGTAATTTTTAACATGCTTAGCTTCGGATTATACAAGGTCTATATGTGTATCTCCCGTTTTATTTAAAACATTACGGCAAGAAATTCAAATGTAATGCTTAGAAAGATCGTATAATATTGAGAACTACCAATAGACAACGAGGTGGTCACTAGCCCCGCGCCGCCGTAAATAATCTTATAGCGCAGTAAATACGCCGCAGAGTCGTTTTTACTGTTGAAATAGTATCGTTTATAAGTCAATAAACTAGAAAAAATGTTTACTAACGATGTTTGGTTGGCCAATCCATTATTAGCAGTAAATTTTTAGGTATGCAAAGATTTTTTTCGGAAAAAATCTGTCACATACCGCTCGGTTGGTAATGAATCGTTACCTGAAACAAAAGACCACGTGTTATTTTTTCGTACCATTAATATCGTCACCTATAACTTCAAAACCGGAACCCTTATGATTTCTTAATGTCTGCCTGTTTAACTGTCCTTTCAGTGAAAAGTGTTGCAAATGTTCACAGGCTATGGTAACCACTAACCACTTTCCATCACAGTTGGGATTTCCTTTCCATCAGCCTGTCTGCTGTATTCCAGTAATTTAAAAAAAACTGAATACAATAGATGCATTGAACTTTTGTATAATAGCAAATTATATATAAATTACATACATACACATACAAATAGCTTAATTTTTGTAAGAAAATTAAAAATGAAATCAATGTATTAATTTCAAAATAGAATATTATAGATTGTTAATTAAAACTCATGAGTCTACTACAGATCCAAAACAATTATTGTTAAAGGAGAGGGAGCGACGCAACATTCTCTCCAGTAACATGTTTGTTTTTCACTTTATATTTTGTAAGTATATTATGTAAGTATAAAGTACATGTTTTTTTTTGTATATTTAAAACAAATACACGGCTCAACAAAATAGTTTGTAAGTATGCATAATTTTTGCAAGAGAATTCTTTCCCTCCCTTAAGCTATCCTGCACACAATTAGATAGCCACCGCTGGAATGAGAGCATGTTTATTTTAGATTTGAAATTAAGAAAGGTAACCGGGTTATTAAGAAGGAATCACGCTTGTGGTAATGGATAGGGACACAAAATATATATATATAAAAACCGTTATTTTAGTCGTAATGGCGTGTTTATGTTATCTTCTTTAAAGCGATTTCATTCAATTTATCTCTTCTCTTTTACAGGAAACGTACTATCAAAGTTTAATTAAAATACTCAATCGTGATAAGTATAAAGGTGGTAATTGGAATATTAACATTCCATTAATATAAACATTATCTGCATCTCTCTACTCTAATTAATATTACTTTAAGTTATCAGAAAGATGAATACTAGTGAGTGACAATGCTTTTGTGTATATCTTAAATGTGTTGCTTTGGTAAATATTTTCACTTTGTACAGTAGATATTAGGGTGGGCCAAAAAAAACTTTAATTTTTTTTTAGCTGCCACGAAATTATCGTCCAAGATGACGAAAAAAAAATTCTGATAAAGTTTAAGCTCTTAATATTAATTTTCAGAGGTCACATCGTGATTTTCGATTTCCCATATAAATTACATGGGCTTTTTTTTCGTATTTTGATGTATATAAGCAATAATGAATTGTGGATCGTTTTTTGCGAGTAACAAATTTGGGAAGTAAAAATGATAAAAATCACGAACCATATGTTGTTCTATGTCTTTAAGGCATTTTTTTGTAAAAAAAACTATAAAAGATCGTGAAAGTCACATGTATTATTTTAGGTTGAACTTTAACTGCGAATAACTTTTAACTGAGTTGACTTAGCGAAAAATTATATCAGACATTTTTTGTAGGCCGTTCAATTTATGTATTTACTTTAACCACAGAATAACTCGTTGAGATATTTGAGAATTCCCGTGTAATTTCTATGGGAAATCGAAAATCACGATGTGACACCTCTGAAAATTAACATTAAGAGCTCAAACTTCATCAGAATTTTTTTTTTCGTCATCTTGGACGATAACTTCGTGGTAGCTAAAAATAAAATTAAAAGTTTTTTTTGGCCCACCCTAGTAGACATCACTAGCACCGATTAATTTTACCGACCATATATTATATTTTATAGATGTACGAGAGACCTTCGGAGAAACAGACGTACCAGTTTGCGCCACCGTTACATGTTGGAAACACCATTAATCGAGACGAACCATTTCATCGTTTCTGGTGCGCACTGCCGAAGAGTGGAATCATTTGTGGGAGTCTTGTTTTTCCTGACAAGTACAATCCTGAAACCTACACGAGTCAGTCACGAGTAAGTCACGAGTGAGAATAAGTCTCTTCCATGTAAGCATGCTCCATACTACACCGCATCATCATTCAACATGTGTTAAAACAGTTGTCAAATGAAAACCTATAAATCCATAGAATATAAAATAAAATACACAGTCTTCTTTTCAAATAATGGAATAAGTAAGAAGAAATAAATTTAAATAATCGTACAATAATTATGTATACCACCGTCGCCACTTCAAATCGGAATATTCTTGCCACGGGTTGTCTGGAAGAGATCGCTTTTTAGCGATAAGACCGCCCTTTGTACCCTACTATAATAATACTAGTTCGTAAGCTTTTCTGTAATGGTGTACAATAAAGTGTTATCTATCTATCTATCTATCTATCTAATAAAACTTACAAAGGCATCGAAGTCAACCAATTTACACCTACTGTTAACGACGGCCTCCTTAGTATTTGTAGGGAACATGTAAGCGTGCCAGGTAAGCAACATGCATCGTGGAGATGTATGAAAGGCGGGCGGCCACTGCGGCCGACCCGTGCCTGAATAAGGTTGTCGCTTTTGGGATAATAAAAATACGTTTATAAAATCGACTTTTAAATTTCCCCAAACCTCAATCGCGGAGACCAGCCACGCACCGCCGCGAAAGTATTTACTATTTGTAATATTTGTATATGAAGACACAACGTGTGTAAGAAAAATACAGCCTGAGTAAAGTTCATTTCGTAATAACATAACGTTTTCTTTCTGATATTTAGTTAAATACTTATAAACTACAGGCGGCTGAGCTTTTTTCAAGTACACTTAAATTTTTCGTGTGACTTTTTTTTATTACATTATCTGTTCACGTCAAACTGGAGCAGCCTCGCCAAGAAGGTAGCTATTCACACGGAACTTGAAGATACCTACATTGTGTAGGTAGACAACGGCAGAGTTCTGCTACTTTGCGGTGCGCATGATGACGGTGGACACAAAGCGCTTTGTTTGCAAAAATGGTATGTCAACCGTATATCGGTGTCGAATTCCAGTGAGTCTGGTTGTCCGACGATAAAA
This sequence comes from Dendrolimus punctatus, assembly GCA_012273795.1. NCBI lineage: Eukaryota > Metazoa > Arthropoda > Insecta > Lepidoptera > Lasiocampidae > Dendrolimus > Dendrolimus punctatus. Next base: position 8,919,215 of record CM022527.1, read on the forward strand.
GAGAGACGGCGAGCTAAGATTGAAACGCTCCAACGCACAAACTCCAAAATATATCCGATAGAAAACCAATATGGTGGCTACTCTACACCTAAGTTCGAGTCTTTGAATTTTGTCAATTACTTGCTAACCACCACTGTGCTTCCACCTAATCAAGTTGCAACTAAGCTCAAACAGATGTGCGAAAAACAGTAGGCATTACGGTGTATTTCGTATTGTGTTACTAAGTGAGAACTGTAAGTCTATTTACACTATTCTATTTCCATTCACTTTCACTATATCATATGTTCCAATGTTAGAAGGAAAAACATTTATTGTCGCAAACGAATGCACACATAGCAATTAAATTTACACATAAAATAAGAGATATGGATCGTAAAAGATATGCACTGTTTTTATTTCAGCTCATCGTTCCTTCATATCTTCATAAATTAAGAATGTAGAATAATTTTAAAAAGTTTTCCCACAGCACGACTATATAATCAGTTTTTATTCATAAATGTGTGGTAGAATTTCTTTGCGACCGGCAGCGTATTATTAACATGTCAACTGTTAAAAATATCTATAAGAAACAGTGAGCACTTTCCGTAAATTGTACCAATAATAACATAAAAATTGAAAACCACTCCATTACTGGCATGTTAGAGTAGTGTATCCACTTCTAATGTGTGAACTGCAGTTGATAAATAGTGTATATTCATCGAAAAACCCTGACAGACCTTACCAGGTTCATTCGCGCGTCAGACAACCTTGTTAGCTTCAAAAATGGAAAATATACTTTGAAATAAATCACAAATATAACCAGCAAAGCGGTTTAGTACAGACATCAAATTACCGAACGCAAAAAACCACACAGGCCGCTCGTTGAAATCTTTTGTGCGCTCGTCAAATTTAAGACTCTGTAACAGATTCGTGTCAGAGTTTTTTACGCGCCTCAGGTCGTTCACTCGTGCAAAACGGCGATAATTTATGCACGAAGTTAAATAAACAACACAGCATTTAAGAAGGCGTGATACTCAAATGCACACAAATTAATTACATTATCTATTACTAGTAGCCCGCCCCGGTTTTGAACGAGTATTTAAGATAAAAAAAATTATATAACCGTATATGTCAACCGGGGACAGTGTTGGTTGCCAACAATGAAAGAATTCTTCAAATCGGTTCAGTAGTTTCGGAGCCTATTCGATACAAACAAACAATCAAATCTTTCCTCTTTATAATATTAGTATAGATAAGAAATACGTTATAATATTATCTATTAAAGAGATATTGGACGGTATACAAAAAATATTTTCGCAAGGGAGACGGGAACTTTTGGGCCAAAGAAATGCAATGAGTTGAGATATGGCTTAAAATGTGTTATATTACATGCTATTATTAAATGAAAAACATCAGCCATAAATTCTATGTGGAAAATGATAAATTTTAAAAATAACGTCTAAAATAAAATAAGTCATCGTCATTTACATATGTGAATGAATTTCAACAATTAATAATATGATAATTACGTCACAGGATTGATGTATTCAAAATAAATAAACTCGCTACTATTATAAAAAATATCAACATAATAAAAATAACTGTGTGAATGTGAAAGAGGATCCGTCTCCTTACACTACATATTACAGACCCAACATGCGTCTATAAGTGTGCTAAATTTGCCATCTCCAGCTATAATATAATAATTCCTGAGACAATCAGACGTCACGGCTGCATGTTTATCTTTATGTTACATACAGACAACCAGAATAAGACTGAGATTTCCATTTTAAGTTTAGGTAGGTAGCTGAAATAAAAAAAAATAAAAACAACATCGACATTTAAAGATTAAACATTTGGTATCAATCTTAATTAAAACAGGCACTGAAGACGTGAAAGAATAAATTGGTGTATTAAAGGGTGTATGAGATATTTAATTATGGCCGATTCCGATCAACGCGGCATGCAATTGCGTGACACGGACAAAAGGACATCTCGAAAGAAGCTTGTGTCACGTACTGGCATAGACACAACGGGTAGTTTTTGAAATTTGTCTGCGATTTTATATTTTTACTGATTTATTTATTTTTTTGCGAGGCTGGAAAACTCGCAGACGGTCCAGCTCATGGAAACTGATTATCGTCGCCTATAGACGTTTGCTACACCAGGGGCAAAGCCCACGCCTTGCCAGCTTTTAAAGGGGGATAAAGAATGGGATAGAGTGATGAGATAGAGAGCTTATCCTGATTGTTGGAAAGCGATAGGGTGTCACAGATGCAGTACGTATTGGTTTAGTTCGTGTGGCTCTCCCTAAAAGCGTGTGAGCTAGGGGCGCAGGTAAAGTTAGTTGGTAGTTTAAAGACCGTCCCACATATCCTTCAGCGAGTCTTTCCCCCAGACCCGTAGACAGTGTCGCAAGGATAGAATTGCTTAATAAAAAAACGGGCATGAGATAGAGAGACCAAGCGGGAAGAATGGTGTAGAGGGGATGGGATATGTGATTAAAATGGGGAAAATTGGACAGAGGTAACGGATAATGGGTCATTGGAACTCAGACTCATCGCACAAAACACCTTTAGATCAAGGCTAAACGTTTAAATCCGATATTCTAATAAAAAATTTACATTGAAATTGCTTCAATCGATTACCAAATATAAATTATTGTAAGTCAGGAAGTCGAGCGGACTTTACTTGTAGTAAACACGTATCTATGTTACGAGTATGTATGTGTGAGACCAAAAGCGGGTTTTATTGGACTGCACGTTGAAAACTGATCGTTCCGTCAAAAAAAACTATCTAGACAAAAATTTTAGACATGACTGCACAATGTCTACAATAACCAATAAACGCCACTAAAGCATTTTCATTTAGATGCTTTGGATATGTAAAGAATTAAGTAAGTCAAAATTGAGGAAATACTCCGGATTATAACCTGACTTTTGGGATTTATGGGTCATCCGCACATTGACTAATTACCGATTCTAACTATAGAATCGACATTTAAAAATGGAAAATATATGAGCTATAACTTTTCGCGCTGATTGTACAATCGGCCACAATATAGCATGCGCGGGCGCCTCCTGCGGCCCGATTAAATGCTCGAGCGGGTCTTGTAATGAAGCGAGATAAATCAATGGAGTCACACGCACCCGCTCCCGTGACTCATGATCTTCGACTGCCCCACTCGTCCAGTTCTCTCTTCAATTTTAATTTCAAACAGGTCAGTGTTTAATAATTTTGCGTAGCGTTGCTATTTCACACGTTACAATGGTTAGAGATTTAGTTTCAAAGATGTAATAACAAGAGTAGAATGTTCACGTAGGGTTTTCTTTTATTTTCTCCCTTTCCAGACGCACCAGTTTGCCGAGTTATTGCTTGCCAAGACTTATTGTAATACAATACCTTATTTATTTATATTAATTCATTAACAAAAAACATTTGTATCTGAAATATACACACATAGTCATAATTACAACTATAAAAATTTGTAATTTACAATAAACATTCTTAATTTTACAAAAATATGTCACTATTACTAGTTACGCATCTATAAAATACTAATTCTGTCTACTTTACTATTTAAACATATTATTTTCTTGTGTATTTGCATTGTGCAAACAACTTTAATTGCTGTGCTCTATTACTAATTTCTAAAAAAGTTTTTTCTATATCAAGTAACAATTTTAAGCTGTTTTTTGTATAAGTTTGAATGTTTTATTACTAACACTACTACTACTATACTTACTAATTTGCTTACTATAAGCTACGCTTGTATTATACACATGTGTTACTAGCCTCCGCCAGCGACTTCGACCCAATGGCATATATAGTATGTGTTATATACAAATATATAAACAAGGCGTAAATTATTATTTATCTTTGTTGCGATTTCTAACTATATTTACAATTTTAAATTTTGGTTACAATTTTGGTTTGGAAATGTAGAGAGAATGGATGAAATTAAATCATAAAAAGTGTATGGACAGCATGGTGAATGGTAGAGTTGGTGATGGTAGACCGGGAATCCACAACATAACCAAATAGCAGCAGTATTAAAGAAAGGTCAGATAAAAAGCTTCTCAATTAAAAGTGACTAAATGACATGATGAAGAGATGACGCGAAAGTTGTTTGGAAGGACCGTCGCAAGTGGAGATCAATGTCTCTACCGACTCTTGTGGGACACAGGCGTGATAATATGGATGTATGTATCAATTAGAAAGATATAGTATTCCCTATATCTTCGTTTTTATCTATAATAACAAGCTACAATAATCAAAAATTGTATCACTTTTGATTTGAAAATTCTCATTCTCATTCATACTCTCTACAAAATCAACTTACGGGGCGGCATAAATAATAAAGTTCCAATGCCAAGTTTAGCCACGAATTTAAGTTAACTAGCATACCAAACTAAATCCTATCTGCCCTTATCTTGCAATAATAACAATCATATAAAACTTAAGCACTTATTTAAGGCATCATTCTTTAATCATGCCTTAGATATACGAGAACATTGATGAATGCCTCTGCGGCCTAGTCCACTGAGACAGAAGTTAGATTTCTAGCAAGGTTACTTCGGTTTTAGTATCCTCGTTCGGCCCTAAAATTAGTTTACCATTGTATATTAAATTTAATTCAAAAACAGCTTGCTTATCTAATAGGAATATTTGGGTATAGTCTAATGTATTACTCTTCTTAACAACTCAGATGTCGTCTTGTTTGCCGATTTAAATAATAAATAACTAAAAATAAGCACTGAACCTCTCCCATTTCTCAGCATAAAGTTGGTTACATTTGCTCACCTCTCTTATCGAATGTCGTTTTATTGACCATAGCTTTAATATACCTATCATACTCGTATTTATTTGATTCAGCACAAATTTTAGCTTAAAATAACATCATTGAATGCGACTTGCACGTGTATAGGAAACAAATTGAAACTGTCTGCCTTGAGAGCGAATGTTTAAGTAAATAATGCGCATAAATAGGCAAATACATGAATTCTTGGACATAAAGTTCATAGACATCAGGCGCAATTCAAGTAGAAGGAATTTGTATGCGATGCAAATAAACCGACATTCCTAAAACATAAATTCGGCAGTGTTTACCTATCATTTACCTGACATTATATATTTATATCAACAAGTAATCTTTAGACTCCATGATAAGTATCTATCTATACTCTATATTATGTTATAAATGCGAGAGTTTGGATGTCTGTTTGTTGCTCAATCACGTAGAACAGCTGATAAAATTTGACACAGCGATAGATTATAGTCTGGAATAGCAGGTTACTTTTTATCCCAGAAAAAGAAATCCCATTCCCAGGTTCCCATGGGATAACATTAACGAAGTAAAACCGACAAAAGTTACATTTTATAATTATTTTTCTTGTAATTTGACATAATTTTTTAGAATAGAAGACAATAAAATAACACCTAAGACTCATTTATGACGATTCCTGTAATTACGTTATGTCCGTCTAATCAATCTATCCTTTCGAACATGTTTTTTACAGCCTTTTATTTCGAGTCTACTGATATTACATACGATATTTAGAATAAAAGTATATTTTTATTCTGATTCATTCAATCATCATCATTCATTTTATGAACCACAACATACAATATTCTCAATATCAAAATTCTATTATTTGTATAACTGCCATAACTGAGAGAAAAAAATTAAATTGGTTATCATGTTTCATAACATTTTAATTTAAAATAAAGTACCGAAAAGTTAAAGGACAGAGTCCACATTTTTTTATTTCATTTATAGACCAAGTAATTACGAAAGAAAGTTATGATAATAAAACTCTCTTGAAACCCATAATGAAAAAGATTTGTAAAGTATTAATTTTTGAGATATGAGCCTTCTTCGATCATACACTTTTCCATGATAAACTTTTATGAAATTTTCAAAGAAAGGTTTTGCTAGGATTCAACCAGAATCATCACATAACTCTGATTTCCTAATACTAATGTTGTCTATAATCATTTAAATATATTCTGGCCACGTAAATACCCCAAAACAAAAAGGCATTCTTTATTTATTTTCGACCACGCTCCTTTAATTGACAACCATTGTAATTGGCAATTCTGAAAATATTGACTAAAATCTCGATTGCATAAAATTTCCAAAATTATAATTTGAGATTAAGCTTGGCCCTCCAACGTTTTAAGTAGAAACAATAAATTCATCGACACTAATTGGTGGTTTTCTCCCATTTATCAGCTCATTACATCACAGTAGCGCGAATAAAATAAAATATGTGCGCGGTACGGCCGGAGCGGCCGGTGCGCCGCGGGCTGATCATTCGCATGCGATAAGCGTCGGTCAGGCACATCGTAAATTCAAAGAGCAGCCTTTGCCGAACTACAGACCTGATTGTGAGCTTTAATCAGTTCGTGTGCCTACTCGCGACTTTCCGCGTGCCGTTCCATCCCCGCCTGCACTGAACGTATTATACGAGCCGTGATAAATTATTTATTACCTTTCAAAGCGCTAAGGTATTTTCGCTTTGATCTTGGGGCGAACGCATCGACAATTTAAATACATTTTTTATACATAAATGGCATACATTCTAAATATATACATAATAAGAAAACACTGTTAAAAAATAATAATATGCAATTACACTCCATAACTTTCCTTGTTCCGAGTTATTTGAATATTTGGGAACTGATTCAAAGACAGAATGTAAGGGTATACAAATCCGATTTTATAAAAGCGGTTACGTTTTGAAGACCGCTACCGCATTGCACGCATGCAAATTAACGAAGAGCATTTATTTAATCGTTTAATGGAGGGTACATTAATGTATCAGATCGAACCTTTTTTGAATAAATAAAATTATACGGGATCGCTAAATACAGCTAACAATAAAATATTCTTATCGAGTAAGTTACGAGCGCGAAATTTTATCAATTCATAAATTCTGTTTGCGAGTTAAATCACTGCATCTGTATCGCATATACTGAGAAGAAAATACAAAGTTAGTACTGGCATTATGTCGTGTTTGAATACTGAACACGAAATTGTGAGACCTTGCATCCTGACTAATACAATATTGTGCTTATGAAAGCATGTTGGCAAAATATGTACATAATATAGGTATTATATCAATCAACGGATATCGAGACTTGGCATTAAAAATATTAGCTTATTATGGTATTGAGTAGGGTTGTAACGGAACTTCGCTTCCGCCTCCGTTACTGCGGAAGTTCCACAAGAAATCGTACCTCCGCCTCCGCCTCCGCATCCGTGTAATTTTTGAGGAGTCATAACGGAGGTTTATTTACTAATCATACGCAAGCAGCGACGCTCGCGACGACTCAGCCGTCCGGCCTAGAGATGGCGTTAACGGTTGAATTTATTTATCTGTTACTTGGTAATAGATATTTTTTATACTTATATTTTTATTGGTTGAAAATATAGAATAACATAACTTTACCAAAACAATAGAAAATATGCACTGACCCGCCGTAATATCAATTACCTAACAATATATTACGTTTAAAAAATCAACCAATCACGTCATCTTCGCGATCGCATAGTTAAAAATATAGTTTCATTTCAATTTTCTAACAAATAAAAATATCATTAACTGTAAAAAACACCAAGCTAAATATTGTGCTTTATTTTGAGGGCCATAGAGCATACAATCAAATCATCAAAATTTAATATTTACATGATAAGGTGAAAACATCTGCAAAGCGAAAATAAATCTTGTGTTAATGATTATAAAGTTGAAACTTGCATGTTTATAATTTCCAATAATCACTTGCGCGAATACACGCAGTGTATTTACTAAATGGAATTTTTCAATTTTAACCGTTTTGCTTAATTTTATTTACCGAATAGAAGTGTTAATATTTTTTACCGGTAAATTTATTGGTTAATATTTGTCACCATTAGTCAGGCGCGCGTCAAACGAACAAGAATCAATGCGTGCGCGGCGGGAACGTGGTTGGGGTGGGGCGGGGGTTGTGCGAACGTCATTTGTCAAATGAATGGTACGCGACAGGAATCAACCTGTCTAAAATTAATTAAATAAATTTTAATTAATAATAATTAAAATAAATAAATATTTTGTACTTTTGATAGTTTTAAAAATCATAAACTACTATTTTTTCTACATCCACTTTCACTTCCGCCTCCGGCTCCGTTAACCTCCGCATCCGCGGAGGTGAAACCCGTCGCCTCCGCATCCGCCTCCGCCTCCGCTTCCGCTAAGAAGGCCTCCGTTACAACCCTAGTATTGAGATAAATTCTCGCATTCAAATAGAAGTTAAACATTAGCTAAGTTATAATCCGAATGATTATAAAAGTGAAACTATTTTATAAATTCAACTGGTAACATTTCTATAAAAATAGCCATAGCTATAAAAGTTCAAAATATAACATTAAATAAAATGCCGACTTAAAAATAAAATAATACTTACATCGCTGCTTAATTCAAATACTTATTCATAATCTTATCATAAATTAACAAATTTAATGTGATGTTTATACACGCTCAATAGAATTTACCAATCATATTTATTGTTAATAAACAGTAGAAACTCTAATCTCGGCCTATTAGCTAATCTCATACAATAAATGCTTAGGTAATAATGCAAGAACAGTGTAATATCGAAATGGAGACCTAAATTGGTAGTAAAGCCAGTGTAGAATTCTAATAAAATGTAGAGAAAACGTAATGTATATGTAAATTTTACAGTGCTCCAAGGCCTAGGAATAAGCTTTGTCACAGTCGATAGATCAGATTTTAAGATATCTCAGTGACTAGTATAAGCTACACGATTATCTATAATATTATAACATTCTAAACATGCCGTGTCTGTACATTGAGGCTATGCAAAAAAAATATAACTGGAATAGCCTATTTAAAAATTCGGCACAGCAATATGCTGAGCGCAAACCATGTTTGCTGAAAATGCGGCGCATAAATTCTCAAAATATGCTCTGTGTATTATAGTGTATAAAGGTATGTAATTACAGCGCTATTTCTTCAAATAAAGTTTTTCTGTCTTTATTTATTTACTATACAAAGAGAACACTGCATTTTTTTAGTTTTCTTGTCTGTTTGTCGTTTTTTCGGGATTTACGAAAAAACTTCTGGACCTATTTTGATGCGGTTTTCGCAGTTCAGCAACTAATTTTTATACTTAAACTCTACGCTACTTTTTATCCTGGGAATCCCGCAAAAAATTTTCTGGGAATGATTTAAGTTGACTAGTTAAAAAAAATGAATTTCAATGTGATTTATTTACTGATCGATAGCAAATTTTATGTAAGAAAAAGTTTATCCCAAGAATCCCGCGAATATTTCCCAGAACCGGTTTGTAGTTGTTCCGTTGGATAAAAATAGCTTATTCCGGCATAGTTTTTTACTAAAATGATAGCTTACATTACTTTTTAAATGCTGCGGTACTTTGTGTCACGGGAATCCCGCGGGAATTTCAAGCCAAGCATGAACGGAGTCACAGGCATATCCTAGTTGAAATACACAAATCTGCATTTTTTTTTTTTTTTTTTTTTTTTTTTGCAGATCAGCAGAAGCAACGCCATTGATGACAGCGTTCCATCGCTATGAATTCACCAAGTGCTACGATGCGCTGCTCTCTTAGGGATGGTCATATGCGGAACAAACAAGTTTATCGACATACTAACAGGGGTGCATCAGTGGCAATGCCTATGTGTGGTTTTTGTCTTAGACAGGCCGCGCAGAATTGTATTCTTTCTTCTGCCGATAGATTTTCTAGGAGGTCTCGGTCGTGTAAGCATCGTGTGCAGTATCTTGCCCAACCAATATCATATTTCGGAATAATTTGTATCCTAATTTCATTGTTATAATTAAAATTTAATAAAAGTTCAAATTTTATAAAAGTTCTTTCGTTTTCAAATCCATAAAAAACAAACATTCAAAACCAACTCACGGTTCAATTTACGTATTAGTTTGGATTGCAAATATAATAAGATATCGTCATAATTATATTGCAACCTCGTAACTCGTCTAACTTCTCTTCGTTCTATAAAACAGTGAAACCTAGATTACAACAGATTACCTTTCATGTTTATTCAGTAACAAGCTTCGAGCGGTTATCATATTAAAACGTTATGATTAACACTTAAGAACTACTATGCACAAAATAAAATCAACATTATGCACGACCAGTGACACCTTTTAACTATTCAGTTGTGAAAGGCACAAACGCCTTATCAAAGCCTGCGTCATTTGCAACTGGTATTAAGTAAGCTCTTAAAATCATAACTCTTGTAAAACATGACAGGTCTCCGAAATAGTATAAAGGCAATGTTGACAAAGATTGATAGAGAACTGAATGTTATCAAACAAATAATATTATCATGACACCTGTATATATCTGGAAAGATTGGTCAAAGGTAATATTTTATCAGCACCCTTTACAGCAAGGAAAATTGCATTAACGTTTTTGACAGTCACTAGACGAAGCGATGACGAGGACGTTTAGTCTCAGCGCTGACAGTGAAAAATTACGACTCCCAGGTCGGCATCGGCGGCGTTCCGATCGTTCGATAGTTCCTAATGTATCGCTGTCAATCGCCTGTTTTGACGGGCGGATTCACTTCTTACTATCTGAGAACCAGCGTAGCAGCTTTCGCTGGCGCAACGTTCGAATACTCAGCGCCAAATAGAGCCGTCATCGAGACATAGCGTTTGCAGTTCAGACTGTTTCATACAAAGAGACACATGTAAGCTTTTTTTAAACCTTTTTAAACACTAGCGGACTCGGAAAACGATGTCCTGCTCAGAAAAATCTAAGTTCCAATTGCGACGGCACCTACTGGGTACCCAATTGTGAATTTTAACTTACAAAGAATATAATACCACTCGAATGAACACAAAAAATGCGTCAAAATTCTGGAAACCTATTCAGCGCCAGTCGCCATTGTGAATCTAAATCAGTCTCCAATCATTTCAAAACGCGCATTTCAAAACGCGCATCAAAATTGGTTCAGCCGTTCAGGAGTTCAGTGACATACACTAGAACAGAAGAATTATATTTATAAATAGAAAAAATATTTTAGAACCCAATTGTAACGTCATCTACAGGCTCCAATTGTGAATCTAAAGTTCTAAACCATACGAAGACCTACTGAAACATCCATAAAAATGTCATCAAGATCAATTCAGGGATTTAGCAGGAGTACAGTGCCATAGATTAGATTATATTATAGAATGTGATATATAAAGATAATGTCTAATAATGATAAAAGTCAAAGATAGACACGATAGCTTAATCAATGCGAACTGTTGCATCACTTCAGACTTGATAAGATTGGACATTTGTCTATATAATCAAAAATGTTCCATCTCACAAACGTTTAAATATAATATTTAATAATTACTACAATATTCTCTCACCAGCGGCTCGTCACCCTTTCCCACGGGGAGACCATCATCGACACGCGTCACAGCTTTTATCAACCCCCATACGAACCAAGAAAACTCAATATCAGAGCTTGCAATATGGCATACAGAACCTACTTATCTAAATATAGTATATAAAACTTATATCTAAGTGTTAGTTGAGCACGGCATGACTCCAATTACTTGTCAACTACTCTTGGCTGTGAGTGACGAATATAACCGTGTAATTGAAAAAATACTGCCATTAAATTCATAGCGATTCACATAAATTCCAAGATTAACGAAAAACATGTCTATTGTAAAAAAATACGATGACTTAACCACACAAACAAAGGATAAAGGTAATTTAAATAAAAATTACAACGTATCATTCGCTATTTTTATTATTTTTGGCGAGTCCACAATGCTATCAAGTATCATTAGTATATTCTCAGAAGCAATTGGAAGCGTGTAATGCCACTATGGTCATTTAATATTTGGACCATTAATAATAGCACAAACTTTAGGCCGGTGGGTCAGGGGTTTTTGGAAATAATTTTATGCATTTAATGCCAGATTTACCAAGATTACTAGCGTTTACTCTACTTTCGTGCTCTCTATTCCATACCCAACTCTCGCATCCATACGTGAGCGTAGGTACCAGCACCGCGTTGTGTATGGCAAGCTGGGCCTTCTGGCTGAGGTTCTTAGCGCCTAGAAGTTTACCTAACGCTCCATTCACACTATTCCCCAAATTCACTCTTCTTTCTATATCAGCGGTGTACCTTCCATCTCTGCTAAAAGCACATCCGAGATATACAAACTCATTCACTTGTTCCAGCATAACATCATCGACCATTATCCTTGCATTCGTTCTGGTTGTTTCTCTTTCAAACACCATCACCTTTGTTTTCTTCGCATTCAAACGTAAGCCTCTCGCCTGACAGTCATCTTTCATCATTGTGACTAGTGTTTGCAGTTCTGATGGCGATTCGGCTAAAAGCACGGCATCATCCGCATAAAGCAAGCTGCTAACAACTAGATCACCCATCCGCACCCCAACATCCATCAATCTTAATCTCTGGAGACAATTGTCCAGATATAGGACAAACAGCAAAGCCGACAGCACGCAGCCCTGCCGGACGCCAATATTGACGTCAAACCAGGGCGACAGGCTGCCGTCCACCCGCACGCATGCCATACAGTCCTCGTAAGTGGACTGTACAGCACGCAGCAAATGGCCATCAATCCCATATCCGGGCAATATGTCCCAGAGGTCCTTCCGCACAACCCTGTCAAATGCTTTCTCTAGATCCACAAAACCGCAGAAAACCTTCCGGCCCGTAGCCAGCTGCTTCTCCACGATATTGCGGAGCGAGAAAACTTGATCCATACATCCCCTTCCATTTCTGAAGCCTCCTTGTGCATCCCACAGTAATCCATCGGATACCACTCTCATTCTCCTTTCAACAATTTTCGCATACACTTTAGATGCTGTGCTGATCAAACTGATGGCCCTGTAGCTGGCACACTCCATACGTGACCCCTTGCCTTTATGCAAGGGCACGATGACAGCGCGCCTCCAGTCGTTGGGAACCTTTCCGTCTAGCACAGTGATAACAGGAAAGCGTGGACCAGGTGCACCATATTGATCATCTCAGCAAACAATCGACCGTATCAGACACGACCAATTTAAAGTGATTCATTGATCCAATATAAGACCATGGGGCAATTTACACCAAAACCTACCCAACTGAGTTCAAATGTGGCCATTACCAGGTTTAAAAAACATGGGGTTGTATGAAATTTCGCTGCAACGCGGTCATTATAGAGATGAATATTGATCCGCTGTCATAAAAATTGTCAACTATGTTTGTTTCTTAGAGGCCGTTAATAGTTATAGAGTAACAATATGATCAAATATCCGGCAAACGATGTGATATCGTTGTGTCTTAAAAGTCAAAATACCGTAATAAGTGTCATTGAAAAATATAAACTATCAACTAAATCAATAGTATCTTATGTTTAATCAAAGATTAACTAAGATACATAAAGTTTAATACTTAATGATTAATTAAAATGGTTCTCGAAACATGTAACTGTTTGTCGCGGAAGTAATGGAATGGAATTGATGCAATTCTCAGCATTAAATACTAGTTTACTTAGCATCCTAGCGGTTCGTATGCAGTTAAGATAGTCAATCAGAGTCGGCTTCGTCAACCGATAATTTGAGTTGCGCGTGCGCAAATCAATTTGCTCGCAATCTCGATAGCGTGAGATAGTCAATCTCTAACTAGCTACCGAGCGGTCGGCACGCCGCTTACTTTGTAAGGCTAGTTTTAAGCTCAATTACAATCATAATATGGGCTTTTAATTTTAGAAATATGACAAAACTCAATTTCTTAAATTCAAATTCTTTTTTCCAAATTCAAAAGGTTTTATTCAAAGTCTCACTTTTGTAGTTCATACATATAGTTAAAAATAAGCCTACTTCCTATTCTATGTACACCGCATCGCAGCGCATTATCACGATTTACGGAGAATAAGCGGAAAAAAACTCCCCAGCAACACGTCTAGCTAAAAAATCATTTTTTCATATTTATCGATTTCAGGTTCTTTTTTTACATACGTATTAAATAGGTTGACGTATTAATAGGTTTCGAACTATTCAGAAACAGAATTTAAAAATATTACTTAGTATATGAAAATGGATTTAGTAACATTTCATTATTGATAAGGACATGTACAATAGACATAAATTTAGTGGAGCTCAAGATTTCAGGGCTCTAGTGATTTATGTTAAAGTTACAGTTAATATAGGAGTCCGTTGCCAGTCACTTTCATTTCTCACGTGAATAAACAATGTTGGTGTCGCGCCTTAATTATTATGAATTGACTTGAAATAAGGTTAGTTGCTCTAATAATATTTTATATTATTGATAAATTTAAATTGCAACTTACAACGATTCTTACTCTATGACTTATAATAATTTTACAATAGATTTATACCGACCGGGTTTCTATAATACCCACATGTCTTACAAAATATTATTTCACCTGGCCATTGATAGAAAATTGACATCACTTGTGTACAATTTATATCAAATTTATCAGTAATTAGACAAACGAAGGGCTAGTAATTAAGGCATATGAACCCAAAATAAACAGATATCATCTTTACATAGTATAAAACAAAGTCGCTCCCGCGTCTGTCTTTCTGTACATCCACTAACTCCTTCGTAATCCTCAGAAGCTAGACATTTTTTGATGTTATTGTGTCTGAATGTATAAAAATCTGCCTCCTTTGCAAAATATTCCAAATAATGAAGCCACGTTGTAAACATGACAGTATATTCATATACTCATATGAGATATGTTTGAAAGTAAATATTAAATCAAGCGTAAAAAATGCTAAGTCACAATGACTATGTAAACGCTATAGAAAAGTTCGACGGCAGCGACGATTCTTTTCACACGTAATCTGTTTACGGCTGAAATACAAAATTATCTCTCCAAACATATGAAGTTTACTGGGAGCAATCAATCATAGAGAATGAGGGGCGCCTAAAGCCGCCGCAAACGCGAAAACCGGCGAAAGGCACTCTTGTGAAGGCAACGAATAATAACACAGCACAAATCAATCATAGATTTTCAGACGATCCATCATGAATTTTCAGCGAAAAAATGTGATGAAGTATCTTACTTAATACGATACATACTATGGACATAGTATGATTAGATAAATTTATTCTCCTATCTAAATATGAATAGGTACTCGAATACTTGACTAATTTAATGTTAATAACGCTAATGGCATACAGTGGTGTAATAAACAAGACATTACTAAATATAATATAGGTACATGTACATAAGAAAAACTTGAGCAGATATGAAACCGATTATACCAACTTAACATTTTTATCACATAAAAGTGGCAGTCAATAAGAGTTCAAATTCTTTTTAAACATCCATATATTTTCTAAGTTAAGAATACTGATAACCTCACTAATTTAACTCAGTTAGCTAATTTATCAGCTATTTCACTGAAGGTAAACGTGAGATTCATATCGTCCACATTGCAGTTTAAGTTGGCTTCCAAGCTCGCTCGAATTCGTTGCGGGCGGTCGATCGAATTATCCACTAATGATATTTATTAAAATTTCCAGCGCACACTTCTAAGCAATAGCCAATATAAACTAAATATTTATATTTTAAAATGTTATAATCAGTTATTATATAAACCACAGAAAATCTAATAATGTTCTAAAACAAATATAAAATATAAATCGGTATGAAAACATAAAATTTCGTTAAATAACATTATACTTTTTATCTGAGACGGTGATGCTCTAAAGATTTAGTTTAGACTGCAAGATCTGTTTGAATTATGCAAAGCGATGTGTGCGATGTCGAAGGATTTACGCACCTGTTGTAAGCATTGTTCCGCAGAGCGCTTGTTTTTATTGAATAATCTCAAAAAACTCAATTTGTAAAATACTTATCATTTCTTACAAGTATTTGAATACAGTATTAAATACGTGCGTATTTTTTGCAAATAGAATTTCAAGCAGCAGCTTTTATAATTCTATTCAAAACCCGAAGATATAAAGAGCCCATATGAGGAAGTCACGGCTGTAATCGTAGCCATCTAGCAATCCGTGCCGGCTGCTTGCGAGAACATTTAAATTATCGTGAAGTTAGATCCATACACCCACAATCACATCTTTCATTTGTAACTAAGCCGGCTACTAGTATAGCTCAGCAAACGAAAGTATCCCAATCTGATACCGAGGGACGTCCAAGTTCAATATTATTCAGAACTGAGAAAAACAATCGTGCCTCGTTAAATTGCGATAGCAAGTAAGCGATTGTCCGCATCGAGTTCCTAACTACATACTTCTCTACCGGAGATAAAATCTACATATAACAGAATAAAACACAGTTTTGTACATGAGACCACTATACAAAAGATAAAAGTTCTAACAATCGATCAATGAAAAAGGTTATATGTCAAGCTGGAAGCCTAATTACAAATGAAGCTTGTTGTGCTACTAACAAAGACCTTCAGCGTCAATGTATCAATCCGATGAGGATCACAGGGGCAAGCGGGCGGTACTAATGAGACTAGGCAGATAAAAAGGAAGATTACTGCTACTAAATTTAAGATATCGTCGCGAGATTTCACACGGTTTTTAGAACCAATTAGAGTGCATGAAAAATCGCTTAGTCTGGTGAAATGTAAAAAAATCTAAAACATCGTTTCAAACTTATTGAAAAGAAAACGATCGTCTTAAATTTGTGTAGTAAGTGTATCGAGGTAAGCGATCATTAAACAGGTTAATGAAGTGTGTTGAGTACAAAATGGGATAAGTTGGGTTGTTTGTTTGTCGCTTACGTCAATTTCTTACTAATGGACACTAAACAAATAGACAGGGCTACCATCGTGAACTGCTCTCCGCTCCGTTACACTGAACAATTAGTTCAGCATTCGGAATAAGTCTCCGATGCAGTGAATTCTGTCTAAATGGTTTCCTTCGAAATATAACATAATCACTGAACTTTTAAATGCTTTGACTAGGTGTACAATTTGATTGATCTCGGTATATTATTATTATTATATCTATATTATATACATAATACTAAAACTGTAGAGGTCGAATTTCTGTAGTATGAAAGAAAATGCTAAAAACCATTGGGCAAAGATTGCGATTATGATATAATGGCTACAGAACCGTAAAATTAAAAATATTAAACTAAAACACCGCAAAGCATGATACAACAATAAACAATTCATAAGTCAGAAACGTAATACTGGCTCATAGATACGATAAATCTATTGGCACTACAACTACAGTGAAACAGAAAGTACAAATAGGAAATTGATTGCTTCGTGTGGCGAGTGACATTTCAGTATCCGCACAGAAGGAAAAAGAGGGACGAGGCCCGACGAGGGGCGGGGGGAGGGCATCACGCTGACATTTGAATAGGTCTGTCTCGGCATGTACCGGCACCCAGCGACAGCCAACGAAAGGCGACAATATACCGTGGACACCGAACAGCAATCCCATTGAAAAGAAAAATTTACTTTTATTCAAACGCTAACAATGAGGCACATTACTTTTCAAGGAATCGACATCGCGGCCAGGATTGTATTTAACTCAACAAACTTTAAAATAAAAATGCGTATGACGTATTTGATCCATTAGAATGGACAGGCGGATTAGTATCTGCAAGAATTTTTGTCTACCATTTTTAGGGTCTCGAACAAAAAAAACACTTTTAAAAACATTTTCTGCACCCAAGTTTTGGTTGTGCGAGGGCTGCCAAGCATTTATTCGATTTATTTACAACTAAACTCTAACTAGTATCTGTGAAACTTTCTATTTCGTTTGTTATATTGTAGGTGTTTGTTTGTTGTTCCTTTAAGTACATACAATAAAACTTGGCGAAAATTTGAAGTGCAACGTCTGATGTGCAATTTTAATTTCAAAAAATGTTATAATAAAATTTAACCATACTTTTAGGATATTGATTGCTATTTACGAAGAATTGTACATTTTTGTTAAAATTCTTAATTATTTCATAAATTGTGTCTATTTCAGCTACCACAAGAACTTCCTGCATAGGCTGACAATTTGGTAGACTTTAACTTAATGATTGTTCAAAACTTAAAGATAAGTGGATAATTGACCCTGGCTATACACACAAATTGTGTAACCGTAGAGGCATAACTGAAGAGAAGACCTAGCCACTGTGTTGCGTTTGTGTGCCATTGATCGGGTGGTTGATCAATCACCAAAGACGTAACAAAACTGAGAGTAATTCAAATTCTCTGCAACCCTATTTCTATGCCCTATACATATAAAGTTACTAAAGTGACATATTTTACAAATGCATTAGTTGAACCAATAATTTATTTTTTGACGGTGATTACTACACTAGAATCTGGGATTGGAATGAAACAAACAAAAATTAGTGATAAAATCTTAAGAATCTACATATAACAATTAACTAATTTCTTTACAATGAAAGGTAAGTCTGTAAATAAAACGTATCACCAAAGGATCTATTAATGTTTTTAACTGAAGCAGATTTGTATTTTATATCTAACTTGTAGATTTTTTTTATCATAAAGTAACGTAATGCGTTCAAGTAATCAAATGATTCATAATCATAACACGCCCCTGCACTAGATTATTCTCGTGTGATACGTGCTCTGAAATAATATGACGGCTGTGCCTGTGCTCGGAGGCACAATCCAATAAATCCGCTAAAATAATTTACCCACACAAACTAATGTATAGCATAGTACGTATCAAAAAGTAACGTCTAATGAGTAATATTAATTGAATTAGTTGAAATACATGAGTGTGGATTATATTGGTGATGACTTGCATTCAGAGTAAAAACATTTTCCAATATCAATAGATATTTATTTTAATTATTAAGTTTATCACTAGTAGTTATAAGGCACTTCTAGAATTCATCGCTCGTAAACTATACAGTATTCTGGAATATTAGTTTTCTATGTTCACGCCCACTGCCAGCACTATACGAAAATAAACTTATTTTCAAAACAATTCTTTTTCTAAGCAGTAAAGAGGCAACAAACTTGCCAATAAAGAAACATCCAAGAAAGTCATTTTTACATGACGCATTAATTGATAATAACACTTATTTATTTGAAAAACCAGAGTTTATCCGGCGGCCGTGCAGCGGGTTCTCCGCTAGTCCGTACATCTTGTTTATAGAGGTTACAACATAGGTACAATTGCTACTAATACTGCTATTTGCCCCAGAAGATTCACTTACATCATTCATATCGTAAACTATTCCATCACCCGGATGAAAAGTATATGCCAATTTTCGGTATTAAAACGACATACGTACACGAAAATGACCAAATTGACCACACCGACCACATCGACTACGTCGACCACATTTACTAAATTAACCAAAATGACAAATCACAAAATAAAAACCTATCCTACTTGCTGGGATAATCTTTACATAACTCTATCCCTAAACTTCCCATTATCCGGGGTGAAAAGTATCCCTAGACAGGCAGATCCAGTTACTATCGCATTTTTTTATAGATGATGAATTATTACAACTTTTAAACAAGAGAAATGATTGGTCTCCTTACAAACTTTCATCCCCTATTTCAACCCTTTATAGTTTTATTTATCTATTTCCCGTGCATCTGCATATTGCATAAATGACAAAAAAAGCCAAGAAGGGCAAAAATGTCCAAAATGCGAACAGTGCCAAATATGCCAGAAATGCCAAAAGTGCCAAAAAGACCAAAGTGACAAAAATGCAAATAATAACCCAAATCGACAAAATAAACAATATGGCCAAAATCACAAAAAACCTATCCTACTTTCTGGGATAATCTTTACATAAGTCTATCCCATTATCCGGGATAAAAACTATCCGTTGACCCTCTCGATATTAAAATTAAATATATACCCAACAGCCAAATTGGTGCAGAAGTTTTTTCTTGATAGCTAACAAACAAAGACATTAATATAGTTTTTTCCGAAACTATCCCATTTTTCAAGATAAAAAGTATCTTATGTTCATCCTCGGCATCGAAAATATATACTGAGTTTCAGCCAAATCGGTCCAGTGGTTTTTCCGTTAAAACGGAACAGACAGACAGAGAGTTACTTTCGCATTTACAGTATTGTTACAAGCTAAAGGACTCGAATTAAAATGCCGTTGGAATTACTATAGAATTCATTAGAATTATACGTATAAAACAGGTACAAATATAACTGAATAAAACCAGAACAAACTGCACGATTCAATAACACGCGCAAAGTCCGTCACTATATTGCTAATCGAATATACGTCTTACTCGTATCGTAGTCGTCGCTTGACTGCCCCACCCCTCCGTTCGGGCATTGTTTTATAGTAAACTGTACAATACAACAATCGACTGCGTGGACTGAGTTATTTCAAGAAAACGTAATCTGCACACCTGCTTAATTACTAGTATTCCTGCGAACGCCCATAAAAGAAAACAATAGGCTATTTTCTAATCACAAATTTTAAACACAAAGTAAACTAAAAAAGTCTAAATACGGGAAAGGTAATAAACCAGGTGTGCATTTCTTTGTCGGTATGTAACAATATTAATACGGATATGTGTCTGAAATTTATATCATGTTGTAAACACAAAACAGAAATTAACATTATTATTTTAATAACTGAAGAAAAAATATATATGATCTTAGTAGCCGATTCATGACTAACTAGGTCACGTTACGTATTTACAATAAACATTAGCTTACACTTTAAACTACGACATAACCTGCTCATAGTCTGACTGACTAATTATACACGTCGAACACTGACAGTTGATACAAATTAATGATACAAGCTTGTCACATTGTACAACGCTTACCAAATGTTTTGCAGCACTTGTATAGAATGAAAAAATCAATGCGAAAAAATTAAACAGGTTCAAATGTATGTGTATGACAGAACTCCATGTGTCATATAGAAAGGGCCACAGATGACAACAGCTTGTCATTTATGAAGGAAGCCAAAGTCTAGCTATGCGCTTTTTATGCCACCATTTTCACTTTGTAGGTAAATATGTATTTTATAGCCAAACCCGACCAAACTTCACTATAATAGCTCAGTCTGGTATTCTTTATTGAGGATAATCCATTAATACTTTTTGAGTTTTGAGGACAACACATATGAAAGCTGCATTTTTAAATATAAAGATTATTTTGTGGATGCCGTGGTTACCTATTTAATGATCTAAAAATTCAATAACATTCATATGTTACAACGTGGATAGCGTCCAACGCACCCGCGTTTCACTCCAAAGGCTCTCGCGTACTGGCCGGCAAGCATGCACCATTAGGCAGTATTTTTTGGATTTTACACATTGTTCTAATTACCAAATGCTAACGATACTATAAACTATTGTGAAAAAACCTTGCATATCAAGATAACTGATCCTATTATTTGATGTTTTATTATTACTGTATGTCCCAAAGACCACGAGCCATAAAATGGCTCGGGTTTTTAGAGGGCTTGCGTGGGGCGATGGGAAGGCCAACACGGAGAGGGCCCTATATATTATTTTATAGGACAACTCTTCACAAAACTAAGATATCTTAGAATAATGTGATGATATATTTAAATTAATCTCCCGTTAGGCGGCAACATATCGAATAGATAATGGAACGGTTGAAATACATTGTAGTCTATCAATGGGCAGGCGTGACCCATCGCCAAAAGGCAAATTACTATTGTCTATAAACAAGCCGCGAACACCTTTCATGAAACAATACAAAGGGAAGTTACAACGCATTTGTATATTATGCATGTAAATGAATGTTAGCAATATTTATGTGTTCCTTATAGAATACATGAGTAAAAGCAGGGTGGGTGCCATTATCTGGAGCGCTTATTGTTTACTGTGGTTAGTCGCATTCAAATAACACTGAATTCAAAACTATAAACTACTTGCTGCATATACTAAATAAAAGTTTTTTTTTACTAAATATTTTTTTATATTAGGTGAACCAATTATCATGAAGTGTGTGATAGGCCGACAGTGTTCCGAACAATGAAGTTTTTAATTGTTCATTCATTCATTCATCAACAGATTGTTTTATTTGGCTTCTGAACTCTAAAAAAGTATACAATCAGAAATCTATATCTCAAAATCTATTTTCGTAGGAAACATGTTTCCACAAACATTTTCACATCCATTTTCTTGTTTAACCGCCTCATAGTTCAAAAGTTACATAGTAGACACGCATTTATTACGACTTTAGAAAGGAATATCGCTCCATATTTTTAATATCTAACCACACAAACATAAAACCTTCTTCGACTCACATAGGACATTTTATTATCACCGTATAACAAGCATGCATGAAGAAAACGACTTTTTTATTCATAACTCGTCACGCAGCAGTCTGGTCATGTCGCGACAAATTAATATAAGGTGCATGAAAGCAATTTCTAGTATTTCAAAGGATATAAAGACAAACACACTTCCGTTAACACTTGAGAGGGGTTACTTCGTGCGCCCTGGACACGAAATAATTATAACAAATAGCGGTAACAACACGGTATATGTGTTTTGACACACACAGCAAATTATGTCTTTATTATTACACATACCGAATTTCTAATATTCAAACAGTCTACTTCCGTTACTTTATGTGCCTACCAATATTCTACTACATAGTCACAGAAACGCAGTGTGAAATGGACAATATTGAGTTGATCATGTCATAATACACGTTGAGGAGTATTAGAATTTGCCTGTATGGTTAAGTATAGGATATATTATATTCTATACTTTATTAGTTTTCTCAATAACTCTTTTCATTTTGTCTACAATATGGCTGCAATCACAGGATGTCATAAATAGCCAGCCATGCGATATTGTTATATCTTCGGCTTGACATAGAAACATAGATACGATTAAAGAGATAATGCGATATTTTGCTAGAACTATAATTTTCTACAATGGTTTTCACTTGAATTAATATTTCAGAAGGGTTTTGCATATGTATCCATTATATTGCATATGTATAGCTTTAGACACAAATCCTATCTTTCTCTTTGTATTTTATTTATAATTACAGAAACGGGTCTCTTAAAGACTGACCAATTACCATCAATAGCTTATTGTATGCGAGTTTAGCGC
The DNA here is from genome assembly GCA_012273795.1 of Dendrolimus punctatus. Classification (NCBI taxonomy): domain Eukaryota; kingdom Metazoa; phylum Arthropoda; class Insecta; order Lepidoptera; family Lasiocampidae; genus Dendrolimus; species Dendrolimus punctatus. Next base: position 8,942,279 of record CM022527.1, read on the forward strand.
TACGTTGCAAGTAACAATTTCTGTGTCGACGATATTGAGTTACGACGAGGCGAACTGATGCTTTATTATCCGGTCCATCTCTTCCGCCCTTGTTGGTCTGCGATCACTCGTGTCGCCGGCATAACGGTCCCGGCCGATACGTCCGCGTTATTAATCTTACCATTGTATTAGCTATGGACAACTAACAACATGTGCACATTGATAACAGTAATGGTGATCTCGGTACTATGTTGTATAATCAATAACTTCAGTTATGCACTTTAGACACCTCTTATCGTTATGTAACGTCGATTTTGTGACAATGTGATCGATTGGTTCAATAGGAAAAAGCATGCGACGAACGTATGCATTTGGAAGAATGTTTTATTGGTCGCGTATCCGCCCCCCTTCATCGCAGGCGGCGCTCTGCTCACCTACCCTCTCTCCAATTATGATAACCATCACTCAAGGCGAGCGGAACGAAAGGGGGCAGACACCAGTTAAAACGTAAAATTACATTCAATTTTTACTCGACGGCGGGCGCACAATAAAAAACAAATATTCTCATGGCGAGTATCGACGAAACGTGACCGGCCTTCGTCAAAATAGTCGGCCGTTGTCTTATTGGGCGGCGCTTTACATCCGACCAAGTGCTAAAGTGTAAAACGCTCCAGTGAAATTTATAAGCTTCTCGTCACGATTAATGAATAATGACTATAGAAATATTTTCGTCGTCTATTATGAGGCGATTTTATCTGATATACAAGTTTCCCTTTCCAAGGGATTAAACGAACTAGAGCTTGTAACTCTTACCCAACTTGACAAATGGAACGCTTTATAATTTTGCTGGAAACCTATTGGTCAAGAAAATTTACGAGTGTGGGTTAATTCATATTTAAGTTACTTTTATTTATATGATAGCTCGTTACCTTAGTCGCCGAGGGGACTTTGCTCGTTGTCGAAGCATAATTTTACATTAACAGCGAGTGTTACAACAAATTCAACAAACGACCAGCCGTCATCTATCAAAAACGCTAACGAGCTCAGATGCCGCGGCCATTGAACCAATCACTGCGGTCCAATAATATGCGATGATTCCGTCTAAATAACGAATACCAACGTAAAATAAGCATAGTTCGTTTTTCAAATCTTATTTTGTATTATTTAAAAAAAAACAAATATTATTAGCCTAAAAATATGGCAGCTTAGATTCATTAAATCCAACATAAATTATATCTGACAAATAGTTAAAAGAACACAAAACTTGCCACATAAATAATTATATGATTTACGTTATACACGTATATTTTTGCAGGCACAGAATGTATGACGATATTACATATTTCTTAAATAGGTACATTGCTATGATATTTAAAAAATATTTTTTTAATAAAAATTATGAACCGCAACTACAAAGTTACAGATTTGTTGGAACCGCGTCGAGTTATCACATTTTCAGGCGTTGCACGCCACTCATTTCGCAACAGCGCCTGCTATAAGACTCAGCCACATAATGTGCCAACCTCGTGTCGCACCATTTTATGACCAAAACCTCAGAGCCATATTTTGTAATATAAACAACTTCAGCTGGCAGTAGATACTTAAGATTTATAGAAAAGTAACTATACCCGGCAGAAGTTCTCCTGCCCTTAAAAAACAAAAATCTATAAACCCGATTGCTACGCCACCTACCTGGTTCAAATTTGAATCTAAACCATCTCGGAACCTACTTGAATGCAAACAAAAAATCACCTAAATCCTGTATCACGATTGCAGCGCCACTTGCCTGGTTCAATTTTGAATTTAAACCATTCTGTAATCCAATAGTGATGATATTTTTTCTGTGTGTTCAACATAGAAAAAAATTCATCACTATCGGTTCCATTGATTAGGAGGAGTACAGCGATGCCACCTACAGGTCCAATTGTGAATTCAAACCATCCCGGGACCCACTTGAAAACAAATATTTTCTATCAAAATCATTTCAATTGTTGAAGAAAAATTCAGTACTATACACACGAACAGAAGAATTTTATTTATATACATTTTTGAGCCAGTAAGTACCCTTTCGGGCGTCCTCAGAATACTACCAAAGTTTCACCACAATCTGATCAATAACACCACATCGAGGACAAACATACAAAAATTGATTTTTATTTATATCGATTTTTTGAGTTAGACACCTTTTCCGACCTCACAAATCCCTGCAAAAGTTTCATCACAATCTGATCAATGGTTTAGGAGCGCATCGAGAACAAACATATAAACATTCATTACATTTATAGAAAACATTATAACAGAATTTATTTATAAAATAGGCGTATTTTATTAATAAATTCTGTTATAATGTTCAGTTCAGTGGTGCATACCTATAATTTTAATATGTTATAGATTTTGATCAAATGATAATTAAGACAAAAATAAGTAAAAAAATATTAATTTCGATCGCACACAATTTTAGTCAGCGATAGATGAACAATAATAATTCAATGCCAATTATATCAGTATTTTCAATGTTAATTATAATGTATACATACATAGTTCTAAGCAACATCGTTTACCTAAATTTCGTTTTCATACATTCAGCACAAAGTTTATAGCATAATCATCTATCGGGAAAAAAAGGGAAAGAAACTTTTTCGAACTAATTTGTTTATTGGTAGGGACATTACATTTTTATTTCTACGTATAGAAAAACTTACGGGTACTAAAGTCATATTCTTGTGGAATGGTATAACTACACCATTATTATTCAAAACTTCACATCATGCTATTAATTTGACACAGAAAAAAATTATAGCACAAAACAAGGTTATTGAAAAGGCCACATGCTCGAGTTATTATTTCGATTTTAAAAGGGAATTAAATTATTTGGCTGTGCCACGTAAAGGCGCACAACAGCTTTCACGATACATATTTTTTCTATAATTGAACACACCCTCCGACCGAATGATGTTACATTTTTTGTTCTAGGTTAATTTAACGGTTTTGTGAAGTCTAAAAAAATATATAAAAACCAAGTGCGTGTATCGATTGGAATACAACGCATTACGCATCTTTATACTTAATTGGATAAGTTCAATTTAAATTTTACCTCAAGTAACACAAAAGCGCTTCTTTCTTGCTAGAAAGCAGGGTGCAGATTTTATTTTTCAAAAAACGAAAAGTGTTTTTAAATAAAAATCCCACAGATTAAATGGTGACACCTATAAACATTTTGTTTTATAAGCAATACTACTATATGTTTTATAAGAACAAACATTTTTCTTTTATACTTTTCTAGTATTTTCTTAATGCGTTTCCAAATAAATCACATAATAATTACAATAATAATTAATTTATCTATGTGTAATCAATTTTCAACCACAAAGCTACGATTTTTATACATAACCAGTATCAAAAAATACCGCCATAGAACCTATAGAATAATAATTGCTTAAATCAATCTATTATATAATATAAAGAAGGAACATAAACTTATAGCATATTCCTATTTCGACCCATTATTAGGTTTTCCATAGCAGTAAGTTTGTTTCTGTAAGAAAGCTTAAAAAGTTAACATTTTTCACATTCACTTGAAAACTTGAAAACATTTCTCAATCCATCTGATGTAGCTATTTAATTATGCGTGGACAAATAAATGGAGAATACTCTTTCTCATTACCATGGCGGCGGCGGCCTCTCATTAGGTACGAATATGTCAGCGGCTGCGATTGCCTACGTTGCATCGTTGGCCCCCTCGTTTGTTCTGTCGCCGTCTGTGCTCGACATTTTTCGATTTGAAGTAACTAATATATACACACCTGCTTTTGCGCTCGCAATGACAAATAGCTGATGTTGTTGATTACATGATAGCCTCGTTTGTTATTTGTATATTGACACTAGCTGTCCCGGCAGACGTCGTCCTGTCCGGTAAAAATAGGGGTTTGTCGCAGAGGGTTAATAATTTAGGGTTGTATGTATTTTTGTATGTTGTATCATAAAAAAATAGAAATTGAAAATTTTGTCTAAAAAAATAAATAAAAAAAATTAGGGGTGGACTACCCCTAACATTTAGGGGGATGAAAAATAGATGTTGGCCGATTCTCATAGATACCGGATAAGCACAAAAAATTTCATCAAATCGGTCAAGCCGTTTCGGAGGAGTATGGCAACGAAAACTGTGACACGAGAATTTTATATATAAGATGTATACTCGATTCGTAGATCACTTAGTCAAATCAGCATTTATTACTGACGCGTACCCACGCTTTCTCTTGTTGAAAGTTCCATTTCATATTCGAAGGCGTTTTTTCTGAAATATACCTACCATTATATTTGATTCATAATATTATCAACTTGCGAAGCCTCTTAGGGACCATTCATTTAATTCAAATCAATTACATATGGGTCCCGAGAAGGAGGCGGGTTAGAAAAATCTATACATACCTTTCATAAATACCTTGTATTTTCTGAGATAAAAAGTTAAAAACTGGAATAGTTTATTTAGGATCCTGATCTATGTAAAAACTTAAAGAGGAGGCAAACGAACTCAATTCATTCTCGTTTATATTTTAGCATAGATGGATGCATAGACCAGTCCAGCGAATCAGAAGAAGAGATTAGCGACATCATATTATGATGCTATTAATATAGACGTAGTACGTAGTAGCTTTTGCGAAAAATCGACAAACAACAAAGGGACAGGACAGACGTAAGGTATATACCTTTTAACGATAGGACACATAAAAACTTCATGATAATCTCCGAGGCCCGGAAAAGTAAAAAAAAATCATACACACATCTGCTGTCTAATATAAGACGAACATATGAAAGAACATTTATTTATTATGTATGGATTCACACAAATAATTAAGCACTTATAAAATCGACACATATAAGGGGGTGACAAACTCACAAACTCTAAAAGCGTATCAAATTTCAATTTGCATAATAGCGTAAAAGCTCGTGCGCCGATACAAGTATAAGCACGCCCAACATTAACGAGATTAAGTCAACATTACCTACGTGATGTATCAGAGCAACGTTGTAACTGTGTGTTAGAACATGACAGCACCACTTTATAACCTTCAACTCGTAATATTATATAGGCACACTATACATAACATGAAAATTAGTATTCAGAGTATTTATTCGTCCTTGATGATTATAGATATATGTACAGAAACATTTCAAAATAAATATTCACCTATGCGATTGTTTTTTGTTAGCAATAAATTGCTGAACAAAATACGTTTTTTATACAAAATCATATAGTACTCAGCTATCATTAGCTAATGTACAAACCAATGTTTGATGTGGACTGTAGAAAGAATTCCCTCAGCTGCATTCACGCATATAATACAATTTAAATTTACCGAATTTCATTAAAACAAATATTACACACTCAATGCTGTGAAGAGAGGACATACAAATAACAAGTATTCAAATCTTATAAGTATGGAATTTTTTCATTCCAGACCTATTACTACTCTAAGATTTAATGTACCTATAATCATCATAGTAAAACATCATAGTAGCAAAAATAAACTGACAGCAGCTACAAATTTATTCTAATCATGGCGAAGAAACGACACTCAATGTTATATGAATAACACTGACAATAAATATTTGTGAAAGGTATGAAAACCACGCCCGCTTCGGCACTCGGCAGCTACGTCCATTCTACAAGTACGAGGAGTCACGGGTGGTCCCAGCGGGTGTCCCACTCCACTCTTTACAATACCCATAATTCAGTGATTACCGCGAAAGCTAACTAGCTGCGCTTATCTGAAGCGACATTCAATACCTTAACGCGGCAACAAGGAAGCACTAAAACCATCACAGTCAATTTTATGACAAATTTCGCATTTCAAAATTGTTAACAAAGTGTGATATTAAATATTTATGTAATTAGATATAAACAGTACGCGGTATTTAAGCAACAGACGAGGGATTATTTTATTTTAAAAAGGAGATTCAAAAGTTAGTTTCAATTTGCGGCCGCGTTGCTTGTTAGGAACATGCCATCGTAAAACGGTTTATGGTTTTGAACCTGTAAAATGGCAGAACTTATATTATTGCATAATGAACGGTTACCGTGTTTAAAATCAATTTCCTCAACTAATTTTTCAACTAACAGGTACAATTAAAATAAATAAATAACGTCAGAAATTTATGGATATTGCTTTTAGGGTTCAGCGGATATTTGATCAAAAACGGAAACCTTAGTATATCTACTTTGTCGTTCGTTTAAATAGCACATAGTTTGGATTATAATCTGGCCCTGTATATTACATTGTTATAATTTCATTTGTAATTACTGTAATCTGTATTGTGCTTAAATAAATAAATTAACCTTAAAAAAATCGTAATATCCATCCGTTCGTATCGTCCCTGGATCTATATTTGTTGTAGTAATTTTTCTCAAAAACTACCAAGTCTCTCAGGACATTTTATAGAGAACAATATTCCATATTCCGATGATTTATAACGGTGTAGTGAAATCACGAAAATTATAAGTCAGTCACTTACGGAACTTTTCCTTGTGCGTGAACTAACACGCACTTGACCGATTTTGAATTCCATGGAATTGTGATAACGAGACGATAGCATTTCATTTAAACAGAAGCATAATAGTCACTGTTATGTTAATTGTGTGAAGTGGGTATAAAAGATGGCCACCTACGGCGTGTTGCAGGGTTGACATTAGATGTTAGCGCGGTCGAAAGCCTACTTCACGTCAATCTGACTGCACGCACTCACTTATATATATTCATTTAAGGGTGTACTTACACGCACGTTTCGAAGTGCTTGGCCATATCTGCAAAAGGTGTGATTAATGTAAGAAATATCTATAATTTTGCTGTTTGGTTTACATTAGAATAAGGAAGTGCGTAAGGTGTTACATAGATAATAAAGTATTTTAACATCATCTTAATGGCGGATGCGGATTTGCCACATCCGCGCATGCCCAAGGTGTTTTGTTATATTTTTTTAAACATGACTTTTATGACGCGTTCTCGCTTAACGACGTCTATAAAAAGGGGCTATCTAAGTATATTATTACCGTTCATCAATATCATGCAAAAAATACTAATTGCTCTAAACAAACTAGTTTAATGTAAAGTTTCATTAATAATAACGGTGACCTTATTCAGTAGTTTTACATTTTAATTTACCGATTTAATGTTGAATTAAGCACGAATTAAATATTGTCAGTCTTATTAATATTGACTTAGAGTAAGTTTGTCGGCTTTTGATGGTTATTAAAGAAGCCTAAAAATGTATTCTAACTCAATACGAATAAGATCGTAAATGTACATATTGTTACCAATTTGTAGGATGTACATTCGAAAATGCAATTCTAATTATCACAAAATTGATTAAAAATACAGACACGGAATTCACAACTGTTACAAGTATAGCCGAATACAATAAAACCAAACCGTAAGGCAGAAAATCGTTATCACATAATTCGTCATACTCGCTCCGAAAGTGCACTAGGTAACGCCTCGTTCGCAGTCACAACACAACTGGCGCATTTTCCAATTGACCAACTCTCATCCATTTGAAAAAGGACTCCTAGCAATATGCCACCCATTGGTTCTGGAAATCGTTAAATGGTCAGCTTAATGGCTTCCAAGAATTTTCCTGAAATACCACCAGAGAAAGAAAGTTTTATAACGTCTTGCGGTGGCGTGAACAAAAATTAGTGCGAACAGTAGATCACTCAAATTCAAAGGGGTGATAAGACCCCTGCAAAAAGATTACTATCGGCTTACTACTGCGATATAATATAGGTTAGCAGAATTATCATGAACATATAACTTGACAAAGATGACGGCTATTTTTTTTATTGCAGGAGTTCAGCAGACAGACAGACGGCCCACTTGATGGAAAACAGTTACTATCGCCTATTGACATTTGCAACACTAAAGTGCTAGAATTGCGCTGCTGCTAAAATTACATTAAATGTTTCACCCTCATGAAAATAACCCCTCATCACCGCGCGCCAAATGCACTTAGTTTTACATTCATTTCACAACTTATACTTATTAACTTATAATTATTTCCTTATTTATGTGAAATTCAACATTATTAAAGCTTTTAGCGCTAATCACATTCAATACCACCAGAAGGTTAGCAAACTTTGCCCGTGTCGTAGGCAAGTTGAACTTAAACTCAATTTAGTTCATAAACAAGATTGGCTGTGAGGCGGTAGGTTTATTAAGCACCATTAGGAACAAAGTTCCACGGCGCAACCTTATAGAGTCGTCAAAGCATCGAGTATTAACAGATGAAGCAACATCGAGACTTCCTAACACCATACTTATAACCACTTTCACGGTAGTCTCAAGTGCATTTTCTTGATTGAGCGGCAAGTCGTCTAACTATTCCGGGATTTTTATATTTTCCGGGATTACATACCTGCTAAACAACACGATTTTTGTCACTTGACGTGACAGTATATATATTTATATATTAGACATCTTTAGTCAAAAAAAGTTAAAATTATGTATGCCTTATTAACAATCATTTTTATCTTTTCATCGGTATAGAGATTGACTTGAGAAATATAGGTCTCTCAATCAATCTCAATGAAAAACCATTTAAATTTAACATACATACATAACTTCACGCCAGGTCCCTTGAGGGGTAGGCACGAACAACAGAGCGCCACACAGGCCCATTCTTACACACCTCACTTGCTTCTTTGACATTCATAGCTCTTGTCATGCACGCTCGTCTGTTCTTAAGGCTCCTAACATCACCTTCTGCTAATACACGATCAATTTGATCATGGAAGGTGTGTCGTGGCCTTCCGCGACTTCTGCATCCATCCACTTTTGCATTGTATATCTGTTTAGTCATTCTTTCATCATACATTCTTTCCACATGCCCGAACCACCGGAGCATTCTTTTCCTTACCTTCACCCCGACACTCTCTTTCTTACTTCGGTATTACGAACGCGGTCCGCGAGCGTACTCCGCAGATTTTGCGCATGCTCGCATCTCGACCGCGTTTACTCTACTTTCATGCTCTTATTCCATACCCAACTCTCGCTTCCATCGTTAGTGTAGGTACCAGAACCGCGTTGTGTATGCAAGCTGGGCCTTCTGGCTGAGGTTCTTAGCGTCTAGAAGTTTACCTAACGCTCCATTCACACTATTCCCCAAATTTACTCTTCTTTGTATGTCGCGGTGTACCTTCCATCCCTGCTAAAAGCACATCCAAGATATACAAACTCATTCACTTGTTCCAGCATAACATCATCGACCATTATCCTTGCATTCGTCTGGTTTCTTCTCTTTCAAACACCATAACCTTTGTTTTCTTAGCATTCAAATGTAAGCCTCTCGCCTGATTTAAATTTAAGAGTTCGAAATTCACCCGTGAAACCGCGGAGACCCTAGTTATTTACAAAAATCATTTGACTGTTTACTCCGTAAAACCTCCGCTTGCAAGTCAATACAAATTTCTAAATAATTTCCAGGAATGTTCTTTTTTCATAAAGCCTTTACTACTCTAATATTTCCTTACATCAAAGATTCCAGCTAAGTAACCAAAATAATTTTCCAAGTAAAAGCTTTTAAATGATTGACATCCTACAAATCGGAACTAATTACAAAGCGCGTTTTCAATTTCTAGTGAAATGCTAAATACCCAACAAATTTACTACTGTGACTAAGCTGTGTAAATAATTTTCAAAAGACGGAATAATTTATAGGCTTCCACTTTAAAGATAGCGAAGATTAGTTTACAACAGCTAACATTCGTTATTAATGTGACGTAAATGCTAACTTAGAAACTTCTCGTACTTAATCGCTAGAAACTAAACTACTGTTGACGTGCCAAGGCTACATTACTTGTTAAAACAAATTACGGTCTTTCAACTCTATTTACTTTCTTTTTAACGTCTGAAAGCAATTTTAAATAATTATACCAACTTGATTCCGAACGTAGGTTTTACCAATTGATATCGGAAAATATTAGAGGATATAATTAATTTAATTTTTTTTCAAACCAGTTATAAGCATTGCTAAAAAATGCAACAAAATTCTGCAACTGCAATTCAAAACACATTATAGATAGATACAGTCGTGGCATGTAAATATTCGCCAGTTTTCATATTGATTCATTTAACGTTCGACGAGCACATGCTACCTTGTCAAACTAAGGCTGGCGTATAAAGACATTTAACCGATAGTTAAAATAAAGTAATCGCTAAAACTGTATGGCTAAACAGTGATTATTTGGTTTTAACCGTCGGTTAATGTCTATGCACACCAGCCTAAGTCATAGAACAGATTGTTCCACAGAAAATTATGTTTAACTATTTTACAATAAAGTTTAAAATTACCCAGATCGAAGTTGTTTGATTTTCAATCTTACCTAAAAATATTGTTTTCATGTCTGTAAGACCTTTATATTGGTTTTATAATTAATGTTAAGCGTAGTGATTACATTACTCTAAGGTGACGAACCTTTTCATACCGCGACGGAAGATAAAATTCTGCGTTAATTAAAATAATCATATTCATCTTAAGATAAAATCCCAGTAGGGTCCACTTTCAGCTCGCACGGATTAGATATGCAACTAAATTACAGAGTATAATAATAACAATAACTCTACTTCTAAGTACACACTTCCAGAGTAAACTAGAGTATTTTTCATTGGTGAGGTAGCAATTTTCTGACCCAAGTAAAGATTCATGCGAAGCGCTGTAGAAGCATGGTAGTTAGAATTAGTAACAAGAATCGATATGTTTATAATAGTTTATTTTGCATACATAATGATGGCTAACAAGCACACAGATAGGGATCGACCAGTGCGCCGGAGTGACAAGTTGATTTCTACTTCCACCGATCAACTACACCACACTTAGATAATGGTAACCGAGCCATATTGTAAACTATCGATAAATAAATTCAATGGAAGTTTCATTTTAATTTTTAAATTAATAAAATTCCAAGTATTTTACGCCATGCTAGCATAAGCAATAGCTTAAAATTGGAACTCAGAATGTTCTAATATTTTGAAGAACGAAATTAGACATGGAAATATTATATTATCAAAGTTTTACCTAATAGTAAAAAGTATCACTTCATACCCAAGTGCATGAAAAGGACAAACACCAGAAAATGTATAGCCTAAATATACTCTAAAAGTCCACAAGATGTCCAAGCTAACTTTAGAGTAAAGATGAAATAATATTATCATTCGCAGGTGCTTGATACCTATACAGCACTTCGTTAAGTGGGTAACAGAGTTAACACATATTCCAACGTTTTGGTAAAATAATATTTTCTCTAGTTACACATCTATAATATTTTAATATAGAAACAAGATATTATAATTTAAAGTAAGTATGTAATAATTAGTTTACGCACTATTTATTAGATTTTTCATTTCTCTTGTCGAACAGTAGCCAAAATGTAGCAACCCAATCCCATCTACGTGTCCGGCACTCACATTTGTAGTACCTTTAGTGTTGCAAATGTTCATAGGCGACGGTAATCACTTTCCAACACAGTTGAAGCGTCAGCGGTCAGCCTGTCTGTTATACTCCAGCAATAAGAACAGACTAAGGCAATCTTGCTAGTCATCCACATTAAATTTTGGATTATGACATTTATCTACTTAACAAACGAAATAAGGAAAATGCTTCAAGAAACGTATATTAGCGTAAGTATGGGTGCCTTTTGACAAAAAGGACCTTATATTCGTTTGCTGCTCGTTTAAACGTGTTCTCGTAATTTCTTATCAAATGAGCTTTACAAATAATTCTACTTAACTCGGTCGTAATTCAGTACAAAATACTGTTTAAGATCAAAACCGATTGTTCACCAACAATATTCAGAGTGGGTGCATAATGTATAATAATGACGCCTACACAACACAATGCACACGGAGACTACTAAGGAGCACGCATTCAAATCTCCCACACTATACGTAATTTCTTATCCCTTTGTGCTTATCAAAAGTATAACGAAAGATTTACGCATTAAAGTACTGTGTCGACAACCAAAACTACTTTTATAAAAAAATATATGGTGTATATTTATACTTAATTCTTCGTAATCCTTTAAATGCCCAGTAGTACAAAAAAGTTTAGTGAAATGTTTAAATGAAAATGTGAGAAATTACACAAAGAACAATACAATTTCATGTGTACCAGATGTGTTTAATTGCTGACCCGACAAATCTGGGAAAGTCGTGGTTCATTACGAAAGCGACGGTCTCGTGCCACAGCCGGCGATAAAGTGGATAAAATATCAACAGACTGCTAACATTCCCCACATAAAATGATATCATGCAAACATTAATATCTGCTTTAATAAAGTTCAGGCATTTTGTTCAAAAAATATGGTCCGAGTACTGAAATTAACTGCTGGGTTAGGCCTTTTTACAGCGCCGACCCAACGGACCTCTACATAATATTAGTCAAACAAAACCCTAGGGTGGTGTAGACTTAAAATAATGTAACACATGGCGTCATTAATTTTTAAATTAAAGACAAAATACGCAAATCCTAGCTGTAATTAACCTAAATACTTCGAGGGGTGAGATCCGCTTGGGATATAAATTTAAACCCAACTTTTTAACTTTAATGTGTGCAGGCATGAAATACGTGTTCTCGAAACTTAATACGTACGTGTTTAAAAAGATAAGGTGGTTGTTAAGGAAGGATTACATGAAAGTTGGCGAGTGAAAATTTTGAGAAACCTACACGGCTGACCGCCTCCTACGCAATGTTATGTGGGCGAAAACGAATATTGATGTTTCTTGTCGACACCCGCCCTAATGCGCCAAATGCTTAAGCAATGCATTTAGTTTTATTTAAATTTAATATCAAAACTTTATATTACCGAAGGAAATTTCTGTAGCAACAATAGCAATCGTAAAAAGTTGATACACTATCACCGCACAATATCTTCAATTTCATACAGCAATGCAATGTAGCACTGTAAAATGTTCCGATTTATTTTTTTTTAAATAATTTTAATGTCGTTATAGACGCGAAAGATTTTGTGTTAACTTTAAAGCGTCCCTCTAATGCAGTATCTAGCTAATATCAGTGACGCCTATACTGACCAAAACCCTTTAAATCTTTGTGAATGAGTATGCTGAGGACGATACTCGTTCATAAAGTGGCAGTTGGTTTTAGCTGGGTTTAGGTCTTGCCAACCATCTTCCCTATTGAAATTTGAGTGTTTGTGTTTTCAATAGCCTAACGGATCATTAACTGTTTTTACGAGGATTTGTCGTTTATCGAATCTGATGTAGTGGTTAAGTTTATCCAGCATGTGCTCGCTGATCGCAGACTTCCTAGACCTTGTCTGTTTCACATGAACGGGTAAAAAAACACATTGGTGATGTCAGCAATGTTTTCTACTACCCGTGGTTTTATGCTCTTCTTTGTTTGCCACGCTCACAATCGAACCTGTAGAGACCTGCATCCTGGAGTGGCATATTGCATTTCACAAGTCACCAAAACTGGATAATCTTTTTATGCGGCTCGAAATATATTTTGTTTGAAACTCGCCAGAGTATATGACTAATTCTGTCTGTGAACCCCTCGATGAAGGACAGGGTAGTAGGGCATCGTTCAACTAAAGGTAGTTTGGGGCACCGTGCCGCAGTCCTACAACACAATCAGATGAATACTCCGCGTATTCATCTGATTGCGTTGTAGGACTTGCTTGACATGCAGAAGTTCTCCAACCACGTCACAAATTTGTTGTGCTCTGAACCACAACTACACCTCTTTTAAATTCAAAAACAATTCAAATATCAACATTTCGATGACTTGTTAAACTTAAAACAAATTAAAAGAGCGCCGAAATTGACAAGTGAACGGACGGAGAGCCAATAAACGAGATTCCCGAAATGTTGAACTTCAATAAATACTCAATAAAACCCCTATTCTCACGCCCGTTTTGCAATCTACTTCGGGAACGCCAATCGAAGTTGCGCCACATTAAATTCTTCACGTTTAATCAATTTTGAAGGTAGTCAGTAAAAAAAATATCAAAGTGAAGTGACTCCGTCCGTATCGGCGCTGTGAGCGAGGTAGACAGCGAATAAATCGTTGGCGCTGTTTCAAAAAGCACCAAATTGTCAGGATGACTTCACGGACACGCCTTTTATCTGTAACGTCTATCAGGCTTTACGTTCGTTGTATTACGTAAATAAAAATAGTGCGGATCTAATAACAAGGGTAAAGAAAATATGCGATGCGTGCAACTGTGCTGGATTAAAAAATACTCGTTGGATTCAGATCGCTTAGTTGACCTACTTCTCTTTAAGCAATTGCAATTATCAATATGATAAAAGCTCACTTAATAAAAAAAACGCACTTCGGTTAACCACAAAATAGCAGTAATAGAGTCCGGTTTGTAACTTTTAATACATACCAATATGCGTGACAATGATTTAAAGTTTAAATCGTTTATTTCTCAAAGAATAACACAATTCACTAAAAGAGAAAAATACAATTCAAAAGTGTAGTAAAATACATAGAGTACATATAAGCCAATTTATTTGCCAACTATGTACATTTGTGTGTCTTTCAATAATGTTTCCTACATATTTTTAAGTCTTGTTTTGAAAAAAAATATTGATGGAGGTACTTTTTATGTGTAAAGGTAAATAATCATTATACAGCTGTTCATCTTGAAATGTTATACTTTTTGTACCGTTTTTAGTTCTTGATGCTGGTAAAATTAGCTTTTGTTTATTATAGTCACGTGCTATGCTTGGGTGTTTATCATTAAGTGTTTTTTGGGAATGAGTAGTATTATAAAAAAAAATGGATGTGTGATATTTAAATAATTGCTTTATACTATAAATTTGTGTTTCAGTGTGTATATTTCCTTTGTGTGTATAAGTTGTGGTAGTTAAAAAGGACTTTAATCGATTTATTTTGGGTAATTTGGAGGGCTCTTATATTCGTTGGACCGGCATTTCCCCAAACCTGTATTAAATATTCTATATGTGGTTTTGTCAATGTATTGTAAATAAGATTACTTATATGAAGTGGAATTCCTACTTTTCTCAAAATTCAACAATAATTAGACGTCATATTTTTCTTCTAAGATAGTCTAAGTGAGGTTTCAAAGTTAATTTCGTATCCAGAACAGGACCAAGTACTTTTCTTCCTTAGACTTCTGCAATGACTCACATCTATGGGAAGTGGTACATGTGTTAATATTTTATACGTTTATCTATTCTTCACTATTTTGGAAATGAAAAGAAAAAAATGAATACGCCATTTACGCGTGGAAAGTTGTGTGAAAAAGTCTAGCATGGAATAGAATATATGCATGAAAAAAATTATTTAAAATAATTTAGCTTGAAACATTAAAACTGTATTAGACACTAGCCATTACTGTAAAAAATGTACAGAAAGCATATTATAAAGAACACTATTTTGCACGTGTTATAATAATACCTTTAATTTCAAAATGTTTAGTCACGACTTTGACCAAAGTTTCAAGTACGCTCGTTAGGTTATTTTATGCAGGCACACTGCAGACACAGGCTTATAACAATGCGCCAGCGTTCTCATAAATACGAAACAATTAGACAATAAATCCAGCCTTTATAAGTTTTTATTTGCGCGTCACGTGCTCAACACTATCTTTCTAGACAATTTATGTAGGGAGGCGTCACAGTTAACAACTTCTACAAGCTGATGCCCCTCCACTAAGTACAATCGTGATGCCCCTTAATTATGTTTGAAATTTAATTTAAAATTATCGATCATAATCCTTTTTTTTGTATATTGAACATATAAGAGCTGTTAGTAGCCTCGAGCTAAATCAATAAGTATAAATTCCTCTAAGCTAGCTTTTATGGTTTTTTAACTACTACATAAGCACTAACTGATATAATTAAGGTAATTTGCAAGTATCGTTAGTTGGTTCGAGTAGATCAATACGGTGATTAAGAAAAGCGAATACGAGCAAAAGCGTGACACGAAGAGGCAAGATAACAGCGGAAAAACGAGCAGAGAATTGCCTGCGAGCAGACGGTATCTCCGCTCGCCCGGGAGTTATTAAATATTAAAATAAACTTGCATTCCTATGCGAGCCGTACACGATAAGCAAGATTAAAGCCAACACAATAATACCAGTGCGACGATCGTCCCTCCGCCCTATCTTATCAAAGCAAAAACTTAAATAATTCAATCGTGGCAGATATTCCAAATTGAACCCTTAGCGCCGATGAAAATTTGGAGCCTGTATAAACAAGCGATATCGAAAATTACTTTCTTCTAACTATACTCTGAAGATTGAATTATATTTGAATGTCAGGGTGTCGTGATACTGAATACGCGATCTCAAATGTTAATAAAATCGCATAACTCACGGGTGGATTGTTTCAACGAATCTCGAAAGTGAATCGAGCGTCGAATCTGTCGGTTGCTCAAGCATTGTTGTCCCGCCCACTTACCTGAAACAATACATCATTACAATATCAGTAAGCGAGAGGTAGGTAACACATCCATTAAACGGTTCGACACCTACAAGTGCGCCTGAGCGGTATATCACGAACCCTATATCATAAGAATATTACACAGGCTTACAATGCAAAAACACGTTGCTTCTAGTCAACGTATATATTCCGAGATGCGGCTTGATCCCTTTCGGAGCTAAAGCATTTAAGATTCAATAATTAAGTCATTCGCTTCGAGCGGCTACATCAACACAGTTTATAGGTGCTTCCATTAACTTTAACTGCTGTTACTATTAACAAAAGTCGTGATCTCAACAAGTATCTTTCAGATTTCTTCCGAGTCGCATAATACCCTCGTAACTCCTGTTACTTAAAATAAAAATGGACAAAATCTGTACAGTATTTTTCTTATCAGCGGTTAAAAAATAACAGTAAATTTCATTGATGACATTGATTTTTAAGTCCTTGTCCTTAGCGTCAAAACAATATTAGAAAAATAACAAAAAATATTATAATCACCGTTTGTTGTCAATATTAAGTAATAATAAATTTAAAGTTTATAGAATCAATAAAAAGAACTATTTTTTAAGGTTTTTGAAACGAATAATTCCTTTATATTTGTTGATAGTAAAAGTGACTGAGCTACTTAATTCAAGTAATTATACTAAGGTATTCAAGATTACAATTGTGTTATCGATGAAAGTGAACTCTGCAATCTCATGCGGGATCTAACTTCGTGTGGAGGCGCCGATGTTCTAGCTAATGTTGCTTAATTAACTCGTATTCATTATCGACTAAAATACAACGCTAGGCTCTAGCGAGCTACTGCCGAAACAGGTGCTTGTACGAGGAAATACAAGACCACCGGACTTTGTAAATTATGTTTACAATTTCATTCAGAAACTACATTAGCTTCAATTAAGATTCCTCATTATATTTGTACATAACGCAAGAAATATGAAGTTACAAAAGTTTTTGGATTAATTCTCCAATTCCTTCGTATTATCAAATGAAATTCTAGAAAGTTGGACTTAGTGTTTACGCTAGATATATATTTTTAAAGTAAATTTCATAAATGAAAAAGCATTTATCCTAAATTATATTACGAGTATATCTTATTTTAAATCGAGGAAGTACAACATAACAGAAATAATTATTTTTACATTATGATCTCGGTACTTGGTACACAAGAATCACAGTTCAGAAGAGGCTAGTAAAGGAGAGACATTACATACCACCAAACTTGCGCATAATACGTATATCTCTTTTAAACATACATGGTGTTATTAATCCAAGCATCAAGCAAGTTTCGTGTCGTCGGCTCCACGCAGTCAGAGAAATATTAGGGCTATTAATATTCGGAGGTTGCACACACAAGATAGCTCGTACAGCGAGGTCAGGTGACCGTAATGCATTGCTCTGTGCAACCCCATAGCACGTGTGATTACTCGTAGTAAGGGAATAGAATATTCTTTAATTCACACAAAAAAACTAGTACAGAAGCTTTGTTGTAAACCGAAATAAATACTTTCTAGTTTTATACTTAGTTTATAATATAATTATGGATGCAAACAGTTAGAGCAAATCCTAAAACTCAATCCAGTGCGTGTTAGTTGGCGTATGCGAAAAGTTCCGTAGAGGCGACATACGTTTAATGGTTTTGCTCATTCAACACCGAATTCTAAGATTGTTTAATTGAATATATCTCATATATATATTCTATCCTCATGTATATCTCATTAGCTACCGAACGTTAACATAAGTACTGTTCTTTTCAGTTTTTAGTATGTGTGTAATCAATTGTTAGTTTTTCCGCGATTTTACTACACCATATGTAGCTGTAAACATCCCTTCTAAATGTTATTGAAATTATTGTGATACATAGATGAATAGAGAAACAATATTATATAGATGAAATTAGGATAGTTACATGTTTGACATTTGACTACAACGCTGAAAAAAAACAGTTTCAGTTTTCGAAGATCCCGTAATTTTCTCGGTCCGCCGTATACTTTGAAAGACTCGTGTACGCACGTTTGCCTAAGCAGTTGTATGTTTTATCTTTCTTATGTACTATGACTATTTTTTTTGAAGTTCTTTGTAAAATCTAGAGTGGTACGTTTAATCGCTTATCAATAGATATTAGCATTAAAAAGAAATTGTCTTTAACATTTTATAAATTAGAATAATGTTCGTTACTTAAGTGATACGCTCACGCATGCTGGAGGCAGAAGCTACAGATTGTTGGTTCGTCCGAAATGCCCGAAGCAAATCTTCAACATGCTACCCATGCGTGTTCGTAATCATTATGTAAAACATACAGCGGATATGCAGGTAAGTTATTAACAACATAATAAGTCTTCTGGAGATGAGTGCAATCTCTCACTTGAAGTGATTTCAGTAATAACTTTCACTTCATCAAAATGCACCATAGTAGGTATATCAAACACGAACTCGTTGACTGTCATGAGGTAAAATGTAGTTTCAATTTTCCTTTTGTAGAATTCGATGAAGAAAGAGGTATTTGAAAATCTCAAATAAGTTTTTTTTAACTGCCGAGATGGTCCCGTAGTCACAAGTCAGGATCTGATTAGTAGATCGCAAGGAAATCGCAGGCAAACTTTGTTGAAAAGCATACTCATACCGAAGAGTAAGTTGTACAATTACCACAGGTGCTTAATATATATTTTCTAAAGCTATTAAAGTATTTATGCAACTAAAAGTTGAAAAAATATTTAACAAAAAAAACGACCTCACACTAACAATCATAAAATAAATATTTAACCGACTTCTATCTACAACATCTTGAAGTCGGTGTCAAGTAAAACATAAAAACTACTATATTACTATGTTTTGTAAAAATTTTGTTGTTTATTTTTATGTTTTACTTATCACCGACTTCAATATATTGTAGGAAGAAGTCGGTTAAATATTATTTTTTTGATTTTTCGTCTAAAGTCGGTTTTGTTTTTCTTCAAAAAAATTGTGTAATGTGTGTAAAGCAGTGGAATATTGCCAGAAACCCGAGTTTATTTATAATGTAACTAGTCAGACTAACCGTCGATAAGTAGTGAACGGGTCATAAAGCGAGGTCTGCTCGTTAAATTATAAGTTACAGCCCGCAAAATTGTAAGCATCTCCTTGGTTGTTCGGAGTTATAGGACGCTACTACATTAAGGATGAAGAATAAACTCATGGCCGAAGATCACATCGACCAGTATATTTGGTTTAAGCCGTAGGTACCCAAAGTGCCATACGTAGGTCAGAGGTCCATATTATGACATACATTAAAAATTACACTTCAAATTGAGAACTCCCTTCTTTTAGTTAAATCGGTTAATAACATTCGAATTTGATAAATTTGTAAAAATTCAATATTTATAAGTTCATCCAATACAGTAGTTACACAAGACATAGAAGCTAGGAGAACCAAAGCGTACGAGCCGTGCCGCAGCACTGGCCGGAAAATACGCAGGATCATTTACGCAGTGATTACAAGTCATTTTATGTTGATAGTTAATAATTTCACTAGATCAATTATAAAGTAACGGTTTTTACAATTATTATACAATGACATATATTACTATATTACCACATATTATACATTCTGCGACTTAATGTTACTATAATAGTTGGATTAAAGTGCAATTATCATAAAAATTAAATGTTAGTTATTTATGTCAAAATCTAAGCGACCACTGCCACGTTGACTTTCATTTAATTGTACTGCTATAAATAATGTCCAACCGGTAATGGAGATTGGAAATATAATTTCATTTTGAGATAATGAGATTATAATTAATCGACACTATACTTTAGGCAACCGGAGGGTGTTTGTCACTAATTTAAATAAATTTGAAACGTAAAACCAATTTACATTTAAGCGTTAAAATCTCATTTCTCTGAAAATTATTTTGCTTTTTTTAACACTTCATTATAATGATAATTATTGAACTTTGTTATTGCTACAGAAGTAATAAATATATTTAACAAACAATCAGTATTTATAGCATCTTCTTAAGTTTTCGCGACTTTTGAGCGCAGTATGTTATTTGGTTTTTATTTCTACGTTTCGACCACTTTTCGGTAGCGATAATCACGGCTGACAAAAATGTCAATAGTTAATTTTAAAGTCTATAATTTAGCCTACCCCATCTTGTTAATTTTATTTTAATTTTTATTTATGGGTACTATTTACTCTATGGGAATCTAATTTACCACCGTTTCGGAACATGTTGTAGCTTGAAGAGAAGAATCAGCGCAAAAAAACTCTTTAGCAACATACCTAACTCTAATAATCTAATATATAAAATTCTCGTGTCACAGTTTTCGTTGCCATACTCCTCTGAAACGGCTTGACCGATTCTCATGAATTTTTTGTGCTTATCCGGTATCTATGAGAATCGGCCAACATCTATTTTTCATCCCCCTAAATGTTAGGGGTAGTCCACCCTAAATCTTTTATTTTATTTTTTAGACAAAATTTTTAATTTCTATTTTTTTATGATACAACATACAAAAATACATACAATCCTCAATTTTCAACCCTCTACGATCAACACCTATTTTTTACCGGGCAGGACGACGTCTGCCGGGACAGCTAGTTTTATATAATATTAAAAGAAGTGGGAGGTAAATGAAATGTCACGCTTAAAACCGTTAAACCCAAGTTTTCATAATGGTCACTAATTTACGGAATATACTATTAAACTATTTATAGGAATCCGAAAACCAATTAGAACCAGATCTGTATCTAAATGTTCTGAACACATTATGAATTAAAATTTCTTTATGTATAATGATATTCATATAAAATTGTCTAATCTTGTTCTATGTCATGTTGCTATGCATATTGCAACAACTCGATGAATTTTGATTAAATAAGGCAATCGAAGCCAATTACTTGGCTCGTTGTATACATGCAAACAAGTTCAAGTAGACGCAAATGGCAAATAAGTAGTAATAAAATGGAGTACAGCGAGGATATTACCAGCTGACGTGAGCCACTTCTCGCCAACATTGCTCGTTATCGTCCATATTCTTCCCGATAAAGATCTCAAATGTGAGTTTGAAAGGAAATTTACAATTTTGTCCGCTAATAATCGTATACATGCCAAGAAGATGTTCGTCCGAGCGGCGACAAACGCTGGACGACTCTTATGACCCTCCTACAGCCCCGATTTATGTTCGTCCCCTTTACTACAAGGTCGGTTGCGGATGGCTTTATAACACAATTTAAGACCAATCCCTTTGTGGCAACTTTTTACATACACTATTGTTTAAATAAAACTTACAAAGATTAACTGGCAATACTTGCAACAGCGTAACATGAAGTGACATTATAAATGGTCGTGACGTTTCAATCTTTCGATCTTTTAATACGGAAAAGTTATGTTGCATCAGTTTATAGGCTAACTCTAGGAGAGTTCACAACCCGATGATCATCTATTGTATAACTACAGACGCCTTAGAGAAAGCCAAGATTCATAAACAACCTAAATGTCACGTCGTGCGATGTGACAATACGTTCTCTGTTCCAGATATCAACAACTCCATCTTTAAATTAAATTCTAGAGCGTATTGTTAGAATTACGTGTATAACTTTTTGAACAAACAGTATGTCATCTCATAACAAAAAGTGAAAAATAACAGTACATTTTTGTGGCATTTCCTGACTACATGACGTATTACCAAATATTTTTACTTTATAAATTCTTCCGTTCTGCTTGCGTATGTTATAAACACAATTTCAATCAATATTGTAAGGATTTTTGCAATTTAGTATAAAAAACCTCATCCACCACCAAACCACATGAATACTTTGTTAATAATACAATTACAAGTATTTGTAAAGGCGATATTTGACTAAATAATTAATTACTTATGAGCAATTTCTTTAGTGTTGTTTTAATACTATATTTGTGTAACTGTTATGAAGTGAGAAACCTTTAACTTTATATCAGTACTTTGAAAGTAAACATTATCTGCCTGTATGAAATAAGAAACAAAAAGCTTATATCGTACTTTTTCGACGTAAGAAATATGCCATATTTCTGCCATCGAATGCAATTAGACCTTTAAATCTTGTTGATGCATCAAACAGTGGGGGACAACAATCATCACTAGGTCGACAACGTCTGGTGACAATGTTAATATTCATTGTCTGAGATTGCCATTTGCACGTTGCGTGGGCTGACTCGGGCTTCAGGGCGAGCTTAAACGTGTATAAGACAATGACATTAGCAAAACTGGGCGTTCTAGCTGTCAACGATAACATTCACATTAACTAATCCTAAGAATAGTAATGAATGCAAAATCATGGTTTGGCCTTAAGGAGGTAATTTACATAACATGAAAAATAAACGGGTAAACTGATTCCGGACAGAATTATGTATTATTATTTTTTATTTAACTCCCTTTTTTTAACTTCTTTCTCTTCATTCTAATAAGTAAATAAAAATAGTATACTTTCTGCATGATATCGATAAAAAACTTGATACCTTTGGTAACAGGCAATGAAAGAAAATTAAGACGGCATGTTATTAGTGAACAGAGTTTTCCCCGCGGCTACGCCGCGTGAAAAATTCTCCTTGTCTAGCTCTATGTATGCGCTATTTTCATCTATCCCACGGAAACGACGTCAATTATCGGGATAAAAAATATACTAAGTTACGTCCCGTGATATAAGGTAGCTAAGATTTCATTTAAATCTGTTAAGTACTTTCACGTAATACTCTAAGAGGCAGAAAGACATACAGACGAAAATCTAAAAATTGCATTTTCGGAATCGCCTGGTTCGAATTATCCTCCGTGAATTTTTTCACATATTTAAACTCTATGTAAAAATTCGAACTATTTACAGAATTATTATATAGAATATAGATGGATAGCTTTAGAAGAACGACCTCCTGTTTTTTTTTAAATATGAAAATACAATAGTGGCGGTGAATCGACCTAAGGCTGCAGTTTTTCTCAATGTATGGTAACATAGTTTTTTTGTAAAGGCGGGGGGAAATACATTTCGCACACTACCGCGTCCTTTACTAGAGATTAGACCAAACCTCAAGTGTAATCCACCGTATGATAGTCATCTTCTGTGCAAGCTTTACAGCTCAATTTTGTCGAGCTAGCTCGAGGATAGTAGACAACCAAAAGTTACGTTTAGTATACAACCTTATAGTACCCCATAAGTCCCACTGTTGGACTTGGGCCTTCCTATTTTCAGAAAACAGACGATTTTTCCGCAACGGTTGACCAGAACATTTAGGTGGGTTAATTCGGTTACTCAATGTGCAAGTTTCCAAGTTATGTTCACCCTCACCGTCAGCGCGTGGTAATTGTAATAATGCACAATAGATCAGAGAAACTGCATAAATAATATGCTCTGAGACATGATTCGAACACATTGTAACTAAACGCTAACTAACCATGAATTACCTTGGTATTTTTCACGTTAAGAATGAGAATGAATAAAAGTCTTTCAGAAGAGGTTCAAAGGACCATACTTACTCTAGCGGGAAAACCGCTTCTTATATAAAATTCATATACACGTCCAAGCTTAAGCTTAGGGACAAAGCATTGTATATTCGAGAAGCGTCGGTTTGCATCGAAAGAAGGGTACCACCGCTTCACGTGCTTGGCAATAATACGCTTACTTAAAGCGCTCCATAGTTTGCTGCCATTATAATAACATTCTTTGTGCACTAGGACTTGTGTCCTAAGTCGGAACTTGTGTAACAGTCCACAAACTATTTACGTACATTTAATAAATGAAAAATAGCTCACAATATTCTTTTCAATTTCACAGTGCGACAAACCGTGGTACCTAAATAATAAAAAATATCAACAGACCAACACATTGTTATAATAATTATGGTATAATATTCCCATGCTAAGCATATAATATCTATGCAATAGGTAAAATCAGTACCAACGAATCAGGTGCAATTTCTAGTAATACTTTGATTAAAATCATGTGATACGAAATAGTCCGTCGGAAACCATTTTTAAAAGAAGAGTTAAAGAACACTATATAACCTAATTAACTGATATCCCTATTAATATTATAAATGCGAAAGTAACTCTGTCTGTCTGTCTGTCTGTCTGTCTGTCTGTCTGTCTGTCTGTCTGTTCCGTTTTCACGTAAAAACTACTGGACCGATTTGGCTGAAACTCAGTATATATATATTTTCGATACGAGGATGAACATAGATACTTTTTATCCGAAAAATGGATAGTTTCTGGATAAAATGATATTTGTCTGTTTGTTTGTTATGCTTTTACGGAAAACTACTGGACCGATTTGACTGAAATTCGGCACGTATGTAAATTAAATACTGAGGATGGACAAGGATAATTTTCATTTTGGCCTCTTTTGGTAATTTGGCCTATTTGGTAATTTTGGCCTATTTGGTAATTTGGCCTTTTGGTCATTTTGGCCTCTTTGGTCATTTTGGCCTATTTGGTCATTTTGGTCATTTTGGCCTCTTGGTCATTTGGCCTTTTTGGTGTCATTTGCTCTTTGGTCATTTTGGCCTATTATGGTCATTTGGCTATTTGGTCATTTTGCTATTTGGTCATTTTCTTTTGTCATTTCGGCTCATTGGTCATTTGCCTATTTAGTCATTTTGGCTATTGTATTTTGCTTTTTTCATTTTGCCTCTTTGGTATTTTGCCTATTTGTCATTTTGACTATATGGTCATTTTGCTTTTTGTCATTTCGTCTTTGGTATTTGGTATTTTGACTTATTGATCATTTTGACTTTTTGTCATTTTGACCATTTTGATTATTTTGCCATTTGGTCGTTTTTGCCTACTCCGTCATTTTGCATGTCGGTCACTGTGGTCTTTGGTCATTTAGACCATTTGGCTTTTGTCAAGTTTGTAATTTATTTTGTTGACAGATAGACGGATAGTATATATATTAGCGATATAAATGAAGTGAATCTTCGTGGCAATACATAAAAACATTGTAATATAATATAACCTGTAGCACTTGCTCTTTAACAAGAAACGCATAGAGGTTAACCGCGGCGCAGCCGCGGGGTAAACTCTAGTAAAGAATAAAATCAATTTTATCCGTACGGAGACGGAGAAAGAATACAATTTCTGCGGCCGGGCGGCCTTATCGTAAGAGGAGACAAAACAACCCACAACCAGGTGGTAGGGCATTTGCCCTAATGGATGGCTATCTTCCCTGGTCTAGAGTATACCGCCATAAAAATCTTGAGTTGTGTTCCAGTATTAGTCAGCTGGTTCCAGTCTCCCTTAAGATCGTAGCAGCGCATTTGTAGCACCTTGGTGTTGCAAAAGTCCATAGCTAATGGTAACCGCTTTCCATCAAGTGGGTGGTCTGATTATCTGCTGAACTCCTGCAATAAAAAAAATACAAAAAATCGGAAATATAATTTTCCGAGATTTATACTTCTGAGACCCAGAGATAATTTTTAAATTCTACTAGGCCAACGCTCAATATACCAGTCCAGAAAGATGGACCGCTCTGGACATTGTGGTAGCAAAGTACAAGCTTTAATTAATTTTCTCGGAAGAAATATCTAAAGTGTAATTAACAATAAATATAATTTTTAAGAAGGTTAAAATGCATTAAAGTCGATAGTTATTTTAAAGACTTATTTTCTTAAACAAGACGGAAATGTTCTAAAGCTGTAAAGTCCAGCAGCTCCGTAAATCACTCCGTGGCGCGGATAGTTTAGCAATTAAAGGAGGAATCCGACCGCCCGCTATCTTTTCTACAGACTAATGAGTTAAGAAGGCCAATGGACAACGACGCCGCATGCTCCCAGACTTATCTCCTTGATAAACAAGTACAAATGGGTTACACATTAGTACCCCAACGTATTTCTAATTCTCCTCTAACGTCTTAAGTAAGATATAAGTTTTATCAGCCAGACAGAGAGTTCGTCCCGGACTCATTAAGTTAATGTGTTAGAAATAAGATTTAAAGTAAATAAATTTCAAAGCAATGACAATGGTGTGACGATGTCGATTAAGATGTTGAAATTAAATTGAATCAAGGAAACATTTTTAAACCACTAGATACAAAGGATACAATAGCCCGAACGATTTAAATAAATTTATGAATCTGAAAATGTACACCACATGTCATGTCAACCCCAACAAGTGATCCCTAGACAATAAACGTATCCTAACAGACCCGGACATTCGCGCAAGACTCTTTATTGCATGCAACCTATTTTACATAAGCGACTTGTTGGAAACTCTTCGCGTTAATGATATTTATTTAAGTAAAATTTTCATAAATTTTACTTAAATAAAATACATAAAACTGATTTCATGTAAATATTTAAAAGCAATTTCGTTTACTTTATTATTCATCAATTTAATAGGGTAAACTAAAAAAATGTAAATAAAAACATTTCAAGACGCATAAACGTAGAGAATTTATAGGAAAAAATACTCTATAATAAAGTACGTGGCTCTGGATCTCATTATATGATGTGTTAAAATGCGAAAACGACGAGGCCTGAGGGTGGCAGAGGCCGCTGCGGAAGCTAGAAACTCCAGCACAATTGAATAGTGAAGGAAAACCGCACTGAGCTACGGCACGAAATGGAAAAGAGTTCTAATGAGTGCAGTCATTAAATTTATTTCGTTTTATATGTATTTCTAGACATATCTATGAATGAATTTTCTCATTTTTAACTATAATTTCTTTGGGTAAAAAACATTCAAACAAACCCAGTTTCATATTAACATATTATATATGTATTAATATTACTAAAACAGGTTATAATATATTTGTAAAGTAAAACCGAACCCCATCGCTTAAGTAATTCAAGCGATCAATGAATTTAATTATTTTACACAGTACTCGTAATAATAAAGAAGTCACATTAATACACTACATTACGATCACACTCATTAATCCAGTAGCATTTTAACAACTAGATATAAGAATATGAAGTTGATAATTAAGAGAGATAAGAATTCATAATTAGTGCAATGACACCAATGAAAGTTTCAACTGATTGTCATCGCAGGCGGACCCTGCAGCGCTGTGTTCATGATCCAATAAAACCTCAAGTTTATCAGTTTAACCATCAAGACTTTGACACCTCAACTTGAGGAACAGGTTAATAAAACAACCATTTTCATTGAGATGTGATAATAGTGTGCGTGCGATGATATCTATACGCAAGTGATATTACAGAGCATATTAATCTAACACGTGCGTGTTTTCCATTAGCAGCCAATCTGGTTAATGAAAGTCGAACTTTTTCGCTTAAATAAACATTAAGAAGAGAATGGACGTAGTAGCAACCGACGAACCTTTTACCGGAATTACGCTGTGGTTAAGTGCTCGCTTTTGGAGTCTACGCCAGAATGACATTGCATACACACCTCTTGTTTCATTGTGATAGTCCCTTAGACACAAATTCGATTGACATTTGTGTATATACCATCATACTTTTTTCATATACAAAAATATCAGGTCATAAATATCCTACTGCCCGGTACAAGCTCCCCAATTACAGTGGAAAGTATGGTATATCCGTCATGTCTTTCCAAAACAGATCAACAGGTTTTACACATATATAATCTTGACATGCAGAACTCAAATCAAATTTTATAATATACAAATTGGTATATGTTAATATAAAATGTATTTCGCCACATTCAACCTCTCAACATTCCACATTGCTAACGACGTTTTTAAGCACGTCATAATTGTAATAGAAGCAGATGACTTAATCAAAGAAGACATCGAGACTGATAGCACATTACATTTCAACGAAACTATAGTCAACGATAAAAATAAGGCTTTATGGATACCCACGCAGCAAATTCAGCCGCAACCCAGTGTCAGGATTAAAACTTTGCCACTTGAAAGTGCAGTGGCCGCACAGTTGAAGAGAAATTTACTCGAAGCAAAAGTTAATATAAGCGAAATTTGTCCTGCGGTGAGCGGTTTGCGGGGTGCCCCTAGTAAGTTGGAACTTCACGGGAAACTAACATTAGCTACCGACGCGTACACCTGTGTTCATTACTACTTTGGTTTACCGTTTTGTTTTATGACGTCGAGTGAATCTTGACTGAAGCAAAATCTAAGGTTGGAAATGAAAGTTATATACTGAGTAAGTAATCATTGTAAATATGAAAATGGTTTGAAACGTAAAGTTACAAAATGGCCCGACGAATTATTAAGAAATCTTTTGGTACTCAAGAGCAAACAAAAATCTATAACGCTGATAACTAAACCCTCAATAAAAAAGAGTTATAGGTGTGTATAATTACAGTATAAAATATAATTATGTAATACATATCTACCCAATAGAAAAAAATGACTTTATTTATATGTACGAATTTCTATTTACCTCGGCTTTGAAAATAAATCTATTAAAATAAGGTATAGCAAATATATAAAATATACATACAATATATATGCGAAATACAACTGACTGACTCCTCACAAGTCTCCGAACCGATCGTCGGATTGACTTCAAATTTTGCTAGCTATGGCTCCGTAGACGCGAACCTACCTACGCGTATGCGTAAGCTACCACATCACAAATGCTACCATTGTTGCTATAGTAACCATTGCCATGGTAACCGTTGCTATGTTAATCATTGCCTTAATAACGTTTGCCATGGTAACTGTTGTTATAGTAATTGTGTTGGATTAGCTTAGCTTATCTCGAGTTGCTCTCAGCGAATTTAGCACGGGAAGGAGTGTTTTCCCATGGGCAACTATATATTGGCCTATCTTGAGTAGCAACCAACGAAATGGGCACGGGTCAACAGGCAATAATATATAGTTACTACTTTTTACATGTCAGAATACGTAATATACTCCGGGAACATAAGATAATAAGTGAAATACGTATTTGACACTAAAAGTTTTAGTATTAATATCGATATTTGAGTGGCTATTTGATTATGATTTCTTTATGTTCTTGTCACTGAATTGATGCCATGAGATCATATTTACATTACCAGTAAAATAAGTAAGTGTTCCAAAAATGTAAGACTCGCGAGATATAGAATCTAAATTTAAACGAGCCTAGCCGATGGAAAAACTGCAGTTTATTTTTATTTCATGCTAATATAGGTAGGTGAGATATAATGAAAAGAATTCAGAGTTTAATTAAAAATTCCCACAAGCAATTTTAGATCCCTTATCAAATACGAGTCGAGACAAGCATCAGATGTAATTGCACCGAACAACCTTTAATATTTGCCGCCAAACGGACATCGGGTGCATTTAACTGTTTAATGCAAAAAAAACATTTACAAAAAACCCACATCCTTCTATAAAGTCGGTATTAAAAATCAACGCAATTCATCTTAAATGTATGAAAGGACTTCAACTGTTTATTTGGTGTTACACTTGTATTTTAATGAATAAGTAAGTACACAAGTGAATTTAAAAAAAGAATATGCTTAAGTGAACCTATTTGACGAAAACAATTATATAAAATACCTAAGTCTGTCGGATTTTTACACTTAGTAGTAAACTTAGTAATTTTGAAAAAAATACCTGTAACATACATACATATACACTAAGAGACGAACGGAAAAGAAGGTTCTATAAGGGCTCCCTTTTTTGTCAAAATTGGCTTATTTAGTTTGATTTATTGGCATAAAATACAAAAGATGTAGCAAAATCTATACAAAATAAACAGAAATTCTTTTAAAGTTAAAACTAAAAAGTATTCATTTTTGAACAAATATCGTAGGAATGAAGCAAACAAAACCCAGCCAGTGAGCCTGGAACGGGCGTCCGCAATTTACGCTGCACTGGCTACCCGGGCGCTCAACCGCTCAATGTGACACAACCCTGAACCACGCTCCTGTGAACACGTGCCTACTCTGACACAATAGATATATTTGTCGGAAGGAATATATAAATCGGATAATTGTTGATTGGATTTATAACGCACAATATTATTTGTTTACATTTTAATTGCTTCTAAAATTGTTAATTTAATTTGGTTTAATGTCTTAAATGTTTCTATACCTAAAAGATCGTTCTAACCTAATAAAAGTTATGAATATTGTAATTTAATAAACGACCAATCAGAGCAAAGCATATGGCGGAGCGAGGTCAAGGACGCCCTCTATACTTGAGTAGTATCTACTTCGGTAGACGGAGGAGGTTTTGTGACACATTTGGTTGATGGCAACAAGTCGAGTTGGACCATAGAGTATTTTAAAGAAAGTATTGAAATTGGAAGTATGAGCGGTGCCCTGAACCCGCTGCTCGGTCTAAACTATGTTAAAATGTCTTTTAAATCTAAATTAAAAGTGTATAAACCGTTGGCCTTGTGTTTTATGCTCGCATTTTATCCTGATGACGCCCACTAAACCTGCAATAACTAAAGAGATGTCGTGAGAACGAGGCCGTTCTGCGACATATTTATATTCATAAACAGAAAAAGGAAACCCCGATTAACGATCGTATACAAACAATTATGTAGCTTTGCATATTACAACACTAAAATTACCTCAAAAGTTTTACATTTATAATAAGTATATACATATCGTAAAAAGAGTTGGTAGGTAGCTAACTAATAATAAGTTGTTATACTATAGTCAGTGTAAAGCTATTGTAGGAAATGAATAGTATAAAAATTATTATAAATATTTTACTTACTAAAGCTCTCGCGGCTATATTCGCACACATATTAAATGCAAACAATGCGATAATTCAATTTCGAGAAAAAGCATCCTATGTTCACGCAAGAAAGCATAAGCACAGCGAATTTCACGACGTTCGGTTAATTCCTAAGGCCGTAAAGAACAAAGAACAATCATGCAAGATCTATAACAAGATCACGTTCATATTTATACACAATGAATGCGCCAAGGAACACCTCTTTGTAAATTCTCCCTCCCATCCTCGCCATCAAGAAAATAATAATGAAGAATGCGTAACAAGAGAAATACACATAGAGACAGTGCTGTCACCGAAAATATATAGTTGAAACACGGCATAAGAATACCACTTATAATTAATTAAATAACTTTAATTCGCCAAATCAAATCGTAGTGAAGTGTGTGAACCCCCAGGGGACGAGTGCAGGGTGGCGGTGGACTGGTAGCGAAGTAAGATTTCCCTTGCTTCTTCTTCCAAGTCCCATTGACTTCTCCCGGCCATCGCATCGCGCCCGTATATAGTATTGATTATAATTTAGGTGATGTACAAAATGATATTAATTATTCAATTTAGATATAAATTTTATTACTTCACTCAACACGATTTGAAAAATCTGCGAGTGAGAATTAAAGTGGAAGTTGGTATAGTATCTGAGATGTCACCAGATGTTGCGGAGTGTTATAGCAAACGAAACAACGTTAATAAAACCGCATTGTGGCGCCATTACAGACGACAGTCTTCCAGAGCGGAATGTTAAGCCTTCTGAAACGCGCAATAAACCGACACATGCACCGCCGCACTTGAAAATCGGCAAACATCCTTCGCCACAAACCACAATATAGAGTAATATATTATTTACATAAAGGTTAGTCACACATGCAGTTACAGAAAATCAACATTTCCATATAATAGTGAATCAGATAGTGTATTTACATAAAGGATTAGATAAACATTTAATTTTCCATGAAGGCAGAAGCACAACCCAAAACTGTTCATGTACCAAAAGTTGAGTAATCCACAAACATTCCCTTTAATTGGTTTACCACAGACCTCTATTAACGAAATAAGATGGGAAATCAGAGTATTAGCATAACAGTGAATTCAATTAGGATTCACAAAGAGGATTACAACTTTTACAATAAAAGGAAAGTTAAAGCGGAGGTCCGATTAAAACTAACGTGGAATAATCAAACTTTGAATTAGTATATAGTAACTTGGAATTAAATTCAACCTTCGTCAGCCCAAAATTTATTCCGCGTTGTCGTAAGTTATCATAATTGGTTATTGTAATGCGAAATTTTACGTTTCACTATCAAACCTATTTTAAGCATAAAGGTAAAAAAAAGTACGGTGGTGCCTTGTTATAGTTACAACACCCTACGGCCGTTCTAGAAACAGGGTAAAGGGGGTGGGGGGACTTCATGAGAGCAACTGAGATTTAAAGGAATCGAAGATTAAGTATATTAAAGAAGACCTAGTTGCTAAGTTCAGACAGCAATCGAGAATAACAATTGCCCTTTTCTAATAAAACTTACACCATTTATTAAAATGTGATCGATTTGATCCTTGGAATGGAAACTATTGGGACGGCTGGAGCACTACTTAGTTCTAAATATCGCTTTTATTCGAAATGACGTATTAATTAGCAGGAACATGTTTAAGAATTTCGAATAAAGTACCCTTAACTAAGGGGCTATCGGAATTAGTTATTTCTTAATAATAGCCTGCTAAAACATTCCATCCGTTGTTGGTTATTTAAGAAGTATTATCTGTATGACAACAAATAGAAGGTTAAGCAATTTTTCAATTCAAGCTAATTTAAAAATACACAGCATAGCAATACAGGAAGCTTTTGACGCCAAACATATTTCAAATGTCACCAAAACGGTAAGTGAACCAATTCGGTTGTAAAAGTAGTAAAATTTAAAAAGTAAACTACACTTTAAAATGTACATATGTATATAGTTCAGCAATAAAGTCTTGTGCTATGAGTGTCGTTCCCATTCAACGACAGTAACAAACTGCTATTTCCGGATGCTTGTCAATTAGAAGGCACAAAGTGCCGCCCAGAACTAGCATTGTACCACATAAATTGATCACTGATTTACAGTAAGGGAGTATCAAGTGAAACATCTCGATGGACTAGTTTTAGAACTATTTTCTTTTACAAAGAACATTATTTATTGTCGATGATTGTTTACAATAGAATTATAGACACGACTATCATATAAAACATTCTCATTATAAATCTGTTTGAGGACAAGAAGTTACTAGATAGTTACTAGTTAGATAATGCAAATCGAATTGCATCTCACACTGGAGGCATTTAGGTCGCTCGAGTTGTACCGAGCTGTAGTGAAAGCCATGCGGCGACGTGAACAATACGTGTCTCTTGCGCAAGTAGACCGATCGCAAGGGAACAATGGCGGGTTAATAGAGCTATTCGTCGGTTCATTGCTTATTCATCCACGCCCCCGACGCCTCCGCAGGCAACGCCACC
Source organism: Dendrolimus punctatus (assembly GCA_012273795.1). NCBI lineage: Eukaryota > Metazoa > Arthropoda > Insecta > Lepidoptera > Lasiocampidae > Dendrolimus > Dendrolimus punctatus. The sequence continues at coordinate 8,975,841 of CM022527.1, forward strand.
GTCGCGTTTCATGTCCTCGTGAGTCAAGCAGTCGTGTCGACATCCCTTGCGTAATAAGACAAACTTCTAAATCATTGTAAATCTATATATAATTTATAATATTATAAAATTCTAAAAATGCCTTGCCTTTATACACGATGCATTTCTTTTCTTGTTTGTTTGTCGGTTTGTCTGTTTGTTCGGGATTCACGAAAAAACTACCCGGCCGATTTCGATTCGGTTCTCACTGATCGATGAAAATTTATTGTAATAAAATTCGTAAGTTTTTTTATCTCGTGAATACCAAATTCCCGGGAGCGATTTAAAGTTGTTGGGGTATATAAAAATAGCTTAATCCGACACAATTTTCACTCGATTGATAGCTTACATCCTTTTTTAAATGCTGCAGTACTGGGTCTTGGGAATCCCGCGGACATATTATAGAATAAAATTACAAACGACTTGTCTGTTTGCTCATGCCGTCTGCACGCTATGCTCAGTAACTACATATCGGATTAGGCAAATTAAATCATTTACCCGATCCAAGATGATCTTACCGAATACATACCCCGTAAAATATAAATATGATTATTTTCTTATTCTTGCAGTACAGCAGACAGACCCAACCCAACTGTGATGGAAAGTGGTTACTGTCGGCTATATAAATTTGCAACACTAACGGCGCCGCCACCAATATGCTGCCAGACTCGTAAATGGAGCTGGAACCTGGCCACTAATGCCGGAACACACCTTAAGGCCGTTATGGCGACATACTTCAGACCAGGGGTGATAGCCATCCAGTCGGGCAAATGCCCTACCACCTGGCTGTGGTTGTTTTGTCGCCTGTTACGACAGGCCGCCGGCGCAGGAAATAGTATACTTTCTCCGTTCCTGCATGGATAAAAATGCTTTTGTTGGGTAGGATGTATGACGTGGTTGATGTTGTCTAGACTTCATCACATTACGCAGTGGAGACGAACTGTGATTTAACGCGGATCATGCTATAGAGCATGGTAGATTATATTTATTATGTGTATAAAAAGTTTAACAATACTTTTTTACTTCAAGGAAACTACAAGTACACACTGTAATTTATAATAATGATCAATAATTTAACTTTTTTTGGAAAACTTATTCGTTATAATTGGAGGTGACTTGAAAATTGAAATAAATAAGCATAACAAACGTATCATACTATGAAACTCGTCAAGAAAAAAACACTATTGGGCTGCTGTTCAAAGATTCTGATCGTTGCTATGAGCCTGCAAAAGCAGAGACAACGATAGAAGCTTTACTACGGATAACATCAAGATGTAAATATTCATAGAGTAAGTGATAAATGGATAAGGTTGAGGCTGTATCACATTCATTATTGCGTTTGCTACGAGCCACGCCAGGCGTTATCAAACTCATTGTTGCGGCAGCCGCCATAAGCGCAATTTCTCGGCCTTAGGCTTTACCTTAGAAACTTGTTTCAAATACCATTTGTTTTTCTAAATCAGCTTTATCTCAAAAGTGATTCTTTCCAAGTTCCTTTACAGTAGAATAGTTACTATTATTTTAACTGTGGCATCGGCCATGGTATCTTTAGTTCTTATTGGAGCAAGAAGAATCTCATCGTCTTCACCCCGAGCTTTTTAAATCCCGGTTGCGTGTGGAGCGTTTGTTTCGACGCCCCAGTCACTTTCCTACTTTTTTGCAGCAAAAATAATCTGTTAGACAAAAATTCTTGCATAAAGTATTCTTTATGCTAGTGACCGTAAGAATGTTTCTGTTTTCATACCCAATCTCTAAACTTCATCTATATTGTTAAAAATTATTAAGTCCACTTTCGCTTTTATATGAGTCTACATTGATTGTAATTAAGTAATATGAAGTACTATGACTGTAAGTAAATAGAAACAAAATGGTTATTATTGAAAACACAAAAAATGTGAAGAATTTCGAGTGTATATTACAAAGTAATCCTAGTTTGTAAACATAAACACAAACACTGACATAAATCAAACATACATCACTCGTACATACATTCATGCACACCGATATAGGTAACAAATACAAATTATTTGTACTATTGTAATAAACGTATTTCTTACTGTATAAGTTTAATGAGAGCGGTTCCATCTGACACATGTATATATTCCTATTTAAAACTTCTGTAGGTACTTTTCGGTCCTGACTCCGGAGACAGGTCCGAGTTGTCGCTACTCACCTAGGGCTTCGCTACAAAACCCCCTGCGGATTATTATTAATTGTGATTTAATCTGGCTTGAAAATTTTGATTGTCTAACACAAAAAACAAAGAAAACTTAAGCAATGGAATAGGTATTAAAAATAAAAATTGTAAGTAATATGAAAAGTTTTAATTGGTTATCTATAAAATGTGAACCTAACGTGTAAATGGTTATAATATATCGTATCCTATTAAAATAGAATATCTCGGTAAGTATAATAATTCCGTGACAAGCGATAGTTGCGCCCGCGCATTTCCTTGAAACGGTTAACAATCGTTCAATTTGTAGGAGCCGCGGGTGAGGGGCTCGGCCACCACAATGGCGGTACACGCGACCGTACACTCCAATCCGACATTCTCATGAGTAGAATAACGCACAACAATCAAGATGTCATTTTTCAACTACCCACGCCGCGAACATGGGGCCCGGCGAATAGTGAAAATATGGCCGACAACGCACGCACAGTCCGACGTACAAAAGAGGCGTCTGCGGTATGTCGCGATGTATATCTTTTGACTCAACAACAGACCCAACTATTGCCCTTTGGTTCCTTTTTAAATCGTACTCTTAAAAGCACAACGCTGTACTCTGATATGAAATATCTATTCTTACTTAAATGTAGTTAAGATCAGAAGTAACCCTTAACAATATTTTTTCAGAATTTTGTACTTCGTAGTATAAAACTTACAGGGGGACACAATTTTTATGACTTTGAAAGTTAATGTCCCGCTCGATATCTTATATTGGTTTCATTAAAGTCATTAAGCAAAAGTGTTATATTATCTTGATATCTGAATAACGATAACTTACTCCGCGCGACAATGTACACTGAATAATTTTTTTTTCAACAATTGGTTATATATATGCATAGCGCGATCACCTCCTATTTTTTTTATATTTCTCGCAAAATGGCTTTATACCGTACCATACACACTTGCCGTCCCGGCAAATTTCACCTATGTTGGCCAATAAGTATCTGGCAAAAAATTGTTACATACAAAGACAGACGGTCGGACATAGCATTTAATAAGGGTTCGGTTTTAACCCAAATAGCTAAGAAACCCTAAAATAAAATATATTACACGACTGTTCTACTGGCCAAGTTTACTTAACAATAATTGTAAGATAATAATTAAATTAAAATAAACACATACGAATTCTTAGTTGTCAAATGTACACTTGTGTTAAATAGTTAAATGCAGACCGTGTTTCTGAAATGTTAATTATACCAATTTACAGAAGTCAGTGAGTAATTTAACGACAGTGAAAAATGGAAACTTGCGGCACATAATGATAGTAATTATTGACACGAAAGACCGCTGCAGGCCGAAAAACAACATCGAAAGCCGATATCATACCCCACCTTAACGCGAAAAATGCTGTCCCCACAACCATTTCTAACCCATTAAATTACTTAATAGTAGCCTAAATAAATAGCTATTAAATACTCATTCAACGCTAAGTACCTGACATGAAAATAATAAGAAATGAAATGAGATTACATTAATTTATGGACGGTTCCCACATGTTACTAACCGTTCATTTATTTCGGAATATTACTAAAATTTTAACACGATACGAGCTTATTACCCCATATAATACAATATGTAATGTGAAATTTCTATCAATGGCTTTTTTTCATATTTTATTATAGGAGTTCAGCAGACAGGGAGACGGCCTACTTGATGGAAAGCGGTTACCGTCGCCTATGGACATTTGCAACACCGAAGGTGCTACAAATGCACTGCTGCTCTCTTAAGGGAGACTGGAACCTGGTCACTACTGCCGGATCATAACTCAAGGTTGTTATGGCGACTTGCTCTAATAATGCTGGGAAAATGGTGAGACAAGTGAAATAATGTTAGATGGCGACAGAAAGGTTCAAATTATAACGATTATTTTGTACCGCTCCAGAATGCGGATTTAAGAATTGGGGACCATAAAAATAACGAAAAGAAAACCATCCAACGGCCTGATCATATGAATAATAACGTATAAACACTATACATCCTTACACTTGCAGATATAAACATAACCGTGAACGGCTTTTAGCAAAGCATTTGCATTAAAGCAATCCTCATAAGTGGAAACAAATAATAGTATTGGAATGGAGCAGCCATTTAAGGGCAGTGGTTCCTATTCGCCAACATCTTTTGTGTGTGATACAATAGCACATATATCGAGGTTTGCGCGGAAGCGTTCGGCTAACGCTAACGAGTACCGCGATCGGGGCTAATTGAAGTTATTGCCTTTCTAGAACTCGTATTGTCGTATGCACTGATTATGCACAAGAACTCATGACTTACTTCGTTAGTTAAAACTATCATATTTATCAACTGTTGTGATAATACTTTAAACTAAATAAAATTGAAACGCATATCCTACTAAACGCGAAAGTTTGTAAGAATCTATGTATGGATGTATGTTTGTTACTTATTCACGCAAATACTACTGAATGAACGTTGATGAAACTTAACAGTAATATAGTGTGAATTGTCCAAAATATAACGATGTTCATCATCGCGCGGGTGAGACCGCGGTGCGCAGCTAGTAATAAATAAATAAAATCAGGTTTTTAATCTATGTTTTAAGCAATATTAAAGGCTGAAAAGTAGACAGATGATAGATAAATAATGTTCGCAATCTTAACCTAATTGAAATAAAACAAAGAAATCAATAGATACCAACATATTTAATTAAATCCATCAATTTTATGTATTTTACTTAGTACACATCGCCCGGATACCTGCCAGTACTGGATGCAGACCAAACAACTGTATTATGTTATGTTTTGCATTATTAACTACTCGTCAACTTCGACGGTAACAGAATGTAAGACAACTAGAATCTCCTCCACGATAGTGGCTTCACACGTTAACAGAGCAATCGTTGTCTTGAAATGGTCAAGCCTTGATGTAACCAAGTCTTCGTAAACATAGAAAACTAATTAATTCTCTCTCTTCTCTCTGTCTCTATGCACAAGGTTCTTATTGCGACACTCAGCGGCTTCTATCGGCTTCAGCCTAGTACAAAATACGTCCTTGCAAGTTATTCACGTCAATCCAATCTTGCCTTGCACGTCTATAAAAAAAATGACCGCAAGCGTCTCAGAGTTTCAGCAAGAAACCAGTTTAGCCCAGATCTCAAGTATTCGCTACACAGAGCCGTCTGCTCTGCTGCATTTTGAAAAAGACATCCTCTCTTCTTCCCCATTGAGCAGAGTCCAACGAAGCTATGCGGGGAGGAGCTGTGAAAATAATTATATCTTATTGGTGATTTACAAGCATCTCTTCTCATCTCTGCTCCTCTCCGCTTTGATCGGCCTTATAGTTGCTTATTTTTCAGAAAACAAATAGAAGAATAATTTCAGTCTAGCCATAGCCATCTGACCAAGGCGTTTTCGTTAAAAAATTTTTCCCTGTCAGGGATGAACATCGACCCTCGGCGTGCGAATGAAAGTCCGTCAAATCCTATATTGTATGTAGATGATTCATCAATACGTCTACGGTTTTGATGTAAGTTGTCTTCCATTTCTTTTATATTTTCATTAAGTTATAAATATAGACTCCTTATTTTATTTTCGTTGTTTTGTACGTTTATTTTTGTTATTGCCTTTTTATTGTTTAGACTAAACGAATAAATGAATGATGTGTGAATTATATACACTAGATTTACCCCGGCTGCGCCGGTTAACTCTAGTGTGTTCTTGTTTATAGAGCAGTGCTGAAGTTTATTATACTAGCGACCGCCCGCTTCGCACGGTGCATGCTGATACAAATTAAATACATACAGAAAATTGTATATACATATAACTTCTCTTGAATCACTCTATCTATTGAAAAAACACATCAAATTCGTTGGTAGTTTAAAGATTAAGCGCACATAGGATATAGGACAGAAAGCGACTTGTTTATACTATGTAGTGATTACATTTTTATGTATTGCCACGGAAGATTCATTCATTTTATATCGCTAATTATACATCGTCTATCTATCAACAAAATAAATTACAAAACTTGACCAAAAAGGCCAAAATGGTCTAAATGACCAAAAGACCACAGTGGCCGACATGGCCAAAATGACGGAGTAGGCAAAAACGACCAAAATGGCCAAAATAATCAAAATGACCAAGGAGGCCAAACTGACCGACATTGCCAAAATGACCGAAAAGGCAACAGTGACCAAATAGGCCAAAATGAACAAAAGGCCAAAATGACCAAATAGGCCAAAATGACCAAAAAGTCCAAAATGACCAAAAAGGCCAAAATGACCAAATAGGCCAAAATGACCAAATAGGCCAAAATGACCAAAGAGGCCAAAATAACCAAATAGGCCAAAATGGCCAAAATGACCAAATAGGCCAAAATGACCAAATAGGCCAAAAGGACCAAATAGGCCAAAATGACCAAATAGGCCAAACTGACCAAATAGGCCAAAATAACCAAATAGGCCAAAATGGCCAAATTGGCCAAAATGTCCAAAATGACCAAATAGGCCAAAATGACCAAATAGGCCAAAAAGGCCAAAATGACCAAAAAGGCCAAAATGACCAAATAGGCCAAAATGACCAAAAAGCCAAAATGACCAAATAGACCAAAATGACCAAATAGGCCAAAAGGACCAAATAGGCCAAAATGACCAAATAGGCCAAACTGACCAAATAGGCCAAAATGATCAAATAGGTCAAACTGACCAAATAGGCCAAAATAACCAAATAGGCCAAAATGGCCAAATTGGCCAAAATGTCCAAAATGACCAAATAGGCCAAAATGACCAAATAGGCCAAATAGGCCAAAATGACCAAATAGGCCAAAATGACCAAAAAGCCAAAATGACCAAATAGACCAAAATGACCAAATAGGCCAAAATGACCAAAAAGGAAAAATTACCAAATAGGCCAAAATGACCAAAGAGGAAAAATTACCAAATAGGCCAAAATGACCAAAAAGGCCAAAATGACCAAATAGGCCAAAATTACAAAAAAGGCCAAAATGAAATTATCCTTGTCATCCTCAGTATTAATTTACATACGTACGAATTCAGCCAAAAATGTCAGTAGTTTTCCGTAAAGCATAAAAAAACAGACAAATATCATTTATCCGAAACTATCCATTTTCGGATAAAAAGTATCTATGTTCATCTCGTATCGAAAATATATATACTGAGTTCAGCAAATCGTCAGTAGTTTACGTGAAACGAACAGACAGACAGACAGACAGACAGACAGAGTTACTTCGCATTATAATATTAATAGGATAACAAGTAAACGGAACATAAGATTATTTAGCAATAGGATAAACAATATTACATGTGCGTCCAAATTTAAATCTGGTCACACTAGGTTCCTACGCATACTGTGTGACCATGTGACTAATTAAAATATTCTTTACTGTCTATATATACATTGAATAAGTTTACTCCGCGATTCTACGAAAACTTCCAGTATTGATTATCACAAACAATTCATCCATAGAGCTTCCATACAACGTAATATTATTTAGTACTTTGTTTACGTTAATTATTTACTACTAGGATTTCCCCGCAACTTTGTCCATGTTCCTCATGTAGCGATGATCACAGTTTTACCAATATTTCATAGTAATGGTTATTTCCAGCAGAACAATTGGTAATTTACAATGCGAATAATCCAGAAGTACTCGTAAAATCCGGAATAAATACTAATTACTAAAGACATCGCAACTACAATTATTCTATTAAAGTTTTTTTACAAATACAAAAAGCAAGTCATAAGTCTTTAGCAAAACCACTTTAATCGGTCTACTCAAAATCCCGCGGAGTTACCGTGCGATAAAGTACAGCTGATTTAAGTCCGGAATTTGCTATGGACCAGTGAAACCTCATAGAAATCGACCCAGTAGATTTTACGTGAATCACGAACAAACAGAGAAACACAAAAAATCTTTAAAAAAAGGACTACATATAATAATATTTTCTTAAGTTTTCGCGACTTGTATACATAATAAAACTACGTTTTAACGGTTTTAAGCGCGGTAATTCATTTGATTTTGGTTAAGCCGACGTTTCGGCCGCTTTTCAGTGGCCGAATTTATCGTCCGTGACCGCGAAATTATCGCGCTTAAAACCGTTAAAACGTAGTTTTATTATGACTACATACAATTTCATAAAATTATAGAGTGAATATAGTACATATCTTAGCTGCGAGTGCAATTAAAACGTTAAATACCTGTCAAATGGTTCCCGGTGAACTCGAAGTCGTCGTCCTGATCCCAATGCTTCAGAGACAGGTTCCCCAGAGGCGTCGCGTTTGCAAACTCCAAGTTAGCGAAATGCCAGTCGAGGATTTGCCGATCGCGAACAGACAGGTACACTGAACTAAAATATTATACAATATATTAGAATAGAATACAGTCGTACAGTTTAGGAAACGTACTATCAAAACTTTTTTTTTGTTGCAAGAGCTCAGCAGACAGGCAGACGGCCGATTTGATGGAAAGCGGTCACCACCGCCTATAGACATTTGTAACACCAAAGGTGCTACAAATGCGCTGCTGCTCTCTAAAGAGACACTGGAACCTGGTTACTTATGCCGGGACACAACTCAAGGTTGTTATGGCGACATACTTTAGACCAGGGGTGGTAGCCATCCAGTCGGGCAAATGCCCTACCACCTGGCTGTGGGTTGTTTTGTCGCCTCTTACGACAGGCCGCCCGGCCGCAGGAAATTCTATTCTTTCTCCGTTCCTGCACGGATAACTCTCCAAAACGATTTAAAGCCAATCAAAATCAAAAACATGCAAACTTCAATTCCAGTGTAAGTTTTTCTATTTGCGTCGTTTCGGATCAGATCTGTTTATTAATTTCAATTCAAATACAATAATAAATATTAAGTTACTGACAAGGCCATCTATTATAAATAGTGAGTAAATGAGATTTCTTTGATTGAAAACTAACAAGTGCCAGCGAAACTTTTAACGTAAAATTTCTCCATTCTGGCTATATTCGTCTATCACAGGGAGACGACGTCGATTATCATGATAAAAAGTATTCTAAGTGTAGACACGGGGCTTACTATGTGCTGAGTTTCATTTATAATAGATCATTACACGAGATGTGACAGTGACTTATTTAGGCACGAGATGGTTTGGCGATGAGCGTAGCCAGGGGCTAATAGTTAGAGTGCCTAAATAGACCTTTCACTCGAGGTCAAAACTCTGATTTTCACTTCGAATATAAGGAAAGTAAACAAATACTGACTAGTAAAGAAACGAGCACTTCTCTAATTAAATCGGGCATTAAATCTATATCTAAATCTGATGAACACATTTAATACGTCAAATATAAAACGGCAAGTAAATTTCTTTTTCTGCGGCATTCTAGCACCCAGTATTTTTCGTCACTGATGATATTTAACTCAAACTTATGTAATTTAAATAGTAATTTAGCAAAATTAATTTGAAAATTAAATTGAATGATATTACAAAATTGTTTTAGCCAAGATTTTACAGTGGTTGTAAAAAAAGTTGGAACAACAGTCGCATGTATTATCTATATGGCTTGCATAGTTTTTTGACAACGGGGAAAATCAGGGACAAAAAGTACTGTTTTCATTCCTGTGATCAGACAACTCCAATCATACATTCAGAATATGAGAAATTAAAAATTCTTTAAATAGTGTTCACTTGCTGCTCTACCAGAGAGACAGGCAAACGAAAATTCTCAAAGTTGTATTTTCGGAAGTTACTGGTCCGAATGACCCCTGATTTATTTATTTTTTACACTCATTGAACAAATCCAACCCCTGTATAGATTCACTATATTATAGGTTAATTACCTCGGTGGATTAGATTCCAACTGTGTCAATTTGTCCTCAATACTAGCATTTTGCGCCACTAAACCATCATATTCCGTACATAGCAAGTTCATTTCCCTGTTGAGCCTTCGCAAATTGAACTCTTGCAAGACACTCGCATCTCCCGTCGCACCTTTCCCTTTCTCCGCTAACAAAGAGTCTTTTTCCACTTTCATTGATTTCAATAACTCCTGTATATCAGCCATCCTGTGAAGTAAATTAAAAAAAAAATTTTTTATTGCCTCAAGTAGGCAAGCAGGCAGACTGCCTACCTAATGAAAAACGGTTACTGTTGCCTATGGACGTGCGCAACACCTGAACGTCGTCAATGGATTGCCGACACCTAAAATAGTACATTGTTACACGAGAAGTGAAAGTGACCTATTTAGGCATAAGATAGTTTAACGTACGAACGTCGCGAGGGCGCTAATAGTTCGAGTGCCTGAATAGGCCTTTCACTCGAGGTGAACACTTTGCTTTTCATTTCCAATACGACAAATGTAAATAAAAAGTAATTAGTTAAAACAACAATTACTTCTCTAATGAAAGCGAGCGTTATATCCACATCTAAATATGATGAACTCATTTAATACTTCACATATGAAAAGTCAAGTTTTTTTGTCTGTAGCATTCTACCAGCCAATATTTTATTCACTGATGATAGTACACAAAGTGAATAATAATTAGGCGAAAAGTAATTTATAAGCATAATGTCATAAAATTATTATTATTTTTTTATTACAATTTGTGCCGTGATTTAATAGTGTCTGTTAAAAAAGCGAGACATAAGTGGCATGTATTTATATTACTAAATTATCTATGGGTCATATAGTTTTTAAATTTTTGACAGCCGAGAAAATCGTTTCCCAGGGACAAAAAATGCTGTTTTCATCTATATGATTCCTATTAAAAGGATGATAAGGGATCCCTATTAAAACTTCAATAATGTAACCTGAGGTGTAAGAAATTAGTGTTTGAGTGGGTCCGAGGATGGTTTACTTTCACAATTAGACCGGTTAGCACTGGAATGGGTTTTTGGATTTTTCATTTTTTCAGAGCAGGACAAGGTCTGCCGGAACGGCTAGTAATCATTATAAAGGAAATAAACAAAACCACTGTTGCAAACATAGTAACTTATGCTGCTTTTTAAATACACTCCATATAAAAATATCTATCCGAAAGGAGTCTCAGATAAAATGTAGTACATAAAAACAGTACTATACTAAGAGCGATTTAGAACAAAAACACTTACTTATTGATATTGGTCTTGAGTTTCTCTTGCAAAGTTATAACAGCTTTGAGATGTTGTATCTGAAATAAAAGAAATTCATTATAAACATAATATGATGTTTGCTACAAGAGACCGATTGATATCTCTAGTACTATTGCAAAGCAAAGGGTTAATTCGACAGTGTCAAATGTAACCATCAAAAACGTAAGCCTATTAAATTGTCCAGGATTAAGTTACGGCGAACAATAAAGTTTTCATTCATTCATTCATTCATTTATATTTTTTCTAATCTGTAATATTATAAAATTGTAAAAGTGTAGTCTTTCAGATATTTTTGTGGTTGTTTGTTCGGGATTCGTGTAAAAAGTACAGGGGCGATTTCGATGCGATTTTCGCTTCGTTTTTGATAGCAAACGTCCAGACTTCGAATCTATTTTATATCCCGGGAATTTTATTGGGAGCGATTTAAAGTGGCCCGCTTGAAAAAAAAACGAATTCCAATGTAATATTTTCACTGATAGCATATTCTACACAATAATATGATACTTTATATCCTGGGACGCAAACTTCAAGTTTTTAGGACATGTATAAATTAGCTTATTCAGTTCACAACTTGGACGAAGTGGCTGGCAAATCCTAGTATAAAAATAAAATACATTGAAAAAGGAGATGTTAACCTGCTTTTGTTTAACATTCTTCTGTTGCAGTTTGATGACCCACTCCAAGGCTTGGCCGAGGGAGACGGGCGTGTCGTTGTAGTAGTTGAAGTCCACTTGGTGCGACAAGTAAGACGTGGCGTCCAAAAGGCGGTTGAATTCTCGCTCCACCTGGGATAGGTGAACAAAAATCACCACAACGTATCAAGGGTAAAGATGTCTTATTCATATTGAGTAAGATTAATTTTGAAGGCTTTTTAAAAACTAATAAACAAGCCTACAAACTTACTCTAACTCAATATGAATGAGAATAGCATGTAAAACACAATAATAGGATAGTATAATATTATATAACGTTAGAATAAGAAGCTTGTTGTCGACCGATAAAGTAGAAGACAATAGAATGTAGTGCCTGTACATTAGAATAATAGAAACAATGTAACATAAGCAATAGTTAAACAGAATTCGAAATTATATGTTTAGATCACTTTTTATCCATCAAAATGGTATAAAAATTATTAAGCAAAACACATGTAATAGTACTAAGAAAAATTGTAACTTATATTTGGAAATAAAGCAAAAAAAGACAAAAGAAAACACAAACAAAAAAGAAATAGACCAAAAAAGAGAAATAAATAAAAAATAAAATAAAACCTCCTAAAAGATTAACAACCCAGGCAATCTAGTTAGCCCGGAGAGAGAATTTAAATATATATATATATATATATATATATATATATATATATATATTATATATATATATATATATATATATATATATATATATATATATATATATATATATTATATATATATATATATATATATATATATATATATATATATAAGTGAGATCTCTTCACTTCTTGTGCAGCATGGTCTTAACTAAACTACCCAGCGAATCGATCGGCCCTAAGACGACCTTGAGCTCTGATGTTTCAAATGTCTCTAGGGGGTGGTAACCACGTCAAAGTGGGCCATCTGCCTCTCTTTTCAATCAATAAAAAAAATATGAAGTTCAAACTAAAAATATGTCCAGTGATGAGCATAAATAAGAACCACAGACCTCTATTATTATCATTGCATAGTCACGTCTTTTATTTCTGTGTCTGTATGACTACCACAATTTTGGCACTGATTGCAACAGTTCTAGTAAAAAGTAAAGCAGTAAGTAAAAAGCTACTTGTATATTAGTTACAGATATTGTTATAAGAGGCGCGTCTAATTACAAAAATATGTAGCAACCAGTCCAATAGCAATAACGGAGGTCAATGCCTCTAACTTCACGCCATTGATAACCAATAAAAGACAGAGAAAACGGAGTGAAGTTTGTTATTTACACTTTAGTTACAGGAGCACCTCTAATTTCATAAAAGATTAAGTAAGAGAATTAGCAATATTATAAAATTCAAAAGCAACTCTAATAAAATATTAATTTGTTTAGTAGAAAATGGCATTTTAATTTATGTCAACAGCATAAAGAACTATTAAATATAGCATCTAACCATTTCGTCCTTGTGTTTGGGCACTTGATTGCCCGTAGCCTCATATAGAGGGCACTTTTGTTTGATCTTATGAAGCTCCATATTCATTTGAACAGACAACGTCGTCACTGGATTACCACCCAATCCTGTTACGACCATAGCACCTAAAAATAAATATTGAATAGACTGAATAACATTTTCCCGTATTTTTTAATGTACATAGAGTAGGTAGCAGACTTAATTTTCAAACAATATAATTATATCCTGGAAAGAAAATATTCTCCAGTGGAACTGTCACTCATTTTCAATATCTATACACTATTTGAATTAAAAAGTTCAAGTATATCATCATACAATAATATAAGGATTATGGTAAGAAAATAAGTATATCTGTATATTTAATTTTATATAAATACTTATATGTATAACAATTCTAATTTCACGGCCAAAAACAGATTTTGATTATCATAGAAATAAATTTGCTGCTACAAACTAAAAACTTTTCTGTCTCTTTTGATATTTCCTAGCCTTAATATATACAGTTTAATTTGATGGGCCAAAGAGTGTGACATGTGCTACATTCAACACCTTTTAAAACTACTGCCACAGTAAATGACCTTATAGCTCGATTTAGTTTAAAAAATATTATAAATAACTGCAATTTCTGATAGAAATGTTGTAATTTTCAATAATAGCAAATATTTACTGAATAAAACGAGAATAAGATGAAAATATACATTACAAAACTTAGCTAGAGATATTATTTGAACTGACTTGCAAATCACTTAATTGGGTCACAGTGTGTATGAGCTTAAGAAGATTAATAATCACTATCACGTTTCCTTTAATATGTTAAAAAAGTTTATCTGTATTAAATTAAAGGAATAAATACAACAAAAAAATAAACAATTTATATTTTTTATTGACAACATAAGGTACATGTATATGGTGTTACTGTTAAGTAATTGGCATTAATTTTTTTTATTGCAGGAGTTAAGCAGACAGGCAGACGGCCCACTTGATGGAAAGCGGTTACCATCGCCTATGGACATTTGCAACACCAAGGTTGCTACAAATGCGCTGCTGCTCTCTTAACAAAACTGGTTCTCATTGTATGTACATTCCAAATATTGTAAAATATTTATATCATAACTTAAGGATTTCAAAGCCATTTATGTTAAATAAAGAATCAGTGTAATCAGTTTGCAAGCTTACCTAGATCAGCTACATAAGGCCCCTTGCGATATGTAACAATTCTACCACCAACTCGGTCCCTTCCTTCCAGGATAACCACTTCACAGCCGAATGACTGCAATTGTCGAGCTGCAGCTAAACCTGATACACCTGTAATTCAAAAATCATAATTTAAATTACGTGCATAATAATATAATCATATTTTTGAAGCACATACATAAACTTAAACATATTTGCATGTCCAATCAATAGATATACTTTTTATCATATTACAAGACTTGCAGCCTCATAGAACTTGTTTAAGCATACCTACTTATGACGTCATAAGTAGGTACAAGTAAAAGGAGTCCAAAGTCATTTTCATTGTTATTTACAATGTAATTAGAATTATTTAGATAGATAGATAGATAGATAGATAGATAGATAGATAGATAACACTTTATTGTACACCATTACAGAAAACTTACGGACTACTAGTAATAATTTAATTGTGTACAAAGGGTGGTCTTATCGCTAAAAAGCGATCTCTTCCAGACAACCCGTAATTATTTATATCATAATATTTTAAAAGTTAGATAATAAGATGTCATTTCAAGGCCTGTTGTATATGTATTGTAAGGCTTGTATATGTAAATAATGTTAGAATTTATTGTACACAAGTTATAATGCAATGCAACCTGCACCTATTATGAAAATTAATAATAAATCAACTAAAATATATATTTGTTGACTTAAGTTGACCTATTTTTACTATATATATATATATATATATATATATATATATATATATTCTCACTGAATTTACTATTGTGTTAGGTAGATCCCTCTTTACACCCTTGGCTATGAAACCAAGGGTATAAAGAAGGATCTATATCTGTTTATAAAGATTGTCATAGATTTTGTAAACATTATATTTATTTTAAATTGACAAACTTTTCTTGCAAATGATGAAGAAAAATGAATAAAATCAGTAAATGATAATTTAAAACAATTCCTAAACATACCTGCTCCAATAATAATCACTTTGGGCCTCTGTTTTCCTTTTGGAGGATTTGGGATAGGTGTAATGCGTTCATAAATTCCATAGTTAATAAAGCCATGTCTTTCAAGAAAAGCATAAGTTCTCATAACCAATGCTGGATCACCATTGTAGGGGCACTGAAAGTATGAATTGTATTATATAGAGATACTAACATAATTTGAACTTTTTATTGCATACTCCCAATAAAACACACACTAAATAAGTGAATCACAAAACACTCTTGTTAACATACAAATGAGAGAATAACAAGTAAACAATAAAATCTTGCTCATTTCCCACAAAAGTCCCTTCAGAAATAGATGAGATTGCAAATTGTGTAGAGAAGCTATATCCAGATTTGGGGTGTGGCTGAGAATATAATGTCTCATGTTGATTTGTGTTTGTATTTTAATCTAAAATCTGTGCTTTGATTAATGTAGCTGGACATCATCCTCCCCTTATCCAATCTTCCTATCCCAACTGCCTGTTTCAATCCAATATCTCATCCCCTCTATGTCATTTGCATCACATCCTAAAAGCTGGCAATGCATTGACATTGTAAATATCTACTGTGACTTAAACCACTTTCAATGAGCTGGGCCATCTACTCGTATGCCAGATTCACAATTAAAAAGAAGCCCTTTTCTATATTTTTATTTAATAATAATATAATTATTAAATAAAAAGATACAGAGTAAACATTGACTAGGTGATACAGGAACAACAGTGGTGTTGATTAATTTAATATTGAATAAATATATAACAGAAATTGAAACTTACTTCCATTTTCTGCACTGCATATTCTTGAGTCAATTGCTTTTTTGGATCTTGAAACCACATTTTAAGCACTCTATTTCTTATTTGAACAAATGCATGGCTTGAAGCACCTTGAAGGTCTGAGAAACACTCAGCCTCTAATGATGACATTTTGTCAAAAGGTAAACGGGACTGAAATGCCGCTCCTTCCAAACTGAAACAAATCATGTTCTGATATCAAGTTTCTTATATAAGTATCATAATTGTTACTATACAGTGGTCCTATTCATTTGGTAATAAAAGTTTGAAGTAAACTTTTGTCTGTTGCTCTTTACTTCTCTTTTAATTTAGGTTTAAATCCAGAAAAGATACGACTTGTTTTACTTACTACAGATTCTTTTACCTTATTTCTAGGAGAAAATTGACATTCTTGTATGGATTTATGCTATATTTTGAAGTTGCATCCACAATAATCCACATAGACAAACAGAAACTTGACACAAATCAGCATACAAGCATAGACACCATAATTATGAGTAGTCAAATACTACTCTATTAAGATACAGATTAGTACAATATAAGTCTATAAGTACAATAGACAAGTTTTCATATAAAATTATTTATAAAACAGCTTGAGAATTAAGTTAACCCAGAAAGAGACCATTAAGTATGTCATGGAGCAGTTTAGTGTGGACTTGAGTCACATGTACCAGTTTCCAAGTGAAAGATAAGTTTAATAGAATTTGAAGAGGCACCTAAAGAGGAGTTCAGGGGTAGGGCTGCACTGAGTCCAAATGTATTTTGTAGCCGTTGGTGTCTACATTCTCCTTCAAAACGCCTGGGATTCAAAATTAGAATCACATTTAAATTAGATTTTAGTAATAAATGACAGAGATAATTAGGTTTACCTGTTAAGCATTTCTTTGTAGTTGATTTCTTCAATGTCTTCATTTTTAGTATCTTGCGCAGCCTGAGCTGGCTTTTCGTCTTTCTTGGATTCTTTAACATCAGAAGGACGACTTGAGGATGATTCCCGCCGACCTGCGACGGTAGTGGGGCTTGAAGATGTTACTTTACTCCTCTCAGACTGATCAGACTCAGAATCGTCTTGTTTTAATTTTTCATCTAATTCGCGGTTCTCAACCTGAAATCGATAAACATAACCTCGCAATGTAAACAAACTACAATTAAAATTAAAAGACATTTTACATAGTTTTTCACAATATTATTACTTTCGCACGCTTTCTGCGACTCATGGTGATTAATTCGGATTTTATTTGTAGGATAAAACAGCAAAACAAAAGGGAAGAAATCGGTAAGTAGATACGCACGTACTAACAAAACAAAATAAACTTATTTTTTTTATTTATGTACCGAAACCAGAAGCAAGGCCATTGGCTCATCGCCTCATTAAAAAATAGAAATAATGAAATAAACTGTTTCCCAGTGCCAAACTGGACACTATAGTAAGCACGACTGAGGTGGCATGGGAAATGGAATATGGATGGCGCGAGTATGTATAATTTGTATTTGTATAAGCACCACCTTTGTCTTACGTGGTATACTCGTGCTGCCTATTTTCCTCACCACTTTTCTGCTTACTTTTGTAGCCGCAGACGTCCGATCGCCACGGCGGCCGCTCACAAACTGTTGCGGACAGAATCACTCCACTGACGTCACCCCCGTAAAGCCCGTGCGACCACGCCCCGCCTACCGCGGGGACATAGCTCGCTCCGTTAGCTGCTAAGCGTCTGCATTTTTGTAGTACTTTAGTAAGCGCGGAGCGAGCCTACATCATGCATTCCTGAACTGCAATTCAAACACACAACATTGTTTTACTTCTACTTGAAGACCTCCAAAGTGGTGACCCCGCAAGAAAACCACCTTCTGAAGAAAGGATCATCTCGAAACAAAATTCCTGCAGGATAGAAAACTCTGCTCGTCTGTTTAGCCGATCAAGCTCAGACAATATGGAAGATTGCAGTAAAGCAGCAGCAGCCAGCCATGAACTGAAGGAAGTATCCGGCCTCGCTTTGACACCAAGAATTCCACCACTCTGGCGCGACAGCTTAAGGCTATGGTTTGTCCAGTTTGAAGCCATCGTCTCGGCACAGAAAAAAGGCGACAAGGCGATGTATGAACTCGTCGTTGGACAACTGGAACGACAGGATATCGACGAAATAAGTGACATTTTACTAAACCCACCCGCTGACAACAAATACGACACCATCAAGAAGAGACTCCTCAACGTATACGAAGAATCTGAACAGAGGCAACTACAGCGACTAATCTCTGAAGTGGAACTTGGAGAATTGAAGCCATCACAATTACTAAGGCGTATGCAACATCTAGCTGGCAACAAAGTGTCTGAAACAGCGCTCCGCCTAATGTGGATCAGTCACCTGCCACCAGCAGCCCGTGCAGTACTGGCCATCAGTGAAAATATTGCCAAGCAGTCTCAACTTAGTGAGCTTGCGTTGGTGGCCGACAAAGTCGTCGAAAACTCCACACCAACAAACCCGATCTTCGCAGTCACTACAAGAGCGACGTCACCGCCACAGCCACAATCACCTACAAATGCATTCAGCGAGCTTCACTCAAAAATCGACCGCCTCACCCAAGAAATAGCTGAGCTGAAGACTAACCAACACCGAACGAGACCTTTCTATCGTAACGCATCAAGATCACGTTCCCGAGAGCGATACAATCAGAACCATCCCAGCCAAACTATCTGCTATTATCATCGTAGATTTGGAAATGCAGCCAGAAAATGCACACATCCCTGCAATTACCAGAAACCGGCGGAAAACTAAGCACAGCGTTGGATGCGGCGGAATCCGACGCCCACATTACTTCTCACCGCCTATTCGTCTATGACCGCAAATCACGGCTATCTTTTCTCATCGATACCGGTGCAAACGTATCGGTACTACCGCGGTTCGGCAACATCAAAGCCAAGCCTACGAACTTTTCACTATATGCCGCCAACAACACAGTCATTCCAACATATGGCGAAAAGACATTGGAGCTGGATTTGAAACTGCGTCGGCCTTACAAGTGGAAATTTATCATCGCAGCAGTGAGCAAGCCCATTATCGGAGCCGATTTTTTGAAGCACCACAAGCTACTCGTTGATGTTGCAAGCCGATGCCTTATTGATAAGGTGACAAACCTCTCAGTACAGGCACCAATAGTCAACGCAACGGAACCCACAATACGCAGCATCGACGTGGAACAAAAATACCATCGCATACTAGCCGCTTTCCCCGACATTACTCGCCCATCGTGCTTCAAAGAAACACCAAAACACAATGTTGAACACTACATAGAAACGAATGGCCCACCACTCCACTGCCGCACTCGTCCACTCGCACCGCACCGCTACATGGCCGTCAAAAAAGAATTTGAAGATATGATGCAGCAAGGCCTATGTCGTCCCAGCAAGAGTCCATGGTCAAGCCCACTACACGTGGTACCTAAGAAAAATGGGGATTTACGTGTATGCGGCGACTACAGACGTCTCAACACAGTTACTATAGACGACCGATACCCCGTACCACGACTTAAAGATTTCACGTACTTATTACACGGGAAGAAAATCTTCAGCACACTCGACCTAAACAGAGCCTACAATCAGCTACCAGTCCAAGAAGCTGACATACAAAAGACTGCCATCACAACACCATTCGGACTTTTCGAATTTCCCAGAATGGTACCAGGGCTCAAAAACGCAGGCCAAACTTTCCAACGATTTATCCACCAAGTTCTCAATGGACTCGATTTTGCATTCCCGTTCATCGATGACGTCATCATTGGATCAGAAAATGAAGAACAACATGAACACCATTTGAAAACAGTCCTACAAAGACTTGACGCCTATGGTATAACCATCAATCCATCAAAATGCGTATTTGGAAAGAAAAATTTGACATTCCTGGGATATGACGTGTCAACCGAAGGTATAAAACCACCACAAGAAAAAGTTCAAGCCATTACTGACTACCCCCGGCCAGCAAACATCGAAGAGCTCCGTCGATTCCTCGGTATGATTAACTTTTACCGTGACTCCATACCGAAGGCCGCAGAACTCCAAATACCACTCAACACTTACCTACATAACTGCAAAAAGCGGGACAAAACGAAGATCGAGTGGACAAAAGAGGCCGAAGAAGCATTTGAAGCGTGTAAGGCCAGCATACAGACCGCAGCCTTACTCGCTCACCCATCACCATCAATGTCAGAACCAATGACGCTCATGTGCGATGCATCCAATACATGTGCCGGCGCCGTCCTTCAACAGAGCACTAACGGCAAGTGGACACCGCTAGGGTATTTTTCGAAGAAACTATCCGACGCCCAACAACGATACAGCACTTTCGATCGCGAACTACTTTCAATCTACATGGCCGTTAAACACTTCAGGAAGCTATTCGAAGGACGAACACTCATCATCTACACAGATCACAAACCACTCACATATGCCATTCACAAACCGCCATCCGACAGCGAGACCCAACGACGCGCCCGCCAGCTACTTTTCATTAGCGAGTTCACAACTGACATAAGACACGTAAGCGGCAAAAACAACCCCGTAGCCGACGCACTATCACGCATTGAAACAATCGACGTACCTACATTAATTAATTTCGAAGAACTCGCTAGCGCACAAGAAAAGGACACCTGCCTACCCCAGATCTGCAACAGCCAATCGTCCAACGTAAAAATCAATAAGATCGTAATTCCCGGCTCGACAAAACCAATATACTGCGAAACATCAACAGCATACATCCGTCCTTATCTACCTGATGACTATCGTCGCATAGCATTCAACGCGCTGCATAATATTAGTCACCCTGGAATACGAACTACACGCAAGATGATACAACAGCAATACTTTTGGCCATCTATGAACACCGATATCGGAACATGGGCAAAAACATGCGTACCGTGCCAGCGCGCCAAAATACAACGACACACACACAGCGAACCCGCATCGTTCCCGCCAACCGAACGCTTTCAACATCTACACATAGATATAGTTGGACCGCTTACTACAACAGCGCAAGGACACAGATACCTACTCACGATGATCGACCGCGCGACTCGTTGGCCCGAAGCAATACCACTCAGTGAGATAACAGCGGAACAAGTTGCCAAGACGGTTTACGACCAATGGATAGCTCGTTTTGGTTGCCCTACAACTATTACCTCGGACCAGGGTCGACAATTTGAGAGCCAGCTATTTCAATCATTAACTAGACTACTAGGAATAGAGAAAACCAGAACGACCGCTTATCACCCACAAAGCAACGGGATAGTTGAACGATGGCACCGCACGCTTAAAACAGCACTAACCGCCCGTTTGCAAAACGGCGGAAAATGGACGGACGAACTGGCAACAGTGCTACTCGGCCTACGAAACGCTGTGCGTGAAGACACAAAAACGAGCGCCGCGCAGTTAACTTTTGGCACAGCCCTACGTGTTCCCGGAACCTTCATAACGCCTACCCAACCACAAAGTATACCACTACACGAAGATTTCGTTCATAAACTTCAAGCAACTATCAGAAGCCTAACTCCAACCACAGACACTACACACGAGAATAATCTGAAGACATTTGTACATCACGACCTAGCAACATGTGAAAACGTATTCGTCAGAGTCGACGCCGTGAAGAAACCACTTCAGCCTCCCTACGAAGGACCCTACCCAATCTTGGAACGAAATGATAAATTCTTCAAAATTAAGCTGCCTGGAAGAGAAACCAACGTCTCTATCGACCGTCTGAAGCCCGCCTACGTCCTGAAGCTGTGCACTACGCCAACTCACCCTGCAGTTGGAAACCAGAAGGATGCCTTAAAAAAGGCAGTTGGCAGTAAAGATCGTTGCGGAAACATGGTTGCCTTGAAAAAGGCAGTGTGTGACGACCATACGGACGCCTTGAAAAAGGCAGTTGGCACAGAAAATTTTCACACCCGCAGTGGACGTCGAGTCAAACCACCGGTACGCTTCGCTTGAGGGGGAGCCCTGTAGCCGCAGACGTCCGATCGCCACGGCGGCCGCTCACAAACTGTTGCGGACAGAATCACTCCACTGACGTCACCCCCGTAAAGCCCGTGCGACCACGCCCCGCCTACCGCGGGGACATAGCTCGCTCCGTTAGCTGCTAAGCGTCTGCATTTTTGTAGTACTTTAGTAAGCGCGGAGCGAGCCTACATCATGCAT
The DNA here is from genome assembly GCA_012273795.1 of Dendrolimus punctatus. Lineage (NCBI taxonomy): Eukaryota > Metazoa > Arthropoda > Insecta > Lepidoptera > Lasiocampidae > Dendrolimus > Dendrolimus punctatus. The sequence continues at coordinate 8,998,453 of CM022527.1, forward strand.
TCCTGAACTGCAATTCAAACACACAACATTGTTTTACTTCTACTTGAAGACCTCCAAACTTTAATGGAAGCGAGTATAATACCAACGAAATATTAGGCATTCAGTAAAGAGAAAATGCATTGTGTCAACTCAAAAATTTATATATAAAAAAGCACTAAAAAATTTGTAAGTAATAAAATACTTACAAATTTTTTGTCAATTTTTATTCCGATACATAGGTACTAATTTTAGTGAAGTAAATAATAATATTTTTAGGGGAGTAAATAATAATATTTTTTTAAAAAACGTTTAAAACAGCGCTATGTGCTATTTATTATTTTTGAGCACTAAAAGAGATGAAAATTCTTTGTATCTAGCACCAAAAACACTAAGTAAAAACTTACAAAGGCATCATTGAAGAAAATAGGCACGGGCACTTTAGTCCATTAAAATTTTACATGAGCTTTGCATTTCTTAGAGGACGCAATTTTATTTTTGGGACATGTTTAGGGAAGCTTAACCTCAAGCTTGTGGGGTTGCCACCCTTGTCCCCCGGCCGCCATCTTGGAAAAAGGGGTGAAAACACGTTTTTCGTGATATCTCGGAAACTATGCGTCTTACAAGGTTACAACTGCCAGGTTAAAACAAAGGCGATCAGGGCTCGAAAAACCGAGGCCATGATCGAGAAGTGGAGAAAACCTTTGGAGTCCCCGGAAGCTGGAGTGAAGACAGTGGAAGCCATACATCCCCATCTATTCAGATAGGTCTCGCGGGAACACGGGACCTTAACATATAGGATGACTCAGACACTTGCCGGACACAAGTGCTTCTGTGAGTCACTAATGACTCAAAAGGAGGCCGCCGAGAGAGAGAGCGGAATAGGTCATGCAGGCAGCCTCCGTCGATAGATGGAGGCGCGGAGACGTCGCTAGGCACTGAATTGACCCTCATCAGTCTTTAAAATTCATCCTGATGGTAATGTGGCGCCACCCTAATTTAATGCAGTTCTATGAACACTTTTTCATATAGAGTGATGGTTCTCCTTGACTCTACCCTCCATAGTTTTGTGGGTAATTTATCGGCCTCTTTCTTTATTGAAAGAGAAACCGGTTGCTGTTATGTATAAGCATCCCACACATACTCGTGCAGGCGGCACTAGACACTGTATTCGGTGTCCCTCCTTATCCATGACTGGTGTGTGTCGCAAGAAAATACATTCCCCTGCATAATCGAAAAAAGGTGCAGACGGCGTTGGCGACGTGACGGCTGATGCGTAACATCATGCTCTGACCGTCCTTGAGTTAAATCGCTAAAGAGCGCTTGAGTTACTGCGTTGAAGCGCTCTTACATCTAACCTGTCGTCTACATTCAAATGATCAAATAAGTGCGTTTGCATACTCCCTCGCCATTTTCCTGCCTATTGGCGTAAATAGTAAAAATAAGATAAAAGACAGATAAAACTTATACAAAAAAGACATAGTAGGAAGAAAACAAAAAAGTGTTTTGGTCAAGAGCTTCTTATATTTATTATTCAACAATAATATAGGTATCTAACTTTACTATACATTGGACGACTTTTATCGTTTTATTTTCCGAAATCGGTGTTAAAACGCATACATGTTTTATTGCAATTCAGATGTCTACAATGATTTCCTGAAATGATTATACAGAGGTCCTTCATCAGCATAGCCAGCTACTTCTTGCGGAATGATAGCACCTTCTTCAATTGAACCACAAGGTCTGCACATACATTCTAAGGGTGCTTTTGTTGACACCTGTAAAAAGTTCAGTATGGTTATAATCCCTTTATGGTGTTACTTAGTTCAATTATCTAATAATATCCAAGCGTATTCGTAATTACCTTTCTAAATCGCTTGTCTTCGCTCTTAGCATCGGGACAGAACAAAACCACGGTAGCTTCTCTCTCCCCAGATTCCTGGCAACAGTTGCATGTCCTTTCCATTTGCCATATCTTGCTTCCTGACACCTTGAATGAAATGTACCTTTTTATTAAAAGGTTTAATACGCACATGATTTACCCAATTTGTCAAACTCTTCCTATAATAAGAGTCTTTACGGGGATATATAGAATATAGAAGCGATGATTCATTCTACTTGATTTATGACGTGGCAAAGCCGCCCTGGAATCATTATCTTTATTACAGCTCTTAGAGCAACCCCGATTGGTGTGATACCACGCTTCCCCACAATATCGACGTAAAATGGGTCGTGTATCGTGCGATGAGTGAGAATTCCGATGCCCCCCCTCCTCTTATCCCATGTTCCTAATCAATTCCCCAATCCCATTCCACCAGTCTGATCTCTTCTATCCCATTCCATCCTATAAGTTGGCAATGCATTGGCTAAATCCAAGGTGTTGCAAATGTCTATAGGCGACGGTGATCACTTTCATTTAGTTGGGCCGTCTGCCTGTTTGCCAACTTTGCAATAAAAGAATGATATATAATAGCAACTGATTGCGGGATCTATCTTTCTCACTTTGTGCTATCTTGGAAGTCCAGCATTGTCTCACATATCCTGACATCACAATTGCTTTCTTGGGGACCCAAGAGGTTTTACTCCAAGGACAGAGATAATATAAATTATAGATTCATACCTGTACATAACTCGTACATTTCCCGATACAGGCAAAAGATGGAATCGCCTTCGGTTTGCAACCACGATGTTTAAGGACGTGAATAACAGGAGTCATTTGGCATTCTTGACCTAAGAAACAAAATTCGATAAAGGAGACTAATGTTGCTGTAAAAGCACTTAATTTATTTGAGAGGAAATTGATGACGTTATCTCATTTTCTTGCTGTGATCAAGGTAGATTGGCACATTAACAAATTCAAGCTACGTCTTTCATTTTGGCATTTTACTATAAGTACTATCAGCAATCAGCACGTGCTAATTGTAATATCAATGTAACATTTCATTTAATAGCTTTTAGTGTAATTCACGTTTGACTTCAATTTCGTTTTCGCAAAGATTGAAGACAATTTTGTAGGCATCGTGAAATACAAACTCCGGTAATGAGTTCCTCTCTTTAACGGTGTGCATGACGAGAATATAAACAAAAAATAAGAATAAAACATACCTGGAGAAAGCTGAACCTCTTGAGCTGTAACTGGTTTATCTTGTATATGAACTGTAGACAAAAGTACTAAACTAAGAAATAGGGATTCAATTAGTGTCATAATTATAAATGGTCCTCAGAATTAAGCGGTGATTATTGTTTGGAGGCCAAAGCTGATGTGTAGATTGTAGAGGGAGTAGCAAGATTTTATAGGGTTTCAGGTATCATATAATATGACAATTATGTGTATAGTTAACATTAAAAGCCATTTAAGCAACATAATTTTCTATTGGAATCACACTGCGTTCCAGCTGTGTTTACAAACCTTAATAGTTCTTTTCGTTGTAAGGGGGAAAAACACCCACTGAGTAGCAGAACCCAAAATTTGATATTTGTTAAATGTGTCCGGTAATTTTTATGAGAAATTAAATATTTTTCTTTCAATATACAATGTAAAAGTCGTAGTAGCGTAACGACTAACGCACGCGTCCCAAACTCAAAGAACGCGGGTTTAAATTCTTGTCATAACGCATGCCCCCCAGTTCGACAGTCTTCTGACCTAATGTGCATATTTTTACAATTACCACGTAACAAAGGTGAAGGAAAACATCGTGATGAAACCTTCACAACGAGATAACCGATGTGTCAAGCCCACCAAGACGGGTATACTTCTGTTCCTCTATAGTAGGAGGCCCGAGCCCAGTAGTGTGACGTTTATGAGCTTTATTTTATTCAAGTGAAACTTCTTTATCGGCGTTGGAAAAAAAATTACCGTCACATTTTTCGGTACGCGTCTCGTCACATTTTTCGGATACCTACGCGTCACATTATTTTGCAGGATGGCCGAGTGTAGGATGGTGGTTGCGTAGCAACGAGTTGTTGATAGATGGATTGTGAGACGAGCATTGTAATATTTCTTTACTTTATTGTGTATATACGAGTTTGATGATTTATAAATAATTTATTGAAGTGAAACTTCTTTATCGGCGTTGGAAAAAAAATACGGTCACATTTTTCGGTTACGCGTCACATTTTTTCCGTTACGCGCCATCTTTTTCATGTCCCTACCACGGTCGATTCGAACGAAGAGTAATTATATGGTAAAATGACATAATATCGTGAATAAAGTTTCACTTCTGCACAAATTTATTTCTGATACAATGTCATAATAAAAATCGTCACAACGATTGTTAATTCCATGCACTGGCGCAATGGCGCTACATATTGGTGTAGAACTTTTATATTAGAGTTGATTTTTAAAATGTGTGTACATATTTGTGTGGAGTGTCATTAGTTAGATCTTGAACAACCAAGATGATGTTCTTTAATGACTTCTTAAGTGAAGTCAATTAGCTTGCGCTCCCTAGGCCCCTGCGCTCAGGGGCCACGCATACACCCTCGTGTAAAGACGACCTTGACTACGAAGCTCGTAAAAAAGCATTTGCATAATGTATATAAGTAAAAACATTTGACATAATTAAATTTATCATGAAGTATCTTTTAGAGGTAGGCACTTAATACATTTCATAAGTCTTTCTATTTAGGTACTAAAAACGGCTAAATAAATAAAAGGCTTTAAAAATCGTTGCTTCTCTGTATATGAACAAAATTGATCGGAAATATATACTTAGTTTGTGGTACAGAATAATAGTGTAGGTAGACCCGGAAACAATTAAACATTATAGAGCAAGAGCCCGTGAACGCCAGACCTTCGTTATTTTATAAAAGCTAAAAGTTTGTCAGCGCATGCTCCCAACACAGGTAAGAATGATGGACTATTATGAAGTTTGGGCTACCGTGGCTTTGGCAGGTAAACGGTACTAAAGGTGTGTAAAATACCGATCTAAATTCATCAAATAATAAAGTGTGATTTTTTGGTATTACCTTCAGAATATTATTAAAAGTCACGTTATTGATTGCCAGACACTTAACATCGTGGCAACCCTTTGCCAGACACCCCTAATGTTCATGAAATTATAATTCTACTTATGTTATAGTATACAAGCTGATTATTATATATAACACTTAGGTCATAATTAGATGATGTTTCCTCATCAGCCAGACATTTTTGATAGTTCCAACCCCTTGCCAGACAATGATGTAGGGTCGCTGTAGGAGCGAGCGCGAGACAGTATATAGTCTAAGCGCCCATGAACCCCAGACCTTCGTTATTTTATAAAAGCTGAAAGTTTGTCAGCGCATGCTCCCAACACAGGTAAGAACGATGGACTGTTATGAAGTTTGGGTTACCGTGGCTTTGGCAGGTAAACGGTACTAAAGGTGTATAAAATACCGATCTAAATTCATCAAATAATAGTGTGATTTTTTGGTATTACCTTCAGAATATTATTAAAAATCACGTTATTGATTGCCAGACACTTAAAATCGTGGCAACCCCTTGCCAGACACCCCTAATGTTCATGAAATTATAATTCTACTTATGTTTTAGTATAAAAGCTGATTTTTATATATAATATTAGGTAATAATTAGATGATGTTTCCTCATCAGCCAGACATTTTTGATAGTTCCAACCCCTTGCCAGACAATGATGTAGGGTCGCTGTAGGAGCGAGCGCGAGACAGTATATGTATAGTGGGTGCGAGTGAGATGGCGAGATAGGTCTATCGCGATCCCTCACTGCGCAGTTCTTATTTCTACTGCGCATGTATTGTTTAGTATTTAGTACATGTTTACATCAGCTAAAATAATCTTATATGCTATCTTCAAGTATTATTAATTGAATAGTTATTATAAATTAACAGCATAAAATATTTCGAATATATACAGACTATAAAGTATATTCAATATATTATTAGTGTGTTATAAAAAAAATGTGGTTGGTATATAAAAATGGGGTTCTAAGGGGTAGATGGAATAATAAGCAACAAACCAGTCAATACATAATTTATTGAAATCTAATACTGGTACAGGTAACAAGGCACACTTTGGAAGTTTCTACAAACTGCCTTACAGCTTATCTCCTATATAACATCAATACATAAATGCTCTGTTCTCTCAGAGCTTCCTTGTTATACCATTACAAAGGTGGTTTGCTACAGACACACCATCCTACCCAAGACCCTCTAGGCTAGCTAATTTCAGGGCAGGGTAAATGCTCGAAGAGAAACGTTCACTGAGAAGGTAAGTTAGGGATAAACGAATCTGATTTGACGCTGGTTAGGGGACAATGCACTCTAAATATATATTGGGTAATAATTAACCACTTATTATTTCCTCTTGGTATGTACCTACAACTGAATCGCCGTGCTAAAACACATTATTGAAATGTGGCATTAATTTAAATTCCTAAATTCGCGTGCCAAAATGGTTAACTAAATAAGAATATAACAATTTGGACTATAATTTAAACTAACATAAAAGTAGGTAGAATTACTAACCGAGGAGGCTTAATAAAAGGAGTCTAGTGAAGGTCCTGGACAAACCGTGTTGGCTCCAAAGACGGCGCGAGGTATTGGCCTGTCTACTACTCCCATTCTGGAATGATTTATTTCGCCTGAACAGTTGGAAATAAAACCTAACCTGCTAACTTGTAACTTGATGTTGGATGCTACTTACATGTCTACAAGATGTCCGCTACGCATGTGTCAACTGGGTATTAATCAACTTCTTCTTCATTATATCTTGTCCTGTTGCAAGACCTTCCCAGAAGGATACAGCAGGTGGCGTCCATTTAATTTATTTTTAATTATCATTCGTTAACTTCATTTATTAGACAAGTTTTACTCACAATCACTCTATACATTACGCTAGCTCGTAGCCGAACTTCATGCCCTGAAATTAGCTAGCCTAGAGGGTCTTGGGTAGGATGGTGTATCTGTAGCAAACCACCTTTATAATGGTATAACAAGGAAGCTATGAGATAACAGAGCATTTATGTATTTATGTTATATGGGAGATAAGCTGTAAGGCAGTTTGTAGAAACTTTCAAAGTGTGCCTTGTTACCTATACCAGTATTAGATTTCAATAAATTGTGTATTGACTGGTTTGTTGCTTATTATTCCATCTACCCCCTTAGAACCCCATTTTTATATACCAACCACCATTTTTTTTATAACACACTAATAATATATTGAATATACTTTATAGTCTGTATATATTCGAAATATTTTATGTTGTTAATTTATAATAACTATTCAATTAATAATACTTGAAGATAGCATATAAGATTATTTTAGCTGATGTAAACATGTACTAAGTACTAAACAATAGATGCGCAGTAGAAATAACAACTGCGCAGTGAGGGATCGCGATAGACCTATCTCGCCATCTCACTCGCACCCACCATACACATGCTGTCTCGCGCTCGCTCCTACGGTCGCTGTAGGAGCCAGCGCGAGACATACACACATACATCATTGTCTGGCAAGGGGTTGGAACTATCAAAAATGTCTGGCTGATGAGGAAACATCATCTAATTATTACCTAAGTGTTATAATAAAAAAATCAGCTTGTATACTATAACATAAGTAGAATTATAATTTCATGAACATTAGGGGTATCTGGCAAGGGGTTGCCACGATTTTAAGTGTCTGGCAATCAATAACGTGATTTTTAATAATATTCTGAAGGTAATACCAAAAAATCATACTATTATTTGATGAATTTAGATCGGTATTTTACACACCTTTAGTACCGTTTACCTGCCAAAGCCACGGTAACCCAAACTTCATAATAGTCCATCGTTCTTAAAACTTCTTAAACTTAAACTTTCAGCTTTTATAAAATAACGAAGGTCTGGGGTTCACGGGCTCTTAGACCATTAAGGATGGCCTCCATACTAAGGATTAAAAATTTATTTTCATGCTTACTATTATGTATAGTCGTGGGAGATTAGTAAGTTCTAATAAAGCAAAAACGTTTTCTAATTACTTTTTCAATGAAGTCAATACCAATATTAGCCAAATAGTTACTTCTAAAATCATAGCCAACAATAAAGCTCCGCCAACGCTCGCAGTAAAGCACTATATACGCCGTCTCCTACAGTTGTATAGTGTAACAACAGATCTGCCGAAGTTACACCAGTGGAAGTTCGGCTATATAAATACTCTAACAATTTTTTAAAGGCCGATTCCTACATTTTAGCGACAAGTCATTTATTTGCCTTAAACAAGTAAAACCCTTAAATTAGATAGGTGACCACAGGTGTGTCTTTCCACTAAGTCTGATAGACGGTGTATATCAGCAACTCTTCTCAAAAATCAATCAATAACTCTTTATTGTAGACTAATAAAAAAAGAACTAACAGACTAAAACTATGTATAAATCCAACAGGTAAGTTTGAACCATCTGTAGTGTTATGATCTAGGTGCCGACAAAAACAAATTCACACCTGCGGCCCTGTATAAACACATTTTATTACCTTTTCGACATTTGGACTTCTTTTGTTTACTTTGTGTTTAAAATTTGTAATAAAAAAGCCCATTATGTATTGTAATCTTTTATGGCAATCATTAGAAAAGTGTGATTCTAGTGAATTCGATCACACGGCCGAGCAGACGTATTGCATTCGTGCAGTATAAAGCAATGCCTTGATTGATGGACGAGGCAGTCGAGCGATAATAACAAGCGAAGCAAGACGTATGTTACATTCGCTAATCTATTTGGTGACGGACTTTGCGCTTGTTATTGAATTGTGCATTACGTTTTGACTGATTGTGTTCAGTTATATTTGTACCTGTGTTATACGTGTTTGTATAGTTCTAATAAACTGTATTACAATTCCAACGGCATTTTAATTCGAGTCTCGCGACTCGTAACAGTAGGGTACCCGCAGTTTATAAAATGGTTCTTCCATCTCTCTCTTTGTTTTTCAAAGTCATTGTTCTCATAAACTGCTCTTTCTATATGGACAAATACTGCTCTTTCTAAATTGACACAGAGATGAAGTCTGTATAACGCTACAAAGTCATGTAGTGAAATTGCGGAAAAAATTAAGTTTAGCAGTGGCTGTCATACATCTAAGAATTGATCAGATCTCTCCTTTTAAATTAATGTACTCTGTTATCAGATCTTTTTTATTGCCGGAGTACGGCAGACAAGCTGATGGCCCAACTGTTATGGAAATTGGTTACCGTCACCTATAAACATTTGCAACACTAAAGGTGCTACCAATGTACTGCCAGACTCGTACTTGGGGCAGGAACCTGGCCACTAATGCCGGAACACAACTCAAGGTTGTTATTGCGGCATACTCTAGAGTTCTAGACTAGGGGTGGTAGCCACCCAGGCAGGCAAATGCCCGACTACCTGGCAAATCTTTCTTAAAGATCTTAATAAACATAGCAATGTTTCTAAATGAGTTTTATGATAAAGTTAATAGGAATCCAAATGAAGTCAGAATGTTTAGACGGATGTATGCGTTAACCAGGCATTGGCAAAAAAATAATGTTTGCAGCACATTGAGGCTAACAGACTAATCTTGGTGATAAAAATAAATATTTTCAAAAAGACAGGTCATTTCAGTATATGGAATCAAAAACGTTATATAAGTGCGAGTGAACACTATGGAAAGGTTAGGCTCCGCGCAAACTGGCTACCGACCTCACATGTGGCGAGTCCCTACGAAATGTATGAAAAAGCGTGTGAACTGCTTGTAGCTGGCCACTAGTTGCTGTAATTGGTGGTCCGTGTGCACCCAGCCTTAATGTGTAAGAAGCAGCGTATATCGGTAGTCATCTGATGACTGGTTTAGACGCATGAACTAAATGTAAGATGTAAATCATTGCAACATACCTACGTAGTATCCTATAATAGACTGGAAGACCTAAAAATGGAAGTGTTGATAAAAATCACTTTCAATAAGGATTTATTTCAATAAATTGGGTCATGCAGTTTTTGCGATATGGGATTCCGTATACCGAAATAAAATTTGTGTGTGTAGAAAACACGGTAGTAGCTCAGTGGCTTCCGCTATCCACGTATTATTCCAATGACGTGGGTTCGAATTCTAATCGAAGAGCAGGCGCCGTTTAAGCTGTCCTGACCTAATAGGTACACGCATATTATGTTGAAATTACTGTTATGCTGACTATGAAGGAAAATTTCGTAAGGAAGCCTTGCACCTCGACATTACCAATTTATGAATGCAGTCAATCTGTCTTAGAAAAGCATAGCACGCGTTCCATTTCGAGTTCTCTTAAAATGGTGAAGGTGAGGCCTAATAGCATGCATATTTTTATCCCTAATTTTTTTCTGTCTGCGTGGTGAATTTTTCTTAATTTAAATGTTTCTTTTAAGTTTTTCAATCAATTTGTTTTTGAAGTGAAACTTCTTTATCGGCGTTGGAAAAAAAATACCGTCACTTTTTTCGGTTACGCGCCATCTTTTTCTTGCCTGGCTTTATTTATTTAACCAATTTCTGTAAGGTTGTATATAATAGATCATTTTTCGAAAAATAAGGTCATAAAGAAGTTTCACTTCTTATGTGAGTACACTAGTACACGCACACCTTTTTTAATATCAATATTATTGATATTTTACTACATGACTTTTCTATAGAAATTAGATAGAAATACTATTAAAAAGAGTACATTGAATACTATTAGTCCTATGGGAAAATCATTGAAAAGATATGTCGGCGAGCCATCGCCAAGGATGATTTATGTTGACACTTGCAATGACACTTTAGCGGAGTGTTGCATATCTATGGTTGCAGGCGACCACAATAATAACCGAGACGGGTCGAGACATGTTTTTGGGGTTGTTGATCAAAATAGTACAATTAACATTGGATACGGGATGGTGTGGTCGCTGGGGCATCGAGCGTGCAACAAATCGCTATTATCAAAGTGCATTGTGATTTAGAAAAGATGACTGGCATTTAAACAAATGTAACACTATATTGGCAATGATCACGAAAGATGTCAATTCCATGAAGACACCCATATACATTATGCCATACCATGATAACTTCTGATGAATAGGCTCGTCATGAGCTTATACGGCTCTGACGAGCTTACATCAGAAGTGGGATGTGAAATCATGCCCACGATGAAAGCCATGCTAAACATAATAGTTTATGCTCACGATAGAAAGTATGCCAATGTGATCGAGACGTGCCGATGTATTATCGGATGCTGCCGATAGCGATAACAATGGAGAACGATTGGCTTGTGGTGGCCGTAGGCGGGATCAGCAGCGGCATAGTGGTGATGCTTTGAGGTTATGAAATGCCAGACAGCAAGCTGGCTTGCCGAATTGTTGAGGCTGGCGTTTTGACGGTGCCCGTGGCGCGACAACTATTTGCCTGCACGTGGTAATAATACCGTCGGTATCATTGGCGCAAGGTATGATTACAAAGGATCCATACTGATGCTAGTACTGTGAGTAGAAGAGCGATTTTTTTATGGATCATGGTAAGCTACAAATTATGTGCTTGTTCCAGCAGGCACAGATGGTATGTAATTATTTATTATTATTATTTTAGTGAGCATTATGCTTGTTGGAAATCGAATCTATTCGATAATTATGATACAATGCACATCACTAATATATGTCGATGTCACTAGTTCTCTTGCACAAATGGCTTCATGTAGAAAACTGAGTTCACATAAAGTATTTCAATATTAAACATTCATAATTGAGTTAATTCTTTCATTAATATGCTAAGGACCTCAGAACATAACGATGCTAAGTAATATAGTGAGTTCTTCTTTCCTTTTTTGAAGAAGTTATGGCCCAACTTAATCTGAATAGTTTTGCCCAATATCACAGTCGGTGGTAAAATGTCAGGTGCATATAAAAATATAGAGACAGAACGAAAATTTGACTGGTAATCTGCCAAATCACTTTCTGAGCTCCCGCAGACAACACAAGATATGGAAAGTTACACTAACTACACTATAGATAAATTTTACTTATTGTTAAAAAAAATGTAATGATATATGTGTAGGTATATAGCTGGGACTGGAGAAAGTCCACATTGATCAGTTGGGAAAAACCTTTGTGTAAGATGCTGTAGAGGGGAGCAATCTGAAAATTTAAAATATTTTTTGTAATTGGAAATCCTAATAGCTGAACCAACAGGACCACTTTAAGATAGTCTTGATACATTGGTGAAGAACTAAAGGTGGTCTGGCCAACGGTCTGGCATAAGTTTACAGAGCAATTGATTAGCATCTGCAATTTTTTTCATGAATATCTAGTATTAGAAGAACAATAGTTTTATAGGCAAGACTTTCAAATAAGAACTCAAAAAAAAAAGGATATTTATAATTATAAAAAAAATGTTAGATCAAAGATAACTGATACTAGGTACTTGCTTTCAGGAAGTGGAAAGCATTTGTGCATCTCATAACTAGATGTGTATTAAATTTGAAAGAATTGCTCTAAGACAGAGATTCCCAAAGTTCAGTTTCCCTGGGGTCAACATAAACAAGAACTGATTTTGTGAATCAATGAGGTCCAAAAACCCCTATTAATTAGCATAAGTTCTTATTAAAAAAAAAAAAAAAAAAAAAAAAAAAACAAGTTACTGTTAAGATGTGTTACATGCACCCACTTTTTAAGTATCATTGTTGCATAAAAAAAAAACTGAGAATAGGATTTTATTTTAACAAGTTAGTAATCTGAGGTATCAGTTTATTTCAGAGAAAGGAGTCTCTTGCACAGAATAGTTTGGGAATCTCTGGCCTATGATATCTTAAAGGAAATAATCTGAAAACCTTTATCTCTTTATAAAAATTTGTCTGATAGAAGCTGCCTTGGATGGGAGCAGGCTGCGGAGAATAGTATCCCAATCAATACATACAACCTGGAGACTTTTACTTGGAGAAGATTTCATTATTGCTACAGCGATCCCCTGTAGGCTCTTAGCTTGAATGCAATCCAGTTTAATGGAAGCGGATTTATTGCAAGATTCCAATATGAAACAAGCATAGTTATAGTGGCTGCAAATGATGGCATCATTATAGTTGTTTGGCAAGTAAAAATTTAAGCTTTATTGTTGTCATAGGTCATACTATCCTCATGGTCGAGTAACATTAATCTTTGTGTAAAAAATAAATTAGGATATCTTGCAAAGACCACTATGACCCATATTAGGAAATAAAAAAAAAAGAAGTGAATAATTTAGTTTTCATTAGAAAATAATTACCAAATGGAGTATTGTTATTTTTTTCTTCTTAAATGTTATTTTCCAAAGTTATGTAACTTGTATTGATGGCACATTTCACTGATCAGAAAGAGCATGAAATAACATAAATTTCATCAGAGCATAGTACAGAATACCTAAAGTAGATAGTGACAATAATGAAGGAGCAAATTTATTTCAGTAAAATTAAACTCTATTCCTTAATAAGTTAAGCATTCGTTTGCTTGAGTTATTTAGAATGCTATGAGATAATGTTGAGAGAGAGTACAATGTATAATTTCATTTAACAGTTCCACTAATCGCTTGCAGTTTTAGTTATTTATTATTTGTACAGGCCTATGGCTTCGCAACTGGGCCTTTGGGCCCGATCTTGGTTTGCAGTATGGTTTCTTGATTTTCGTAGGCCTATGTCTAGCACAGCTGAACTGTGGGTCGACTGGTGCCTTTCAACGGAATACTTGTGGCAGCTTAGGGGGCCACATTTGACTATACAGTTCACATTTTTCATGGAACGCATAATTGCTACTCAAAGACTGTCAATATCCTAATACTATTGTTCATATTGGAGTGGTTTTGCACATTCTTGGAAAATGAAACTGCACAGCACAGCATCTCCTTTCGGTTCTCGCCAAAAACTCCGCAGTTCTAGTTAGTTTCATTGTGACACAGTGTTGTTGCTACTTGTCATTTCTAAAATATTGGTTTCCTCACCTCTAGAATATCAGGTAGTGCTTTGTCACTATTGAAATGGTAATAATAATGTGTAATAATTTCATGGTATCGATATATGAGAATGACTGTATTTTCCATCACTAATAATTTACAGAAATTTGTGTTTGTAATAGACGATGTAAGCGAATGTCATGGATGTGTATACATTTTATTTTTCAAGTTTATCTTTCAAGAGATTTGACATGAATATCAGGCTTACTTCGACAGCTTCTATGGTTGAGTGGGCTAAGCCTCTATCGATCGAGCTCTATGTGATTCAAGGGCTTGATTTGGCAAATTTCGTAAACAACTTTTCCGTTATTTGCTGCGGCCTCGATGTCTGGAGTTGGCTCTGGAGTGGCCCGCGGTATATTACCCATAGCTTGCTTAATTTGGGGATATATGGTATGCGTTTGTTAGTCTGTCTATTATTATTAGAATAGGTATTAGAAAAAAAAATACTGAAATTAAACTTAAATTTAACTTAATTTAAAAAAAATGCTTTCTGATGTTACAAAGAATTAGGTATTCAGAATTTGGTTAATGTACTTGACACATAAATTCCCATAGGATGTATTCCATCGGTATTCTGATTGGAGATTGAATGGAGCACATAAGTGGTGAATAACATGGGAACATTGTTTTGATTGAGTTTTAGTGGCACAACAAGCGCAACCTGAAATGACAAGATTAAATTCACATGATTGAAGTGAAATCCAACACGCACTATGGAGGAAAGGGCAACCACAACTTGCTACACCTGTTGTCAGTTCCGGGACTGGGGGACTACTGGCCCAGGCAAGAAGGGATGTGGCAGAGCAGCGGTCAAGAATGTTCATCGGTGTCCATGTCGACCTACCGGGAGTACCTCGCAGACATCTGGTGAGCAGATTCCTTTTTATTTGGTTGTGGATGATCTTGTTCTTTAAAAAAAAAAAAAGGGGTAATTTGACAAACTGGCAACTACGGTGCCGACAAACCTTGTTTATCCAAGTGGTACAGGTGGTAGAAATATTCAATTCACTACTCAAATGAAAAGTGATGTAATTATAATTAATGAACAAGATACTCTACAATCAGAAGCATGTAATCAACATATGTAATAGCAGCAAGCGTGGTTACTGATTGCATTCGCCGGACAATCCACAAACGAACTGGTCGGTTCTGGTCACGAAGAGTGTCATTCGGACGCTACACCCAATAGGGTTAGTTTGATGAATGCACTCGTCCACTCCAGAAAGTTTTGGGGAGTGGCATTGGGCGCTATAGACAGCGCAGTCAGTATGATGAACGCATTCCACCAGGTGGAAGGGGACAGTGAACTGGACCAGTTTAGAAGTCTGTGGGGAGTTTTATCCAAGACGCTACACCCTACAAGGTTAGTTTGAAGGATACACTCCGCCACATTCAGAGGCAAGTGCCATTCAAGACGCTACACCCAACAAGGTTAGTTTGAAGAATACACCCGCTGTGCTATTCAAGACGCTATACCTAACAAGGTTAGTTTGAAGAATACACCGCGCCGTGCTATTCAAGACGCTATACCTAACAAGGTTAGTTTGAAGAATACACCCGCCGTGCTATTCAAGACGCTATACCTAACAAGGTTAGTTTGAAGAATAGACCGCGCCGTGCTAATTCAAGACGCTATACCTATCAGGGTTAGTTTGAAGAATACACTTCGCCGGGTTACAGTGTCATCCGGGCCACACCCTGAGGGGTTGGTTGAGAGGATTCACTCGTTCGGTCCAGACGTTGGTTCAATAGACCAAAGGGATAGTGACATCCGCGCCATGCCCCGGGGGGATGGTGGGAAGGATTCACTCGTACGGTTCAGACGTTGGTGCGACAGACCAACTGAGAGGAGCCCAGATCGGGGCCCAGACACGGTGCGGATTGGTTGAAAGAATCATTTACCCAGTTTGACCACTTTATTCCGGGGGTCTTCGTGGTTGGGGTCGGGATTACGCTTGCTGCACTCGCTAAATGTAGTTATTGTTAGTTGCATGTTCATGAAAGCAAATTTAGATTTAAATGGTCCATATAGAATGATATAATTCCTGTCAGTCATGTATCAGTCGAAGTCAATGTTAATAATGATGATAATGAGATGAAATTTCGGTGTGATCTCTAGTGAAGTACTTTATTGGCCATGTTGAGAAAAGAGTGTTAGAGGTCCGGTTTGGGGTGTAGTCTAAACAGACAGTATGAGCATTGAGTCAGAAGCAGCTGGACTCAAGTGAGAGTAATTGCAATTGTTGATTGGTCGTGGCAATAGAGGTCCTACCTTGAGAGGTTTAAAATTAAGAAGTTTTAAAAGTTATATTGTATTGGTTTTATAGAGAACAGAAAGGACTGTGATACATGGCTCTGGCAAATAATTTTGTGGTTCTGGTTTATTATTCTTTGGGTTCAGACTAATGATTTTTATAGCACAGAATAATAATTTGAGTATTCATCATTTGTCAAATTTCTAGCACTTAAGAGTTGTCATGCATAAATCATTAAATTATGATATCATATTTGAAATAAAGAGTCTTGCAAGAGTTCAAAAAAAATCTTATATTATTGAACATTACAAAGTTGATTCAAGTAGAGTCATCCAGTAGTGGCAGGATGGACGAGCGGATGTCCTGGTGATTGGAATTTGTTTGTTTCAGAAATACAGTAACGCCCGAGGACGGTCGCTTGTCAGTCTGGCCGTGTCGGCGAGCCATCGCCAAGGATGATTTATGTTGACACTTGCAATGACACTTTAGCGGAGTGTTGCATATCTATGGTTGCAGGCGACCACAATAATAACCGAGACGGGTCGAGACATGTTTTTGGGGTTGTTGATCAAAATAGTACAATTAACATTGGATACGGGATGGTGTGGTCGCTGGGGCATCGAGCGTGCAACAAATCGCTATTATCAAAGTGCATTGTGATTTAGAAAAGATGACTGGCATTTAAACAAATGTAACACTATATTGGCAATGATCACGAAAGATGTCAATTCCATGAAGACACCCATATACATTATGCCATACCATGATAACTTCTGATGAATAGGCTCGTCATGAGCTTATACGGCTCTGACGAGCTTACAGATATATTTAATTCATAAATAAATGTATTAATTTAAAGCTTTGTTTATTAAACATTTTATTACAACACGAGAAAATAACATCTTATTCTTCTAAAAGCTCTTGACCAAATTCATATATTATAAGTTAATAAATTAACTATTAAAACCAAACGGTTATCCATTTATTGTTAGTTTGGATATTTCGGTCAATTTCAATCCACCTTATAATTAAGTATTCATCTGCTAAAATCTCCACACTTGTGACATTTGCATTCATCAGGTTCACGAAGCCGGACTTCCATTAAAGCGTTGTCTTCATCTTCAAGGCGCACGCCGTCTGGAGTGTAACAATGTGTCAGAGTAACCAATCTTTCACGAAGGTAGTTCTCTCTACAGCAGAAGCATTCCTGCAAATATATATTTATTTATATTTTTTAACAAGTTTGTATTTTACCGTATTACTTGCAAAATGCTAAAGATTTTTCTTTAAAAATGGTATAATAATTGTATTAAACAAATACCTTTAAGAAACCAGTTTGTGTAGCCACTGATGGATGAACCTGGCTGGTGCACATTCCTTCGCATTTGTTCACACTGACCTCACCACTGCATGATCTTATTAATCTCCCCATGTCGTCATACTCTTCTGCAAAAATGAAATTGGTTTTTGTTTATAATTGGAGAAGACTGGTTTACGACCTATGTCAATGGCAAGTAGATGCACCAGGATTAAATTGATGTAGTACCTTTGGTAACGTGTACTTCGGTAGAGATCGTTTCACAAGTTTCTTCAGCTGAGCTATTCAAAATTATTAATAACAATAATTCGAAAGTAAAGATTAAAACATTTCTAGACTCTAAGGACCTCATGATTTCCTTGTACTTATCCCAATACGACTACTTTCGAAATAATGTGTAGATCCAACTTGATTTACCCTTTTATATGAAAAATTGAGATATTGCAGAGGAACCCCTGGGTTGTTACATGGCTATTATGAGTGAAATTACTTGTTTCCTAGCAGGGTGGTTCTTTAAAATTATTACTTATATTCTACAAATAGTCCTGAATATTTTCATATACATTTTTTTCTTTAGTACAGTTGGATTATGTATATGTTGACTGTTTATTGTAAAACTTTCCCGAATGTTTAGTAATTATCAATTAATCTGTGAAATATGACTTTTCGAGTTGCGAAAAAGCCTCCATATGTCATCAGTAGGTAAAGAGTACATTGAATAAAATGTAGGCTAGGCTTAAAGGTTCTGGTTACAAGTCCATGGAGTAATAAAAACTTTATTTTTTAACAGTTCAGCAGGTATTATGAAAATTAATGACATGACATTGACAACTGACATTTATTGATTATTGACAAAACATTTTGACAACAAAGTTCTAGTTAGGGATGCAACATGATGAAAAGAAACATCAATGTTATAACAGTGATTTTGTCTATATCAGACAGTTAACAAAGTTCAAAATATTGGTCAATATTCAAAATCAAAAAGCATTTCCAGTAGAACAATGGGCTCGATACTTTGAATCTTTTTACTATCGCGAATCCTGAAAGTTCTTGCAAATCTCCGGAACAGCAGGTAAAATTACTAAAGAGATACGCAACGAGAATTAATATTGTTCTGTTCAAGATTTCTAAATACCGAATATAATATAAATATGATATCAAAATCAAAAAACTGTTATGCGCCGTAAACACTTTACACCATTCACAGGAACATTCCTAGGGATTCCTGGTACTTAAATTACCGTAGATTAAAAAAATATTATCTCCGTCTCTAAATTATTTTTTTAATAACTGCAATGTATAGGCACGGCAATTTTTTAATACTATATTTGAGTAAATTTGTAGATTCAGTTTGTAATTTTTTTTACCACATTTTGTGATAGGTATTCATTTTTATTCACTTACCTAAATTCTACTACTTTTTAAAATGTTTTTGACTGTCTAGACAGACTGACATATGTTTTGCTAAGATTCAAGAATGGCTTGACCAATTTTGATATAAAATATTATATGTATAAGAAAATTTTAGATTACGCAAATGATAGAATATTATTATATGATATGGGTAAATCACATCGCAATAATTATTACTTTAAATTATTCATTAAAAAAGTCTAAAACTTAACTTTTATTTTGCCCTATTGTTATAGCTTTAATTAGTTACATTTGCAGAAACTTAACCAGTAGTAATGTCTATAAGATTATAAATATCAGATAATGTTACTACTTTTTTCGTAAGGGATGAATTAAAAATTCCAGAATACTTTCAAACAAAAACATCGATGAAAAAACATCGCTCGAAATAACATCGATACATCGAAGTTTTATGATTGTGAACATTGATGGAACTCATGGAACACAAGATGTTTCTCTGTCGATATATCAATACACAAAAGGGTGTATGTGAATTGTTAGAGATCGATGTGTTGTTTGCATTGCATCCCTACCCTACTCCTATTATATTAGTGTGCTCTGTAATTAAAGCTCATTTTGCCTTTTTCTAAACGTGTTATCTTGTAATTTAAGATTACAGATTTAGTTTTTTGCAATCAAAAATGAAACTTGACGAAGATGTGCTTGTGTTTTTAATTCTCTTGTTCTCATGGGGAGAATACTTATGGGAGCTATACCTAACTTTGCGTCAAGTATGTTTCTTTATATTTTCAAATACCATCAGTTAATCGTTTTATTTAATTTCATTTTGGTTTTACAGTTTACTGTATTAATTTATTATTAAATCCCTACGTTATTTTTGCAATATCTTAATTTAAACCTAACCTAACCTAATCTGTAAAATTTTACTGAGTGAGGTCACTATAAATTATTAATTAATTAAATTTCTTTCAGTTAAAAATATACAAGACCAACAACACCATCCCAGATGATTTAAAAGAGATGCTCAATGAAGAATCTTTCAAGAAAGCACGTATTTATGGTATTGACAAATCATGGTTTAAAATCATAAAAGAATTTTACAGCATAACATTAACGTCAATAATTCTGTACAATCGATGGATTTATGTAGCGTGGCGCAAATCTGAAGAAATCGGAGCAACATTCAACATTACTGCCGACAGAGAGATACTTATAAGCTGTATTTTTATGACCTTTGTGACACTGTTCAGCTTTGTAGTTAATATGCCTTTTACAGTGTACAAAATATTCGTTCTTGAAGAAAAACATGGTTTCAACAAGCAGACTGTTGGATTCTTTATAAAAGATCAATTCAAGTCACTTTTACTCAGTCTGGTTATAACTTTGCCTATTATTTCTGTAGCAATTTATATTATAATAGCTGGGGGTAATATGTTTGTAGCGTGGTTGTGGTTATTCACCACAGTTGCCACAGTTCTGCTCTTGACGATTTATCCTTCAGTGATAGCTCCATTATTTGATAAGTTTGTTCCTTTGCCAGATGGTTCTCTCAGAAAAGGTATTGAACAGTTAGCCCTGACACTCAAATTTCCTCTATCACAGATATACATTGTAGAAGGTTCCAAAAGGTCAGCACACAGTAATGCATACTTTAGTGGTCTATTCGGTGCGAAAAGAATTGTTTTGTTTGATACTTTATTAGAAAAATATGATGAGGAGAAAAAAGTTACAACTGGTTGTGCTGATAGTGAAATATTAGGTGTGTTGGCTCATGAATTGGGACACTGGAGTTGCAGTCATATTTATAAGTCAATTGCTTTAACTGAGATCAATTTGTTACTTTTATTCTCAGCATTTGGATTTTTGTTCAAATATTCTACATTGTACACATCACTGGGTTTCCCTGCAGGTCAAGAGCCTGTTATTATTGGATTAATTGTAGTTTTGCAAATGGTACTAGCTCCATACAACTCTCTGCTTTCCTTCTTTACTACAGCACTCTCTAGGAAATTTGAGTTTGAGGCGGACAATTTTGCAGTTTCACTATCTTACCCTGAAGAGTTAAGGTCTGCTCTTATTAAATTAGGTAAAGATAACTTAGATTATCCAATTTATGACAAACTTTATTCTTTATGGTATCATTCACACCCAACTCTATTGCACAGAATTGAAAACATACATAATCAAGTATCTAATAAAAAAAATGAATAGATCTCAGTAATGTTTGCACTATAAATAACTCTGTGTAATGCCACTTTATTTAAATTCAAGCATTTTTTGAAGTACAACTAAAACTTAAGATTGTAATTTTCCAATATCAAAAATGTTAATTGCTGTTGGAGTAATTTGTATATAATGTTTGATATATTTTAGTCTTTCTTTTGTACACTGCCATTTTGTAATTAAATTGTGTTGTATTACTAGATTAAAATAAAATTATGTTATCAGACCGCCTCTTTGGTCTAGTAGTTTAAGTGCTAGCCCACTCTCTAATTCATTGGTATGCAAAGGGTCTGAGTTAAATTCCTGGCATGATAAATTTAATAACTTGTACTTTATGTAAATGTCTAAATCTAAGGTTGGGTTTCAGTGTTTGGGATCAGCCTCATAGTTATCCATATATCTATAATATGAGCACAATTTTTTTAACTTCACATTCCAAATAATTGATAAAATCTCAAAGTTATCAGATTCTTGTTTTGATAAAATTGTTGAAGTATTAAAGTTCACTATGTAATTCTTATGAGAGGTTTTCATGAGAATATAGTGAACTTTCATATATGGCACAAATGTTATAGAATAATTCGGCAAAAATTACTAATACAGCCAAGTAAAAATTTGGATTATATATTTTATATAAATATATAATGAATTCAAACATATTGTGTATATTAGAGGATGTGTATACAGTTCTTCAGGTGGAAAAATTATAGTATATATGCATTTTACAGGTTTCAAATCATATTGAAATCATATGGCAAACATCTGCCAAAAAAGTGAAACTTACCAAAATAAGTATTTTAATAATTAATGTCTTTTTAGTTGTTTAAAAAAAAATTAAAATTAAATACACATTTTATAAATAGCATTGTATCATTTCAATGGTAGTCAGATATCATAACAATAGGAACTCTCAATCTTAAGTCAGTGTCATTCAAAATTAGATGGCTTCTCATACCACAACATCAGCTATCTGCATCTGCACATGAAATTCCGTCAAAATCGGTCCAGCCGTTTCAGAGATTATCCGGAACAGATAGACATTTTTAAAAGAATGATTCATTTATCTAATAACACTTCAATTTTATTTATTTGTATAGATTTAGTTAATATTCCATATTTATTGTTATATTACTATGTATAAATTCATGGAGGGTTTAACGCATGTAACCTGAGCCAGTGTAAGAACACGTTGCTGGGAAGGCTCCAGCAGCGCCAAAGTCCGGCCACAATTTTCTTGAAAATTCGCAAGATTGATATACCCGTCAGAGACTCACATCTGCAAAAGCGTGCCATCTTGGGATCGCGGACTCGCTATGACTATTATAATGCCGCGCCTCGCCCGCACTGTACGCAGTCGGAACCCATGACAACATTATCACAGAGGCTTAGAATAATTACACAACAAAAAAAACGTGAGGTGTATTCCAAAGCGCTTCTTCTTTAATATCTTAAAAAGCGCTTTGAATACACCCCACGCTTTTTTCTAAGACCCCATTCATCCGAAACCAAATTTATTACATTTTATTTTCTGTTTTTTAGTTTTTTGATGAAAGCGTGTTTTTTTTATTTGTTAAATATCGATTGAAGCCTTTCCACAGCTAGTATTGTATTCATTTTAGAAATCCAATATTGAGTCTGCTTAAACGATAGTCATCTATCGTAAACCTCCAAGTATCGTATTACAACAAAACAGATAAAATACCAACGTTGTCATAATATGAAACCTCAAATATTAGTCGTCAGCCTTACCTTTAATCTGTAATTTCAAAATTGTTCCGCTTGCTCCAAGGTATCGGGTAACAGCGAATCTTTAGTTTCAGGCAACGGCAATAACAACAATATCTGAATAATTGAAGTAACCGCTAATAGTATCAAGGGTAAGTTTGGCACTATACTGTCTAAACTGACGACAGCTGGTGCTACCATTGAAGCTATTCTGGCAAAGGTAGTCACTCCACTGACACCTACGTTACGTCCGAGAGTTGGAAATAGTTCTCCTGATAATAGGTACAGAGCTGGTATCGAACCCTGTAAAGATTAAAATTAATAGTTTATACGTAGCTAATTCAATTAGGAAAATTGTTTCTAATGTTCCTTTAACCTTTTGATTACGAGAGAACTTTGGAATAATTAAAGACTAATATCAGTCTAGGCTGCAGATGACTGTGCAATAACCCTTAATCGGAATTTTATAAAGAACCATGAAACGATCAGCTATTTTTAACCGACTTTAAAAGGAGGAGTTTCTGAATTAGAATGTGTTTTTTGTTGTATGTTTGTTACGCTATTTCACCGTCGATTATGGATCGATTTACAAATATATTTTTTTGAAATACTATTACAAATAAAAAAAATAATATAGATAATTTATTCCTACGGATTTCATGAGTGGATCCCAAGGAAATCGAGAGCAACCTTCGAATTTTAAGGCACTTACGTGTTTCATTTTTTTAAGCTATTCAAGTATTTGCGTAACTTAAAATTACAAAGTAAAAATATAATGGAAAACAAACCCGACTTCAAAAGTAACTTAAAAGCGAAAAGTAATATTTTCTACAATTTGAAGTTGGTGTCAAGTATAACATAAAAAAGCAAAATATAGTATATATTTTTGTTTTTATTCGAACCGATTTCAACATGTTGAGAAAAATATTTGCTTTTTAAGCTTTCAGTTACTTTTGCAGGTCGGTTTTCAAGTCTACCTTTATGGTACCGCTTTGTATATTTTGTACAATACCTAAAACCAAATGCGTGTAGCTATTCATATTAACTCAAATGGAATCTCGAATGGTGCAATACAGAGTCAATTGCTATTGATTATCGTGAGAATCGTTACGTAAATAGGTACTGTGAATGAATTATCTACATATATTTTTATGGTCGCGTCATAATTAAAGGCTTATTATAACGCGACCATACAATACTTAAATTATAACTTACCGCCATTCCAGCGAAACCTATTCCAGCAAATAAAAGTCTAGGCCAGTCGTTTGAATACATATCTTTAGGTATAATCAAAATCATGACGAAACAAACTGCAGTAATCAATTGATAAATGGCTACTGTTGTTTTTCGACCAACTCTGGTTACAATACAGACGCAAGTTACACCGCCAAGTACCGATATAACTCCACTGAATGCTACAGTAAAGAAAATATTTCCTCCGATTGAGCCTAGATATTGCGAAAATGTGTAGAACGATAGTCCTGTGCAAAACCTAAAACCGATGGGTAACAGTGAACCACTTTTTTTCTTCGGCTTAAAATTTACTTATGTTGGTGTTCATATACATTTAATCGATAGTAAGAAGAATCGCTAAATATACACAGCGGTTATTTTATTTTAACCGGCGGTTAAATGTCAATGCACACCAGTCTTTAAACATGATTTCTTATGTTTGATTTTCATAAACGGTAATATCGATCTTGCAATGTGCATTCTAGGACCTAGAATATACATACACCGTGATTATTTTACCTAGATTCTAGGTAAATAATTACGATGAACGGTAGGTTTAAGCACACATTTCATATCGTCACTCTTCAATTGCTTTCTTCGAAAAGGAAAACCTGAGTATACCATATAGGTATACGTAAAAAATATTGAAATTATGCCCCGCAGTTTCTGCCCAACACTACAAATTTCAGTAGGCTTTCGATAATGTATCGGAACAAACTTATTCTGCTTCTTTTGCTGCTTTTATTAGATTCTGGACATTTCCCCTGATTCTATTGTTGAACCATCTGGAAATTCGATAGTGCAGCGTATGACTCTGCCCCACCTCTTTCGTCCGCCGATCCATTAAAACGTAGTGTGCAAGGATGTAACGCAACGCACTAATGAGACCTCACTCTTCTTCGAGTCGTAGCGTGAAGTTATAAACATATTATACTATTGATTACAAAGCTGTCGAGGCGCCGATTACTCTGGAAGAAATTCTGTCCCACTACAAACGGAATACTAGCCCGAGGTACACCGACCGGGATAGCGGGATCCGCTTAGCTACTATTCCGAGAATTAGCTTTGCTCTCACAAATGGACTAATAATGTCCATATAATACATTCAAATATTTAACACACCAGTTTATAGAGAGTAATACTGTTTTCAGTCTCATGTTCTTTGATTTAATAAATGCAAAAAATCCGGGATCTAGTCTCTTCTTGCCTCTTGATTTGTTAAGTAAATATTTTATATCCTTCATATTAAATTCTCTACCATTCTCTAAAGCGGCTTTCTTTAATACCACTGAAATAATTGTACAAGTATAGGTAAGTAGATCATACAAGACATATCAAAACACACAAGGGAAGAATTACATTACTTGTAGAAAGACACCAAAAACCCCTTCGATTAAAATCTATAGACTTGTAGAGCGGGGGTAGTTAGGAGGTAGTACTGCGGCAAAGCAGCAGTATCCAAATAAAACGTTTTGCGTTGCTGCTATTCTCTATCCAGGGTGCTGCCGTTACGATTCACTATCAAATACGTCGTCACCAAAACGTAAACGAAGTCTCGCTGGCACATGTTAATATCAATATGTTTTTTTTTTTTTTTTTATTGCAGATCAGCAGACAGCAGACGCCACTTGATGACAGCGTACCATCGCCTATGGACATTCAACACCAAGTGCTACGAATGCGCTGCTGCTCTTTAGGAGCCTGAACCTGTCAAAAACAAACAAGGTTGTTATGGCGACATACTCTAGACCAGGGTGGTAGCCATCCAGTCGGCAAATGCCTACACCTGCTGTTTTTTGTCGCCTTACGCGGCCCCGGCCGCAGAAATTGTATTTTTCTTCCTGCACGGATAATTATTTGCACCGTTCAATATGTACCTGTACATTTGGTATGTTTTACAATTGTATTTCAAGAGATAAAACTTAATTGAAATTATACATAAATGCGATATAACAAGAAACATAACTTACTGTGACATTTACTCCCTGGTAACGATCTCAACATTTAACTCTATGTACCTAATGTCTATATCTTTAATGTAGACATAAAAACAGAACTTTACTAATTTATATTATTTATATAGATACTAGCTGCTGCGAGCGTCTTGCTGGCGGAGATTAAAAATGGTCAAGTTTGAGCAGTCAGAAAATAATAATCATTTATTTATTTACTTCCCATAAAAAGAAAAACAAAAATTTAAGAAACTTATTAAAATGGGAAAGACAGTAGCCTAAACTAGCCTACGAGCCTGTGTGATGGTACTCCTGGCTCTTACCTCCCATTGACCACTATTTCTACAGTAGCTGCAAAAAAAAAGTGTAAAGGTAGGTAATCCTATCACACCCCGTTAGGGTTGAATTTCCAAAAGCGCCGATTCACATATACCTCTATTTATAACGAGAAACAGGCATATTAAATTTTATGCTTCCTACTTTGAAAATGACGGATTTTCATACAAACTGTAATCCCTTTAAGTACATATAGAAGGGACCTGCATGCAATTTTTTTTCATGTTCCTAACCCCAATAATTTGGGTTGTGCGTTGATATGTCAATCAATCAGTAAGTGAAAACAAGCAATTACTATACGAGTATGTGTATAGATAGAACTCACTTAAAGCCTTGTCGGTCTGTCCTGTAGCCAAAAGCCATCTCGGCGATTCTGGTATCCAGAACCAATATAAAATGAACAGTGATGACAAAGAAGCTAAAGCGAATTCGAGTTTCCTCCAGTCTCTCAGCCAATATGCAAGCCCTGCCATTACTGCGTAGCCCAGGCCGAATGGCAATTGGTATATCACTGGTACCGTTGTACGATATTTTCCACTGACTGACTACATAAAACAAATGTTTTGTGCGTCTGATGCCTGATTCATAAACATTACCGATCGTTCATTTGCCTTATTAAAATTTGATAAAAGCCATGGAGCTTATGTCAAATTGTAACAGATAATACTTCTGTGGAGAAGTAATGTCAAAACTCAACCCATAATAAGGCAAGTGACTGAATAGTAAGATATAGGAACCGGCCATCAGATGCTTATTCCCAAACATCATTCATTTTCGTTTTAGATTTTTTTGTTGGTTATTTTTATATTTAAGTGGATTTTACACAGTCTGTTCCATTTATTTTTGTGTTAAATGCACTATATTATTGTAGTTTTAGAGAAATCTTTGGTCTTTCTTTATTCCGTCTAAAATTACATAATTATTTGTCCGTCTTTGATCAGACGAAAACGAAAGTCTTTGAGAGTAAGCCCTCAAACCCATACACAAAGGGTCCCTGTATTAAATGCAATGGATAATTATTAATTAGAATTTTTGTTCAATCCGGATTATAAACATAATGAAACAGGGTTTTTAAATTATTTTTCAAGTTTTTTTACATTGCATTATTCGAAAACAATAGGGTAACGCTTTTTTACAAATCTGTAAGCGAATGTCTCCCACATCTTAAATATCAAATCCGTCGCTATGATTCTTCAAGACCCTGATCTAGCTAATAATTTAGTGTTAATAATCATTTACTATTACTTAGGACGAATAAAAATTCTTGTGCAGTTCATATTATATGGAGGCCACCACATCCCTAGTTTCTACTTTTATCGAGGTATTACCATTGTGTATTGTTCTTTTTAGTATAATGTAATATTATCCATAAAGACCTAATAGTTCCTGAGAAATATGGATATGGCATAAATAGATCAACGTAGTCATAATTATTGCACAATAGTTTCGTATATATTTAACACAGTGACTGCGACATAAACTCTTTAATTTTTTCAAATATATAAACTGAAACATGTTTTTAAAAACCTTCCGAAACCTAACTCATAAGTTGTCATGGCGGCATAATGAATATTCTAGATCACGGATGATAAACATCTAGATGGAGAAATGCCCTACCACCTGCCTTCATATACCTAATGTTCTTAATAAAGTTATTAACTCACTTCCATACATAAAACGAAGGATATAATGCTTATTCCACCGGAAACCAGCGCCAAAATGAACCAGTTGGCTAAAAATGTCCAAAACCACGGCAGAAAACTTGCAATATAACTTGTGGTAGCTTGTATAATAATCCCAACCATAAGGGGTAGTTTTCTACCGTATTTGTCAGCCATTATGCCGAAGATTATACCACCAAGAAGACTCCCCACATCATGACACATTGGGTAAACTGAAATGGTTTATTTACAACTGTGCAAGTATAAATATATTTAAACTATTTATACTTGCAGTAACTATAGTTAGGCGTGCGACTTTTGCCGTTTTTTCTCATTATGCCATTGCAATAACACATTAAGAAGCGATGTTCATATTAACTTATAAGTGCATCTATACGTTTGATTTTCAAAGAAATAATTTCAGCTGTAATTAGTTTGAATGAATAAGACATGTCTACTCTCACGCGTTTCTACTTGAACATACCAAATTATATGGTTATATTTTAATCTATATCTTCACAAATTATAGCAACACGTAACATTTCATCAAAATCTGTTCAGTAGCTTTTGCATGAAGTTTAATAAATCCTTAGTTTAAAGATCTACACGAAGCTACTTGGCTATAGCTATGTGAATTATCGGGAATTGAACCTTGTTTGTGTTGAGACAAATAAGGTTCTATTCTCGATAATTAAAATCATCGAAAATGCATTACCTACTTTTCCGGATTTTTGGGTCTTTTTCTTAATTTGATGGGCTGTAGTCTGCATGTAATGTATATTATATCAAAAGTAACTATTTAGGTTATAATAATGCAATAACGCGATTATGAAGAAATTTTTTAACTAACAAGCATTTATATTTGGTATAACTATTATGAATAAGGGAGTAAATAATATTTTGGGTATTATGAAACGTATGAAGGCGACAAAATGATTTTAAAAATAATTCAATATCGATATCCGCCTCATCGTTGTTTTACTAGACTCGAGAAGGCTGCGGCCTTTACGAGTCTTCATTATTCAACTATTCAATGTCTGAATATTGATATTTATCAAATTATGTAGGTACCTATAATAATAAAATATAAGTGAAATAACGCCTTAACATCATTCAATACGCACATGCACCAACCAATGTTTCTCACAAACTAAACCCCAGTCGGAAGTTATGGTCCGACTGAACATACTCCGATCATATACGAAGTATGGACACGGGACCAGGGGAAGCATGGTCTTATCCATTGCTGGAGAAATGGCGAGTAAATCGGGATCATATATCAAGCACGGGTGCTCTTCTATGCGCTGTAATATGAAAACAAAACAACCAGTAAAATTCAATTTTCATATAAATTCTTGTAACATTTATAACTAATAAATAATTGTGAAAGTAATTTTATCTGTCCGCTCCATTCTTTCAATAATGAACACTATATTTTTGGTCTTGAAAATGGGAGAGAGCTGTGACAATTAAGTATGAAATCAAAATTTAGGAGGACTAACACGTTACTTACTGGAGCACAAATTTGCCTCCATTCTTCGTCAGTATATGATGCAAACAATGCGGGCTTTTTACACCAAAAATCTTGCGGCGGAGCCATAAAAATTATATTCAACTGATACCAAGCCATGGGAAACTTTAAAAGAGTCATTAGTAATCCAATTTTTAGTTGCCATCGTCCAAAATCACCAATTATTTTGCTGTTAAATCTTCTTGTGGAGATTGAGTTCCTTCTGAAACTAATTTTACATTTATACAGCGAATATTCAGGCTAAAGTATAAGGTGTTTATTTGTGTCGATCATTTTGTTTTCTGTATGACTTACCCTATGACTATTAACCTAATAATACAATTTAATATGAAAAAATTCAGTCCCTGCAGCCTACTAGTATCGTTTTCGTCCGCTAATTGCATGCCACTGCTTGATGTACGGGTAGGCCTCCCAATGTATTTGTTACATACACTGATCAAAAACATATTTAAGAAAAGTTTAGAGATCTTTAATAAACCCTAAGGCTATCAAAAATATATTAAAAAGGGGTTAACAGTATTAGTAAATTTAACCACCATCATCGCTAAACTATTGATGTGTCAGCTGCGCTTTGACCCAGAATTGCATGATGAGATTAAGGGTAATTTGAGTTTAGGGCTATACCTACTAAAACCTTTTATAACTTTGGTTGAATGGTCTAAGTAGCCACTAGATCTGTTATTTCGGATAGGAATCAAAGTTTTTAGGGTCCACCAACAAGTTTTGAATGAATAATGGGAAAAATAAAAACACATTAGATAAACAAGGTTAATATGTCATTGTTGTTGATAACAAAGTGTGATTTGTGTTTAGGAATCCAACTAAACCTTAATATATAAAAACTAACACTATTTTTGAGTTTAGTAAATAGGTTTTGAAATAGTTTATTGATTTGTAAATACAAAAAATGATTTATTTTTTCTTATATATTGCGACGATGGTTACAAATCGGTTTTATCACTCGCTGATCGTTGCCATGGTACGCTTGCTTGGCTTGTGGATTTAAGTCGAAAGTCGTGATTTAGGCTAGGTTATATTAGAATCTAAACCAAAGCGCACGAGCCGAGCGAGTGAAGCGAGTGTGCCGCGGCAGCGGCCAGCCAGTGCCAGGACACACTGCTCACCATCGTCACAATATAACGAAACGAATGAATGAAAAAGAATATATCTTCAGCACTACATGTCTCCTAGACATGAGAGTTACAGGAGTAGTACTGCGCCCTATACCCCCCCCCCCGTCTCTGCTTCCTCACTACTTAAAATTCAGTAACCATTAAGCTAAAGTTTGACCGAAGTGTTTATGCTAGAGGTGACGCTCAGAAGTAGAAGTTTCACGAGTTGTGGTCGACGAAATTTGGTAAATTAGAAATGTCGCATGTGGGAACATGACTTATTCAAGAGTTATTTGGGGCATTTAAAATTGTGTATATACAGATAGGTACCCGAAAAAGGTAAGCTTTTAAATGAGCCGACGGTTTTCATTATCGACGAATGACGACGTGTCTAAAACTATGTATTACTTTTAATCATACTTGTCCTTTTAATAACTATTCATTGTCCTTTACAAGTTGAAATATAACTTTTCATAATAATATATAGGTACTATTTACACCCGCATGTGAAAGAAATACATTAATAGGAGAAATGTTCGACAGTTCGCAATTATGACTTTATATGTATATAGTCAAAGAGTAATATAGTATTACCTATGATTGCTTACGAAAGAGTTCGTTTTTAATTTGCGAGTAAGTAAACTGGAAGTTGGTCTTTCAGCCGTTCCACATAGCAACCGCGGTTCTTTCAGTCGTGGCGAAAACATCACTAATGACGTGAGAATTTTCGATCACGCAGCGCTCACAACGACCCATCTAAAGAGGTGGGTTGAATAACCGTAAGCGTGGTCGTTTTGACTTTGATCCTCCAGTGGAACCTAGCCTTTGTAGAAAGTGGTTACCGCACAGAGAACATTAATATAATAGGCGAGGATTCCGTGAGGCGCCGTCACGGTTATCTGCAAGGTGATAATATCCCTAACTACAAACTTAATTCTATAGAAAGAAAATGTTTCGAGTTCTGGAGCCATTTTGTCAAAAATGGTAGGTTTAGGTTTTCAAATTGGACAAGTACATTAACAATCTGCCCGTAAAACTTCAAGTTAAAATTTTGTTGCGATTCATTTTATCACTTGTCAGTTGAAGATTTTCCACTTGTCCGTTGCGATTCGTTTTTCCACTTGTCCGTTGCCATTCGTTTTTCCACTTGTCCGTTGCGATTCGTTATGCCACTTATCCGTTGCTATTCGTTTTTCCACTTGTCCGTTGCGATTCGTTTTTCCACTTGTCCGTTGAAGTTTCACTTCTAATATGTGTCCCAGCACACATTTAGATTTTTCGCAGGTTTACTGCAAATTATGATTTGGTTAGGTTAAGCACATTTTAATGGTGTATGTAATACGCTACCCACGCACCGACCATTTTTTACGTCAACACTTTTGTCGTTCGTTGTCGTTCACTTTTGTTATGACTTTCGAAAAACTGAACAGTTGGCAAAGTTTTCTTGTTGTTATTTTTGTTTCCTCAACAAAATCTATTTATTTTTTTTATTTTTTTTTACACATACCACAAATAGAGACAGTGATGCCTTGTCACGTAGAGAGCAGAGCTATAGTTCGATGCAAACTTGAGTTTGCGTCCATTAATAGCGGCTCGGAACTTCGCACTTTCCGATGCGCAGAACGCAATTTTAGGTATTAGAGGCTCTCTCGCTAGCTTTCTCGTTTACGAGACTTCCCCGGCGCTCGGCTCACCAGAGCTGCCAATTTAGCGCTTTAGGAGCTAGATATAGCGCTTTTTAGGGCAATCCAGCTCCCAATTTTATTAAACAACTTCCAGCGCAAAATCTTGCGCTTTTTATAATATGCAAATATCTAATTAATTTTATAATAAATATATATGAATATCTATACTAATATAATAAAGAGAAAAGATTAAATTCTTTGTTTGCATTGAAGAGGCTCCACTTAACCGATTTGAAAATTTCTTTCACTGTTGGCAAGCTACACAATCCCCGGGTAACATAGGCTATATTATGTTTACAAAAAAATTAGGGATCCTTACTAAAACTCCAATAACGTAACCCAAGGTGTAAAAAATACCTAAAATCGCGAGCACTGCGAAAACTATTGATGATAGAATGAAATAATGTACTACGACTTTGTAGAACACATCATTATCCACAAAAAGTGTCGCGACAACATATGTCTAAGTATTATAGTTATGCCACAATAAGTGTTCTTTTATTTTAAAA
The DNA here is from genome assembly GCA_012273795.1 of Dendrolimus punctatus. Lineage (NCBI taxonomy): Eukaryota > Metazoa > Arthropoda > Insecta > Lepidoptera > Lasiocampidae > Dendrolimus > Dendrolimus punctatus. The sequence goes on from CM022527.1 coordinate 9,031,269, forward strand.
ATTTAATTAAAATGCCGCCGCTAGAAAAGGCTCTTTATTTGTATCTTGGTATTAATCCTTATCAAAATAAATTACTTCATATTCAAAACTGCTTCAATACCTTTATATAACTTTTTGAATTATTCAATTCGGACATTCCATTCGAAAGATATCACGAGTTTAAAAATGTAAGAATTAGGGACGGTGACCACGTGACTATGACATCTTTTCGTGAGCCAAAAATCCGTAAGACCCCCCCCTCTATATAGAAGTTTCACTTCAATAAATTATATTGTTTATATATATTAGACTTAAAACTGTACTGTTTCTTGTTCAATTCAATACAATGACAAAGAAACAAGTCCATATAGTCTAAACAACTGTCCAGCAAAACATCTAGTTGAGTTGACCAACCTAATTTGAAGTAATAAATTGAATGACGCGAGGTACGCACTTAGTGTTTGAAAAAAACACCAGTTTTAACTAAACGCTTTTATTGATTCTGTACGTGATTCCTCTCTGCAGGGTTGCTCCTACGCGCACAACTAACGACGCACTGTCCCGACGATAAAAGGTCTCACTCACAATACCGTCGCTGATATTGCGTAGACCACCCCCTGCTGCTACAGTGTTCACCTCTCAATTTACTGCGTGTAGCTCGCTTTTGGATCTTATCTCTATTATAGGTAAACTCACCTATCTAGCAGATTGGATATGGGATGGTAGTTACGTTAGTAACTTTAGTTCACTGGTCACTATATATATAATAGTTTTAATTGTTTTTGTTGCACTTTAAACACATGTAGAGATTTAACTTTTCAATGACACTGCCAAAATATGTCTGTTATTTTGTAGTTGTAGCTAGGTAACCAATCTATTTGAATTATGAACACTAAAGTTTTTCTTTAGTGCCAGCTACAACTCCAACACTTCCCCTCATTGAAATGTTTTAATAACTCTATATCTCACAGGGCATCTCAGAGTATCTCTGTCCCTTAAGAAATATCTCGGCTGTTGGATGTCGATCAGTTGCTCATGACCATCATCTTCAGCATCGTAAAAGTCTTCCTGTCTATTACTTTGGTCTGGTCTCTGTCTGTCTCCCTCTAGATGACCGTGCACTGAATGTTCAGTCCTGTCAGGGAAATCATCCTCATCTCTCTCTGACGAAGGACCTTGAACTACAAAATAATGATCTTCATTTTCTACTCCCTCTAGATCATGGTTTTGATCTTGATTAAGCTGCTGTAACTGCCTTGACTCCTCACTTGGTTGATCTTCGTTGATGCCTGTTGAAATTCTTAATTCAACTTCTCCTTGAAATGTGACATCCCTTGATCTTTGTGTCTGATGACCATCCCATATACGATAGCCATCGTCATTTTCGTAGCCAATGAGTATGCCTTTTACAGCTTTTTTGCTTAACTTCTTTCTTTTCTGCTTCGGTACATGAAAGTAGCATTCACTTCCTATGATTCTTAGGTGACTTATCTTTGGTTTCTTTCCATACCATAACTCAAAGGGGACCTTATCCTCTACTCTTGAAGGACCTGTTCGATTGAGTATGTATGTTGCGGTATTGATCAATTCTGCCCATAGCATCTGTGGCAACTCCACATGCGAATGCATTATTGATCTTGCAGCTTCTACTAGAGTCCTATTTTCACGCTCGCTTACACCGTTCTGTTCTGGCGTATACGGCATTGTCAATCTTTGTATGATCCCATGCTTGTGTAGAATATCGCGGAAATCCTTATTGTCAAATTCGCCTCCATTATCTGAGAGAATGGTTCGAATCGTATGGCCAGCTGTTTTTGTTTCAGCTATGAAACGAACTAGCATGTCTTTGACATCTGATTTCTGTCGAATAAAATACACGTGCCGATAACTCGAGTAGTCATCTTTAAATAATACAAAGTATCTGAATTTAGAGAAGCTCTCTTCGAAAGGACCGCACACATCTGTATGAATTAGTTCACCTACTCTTGTTGCTCTTTCTCTCTTACCGAACTTCAGACGATGTGCCTTGCCATATATGCAGCCTTCACATTTGAGACCATCGTGAGGTATGTCTATACCTAACTCTCGCTTCACGAGGCTTCTGACATGTCTTGGGTTCTGATGTCCAAACCTCTCGTGATAAATTTGCAATAGATCTTCCTGTGACGTTACTACATTCACTTGAATATGGTTGGCTGGGATTACCGCTTTCAAATCAAGCTTATATAATCCTCCATTACATTTTCTGTGTCCAACAAGGCATGTTTTCCCATTTACTATCAACTTACACTGTGTTGAGGTTGAAGTAAACATGCTGTTTGGAATTTTGTCCTGTGCAGCTAAAGCCGAAAACAAGTTTCTCTTCAGTGATGCACGTACCATACATTTTCAAGTGTCATTATTTCCTTTCTGCCATTGATGCTTGATTCGACTACCACCGATCCTTTCCCTTTTTTTTATAAAATAGTCAAAAACGAGAAATTCTACGTGGAAAAAAGACAAATCAAGTCTGATAACCACGCATCTTTTGTCATTGGTTTTCCAGAATGTCTGTATGAACAGGTTTGCACGCCAACTGCGTGGCCACCAGGCGTAAAAGTTTCCGATTGGTTTCTCAGGAGGCCCCGCCACGGCAGCGACGCCCGCGCGCTGGAGGCCGATAATCCCGACGTTCGCACACACAACTCTGCAATTGCCGGCTATACAGAGCGACAATGATCATAACGACAAACATAGGGTTTATGCGCCGCCTGCCGATCGTCATGACCGTGAATACATTGTTATATGCCAACAGAACATTGCGTCTTTAGATAAAAAAACGTCAAAATTGGAGGTACTTCTCAATAGTGAATTATCGTGCGATGTATTAGCTCTAACGGAGCATTGGATGACTGAATCGAATCTTAAATGTGTCGATTTACACGGATACAAATTAGCTTCTTTCTACTGCAGATCACAAAATGAACACGGAGGATCTTGCCTATTTGTACGCAATGATATTAATTGCGTCGAAAATACTGATATATCCAATATGACAATAGAAAGAGTATGTGAAATTTCGGCAATTGACTTAATGGACTACAAAATTTCGATCATATGTATTTATAGAACAAATTTAATTCCTGTTAATGAATTCCTTCAAGCTTTTGAGGGTGTGCTTGGAAAAATTTCTGAACTAGGTAGGGAAACCGTAATTGTTGGCGATTTTAACATCAATTGTCTAGAAGAACTTTGAACTACGATACAAAAAAATTATACGATCTTTTGTGGAGCCATAACATGTCGAACCTTGTCGGTTTTCCAACGCGGGTAACGGCACTCAGTGCCACAAGTCTTGACCACCTGTACACAGATTTAGAGGTGGGTTCCGTTGAAGTATCACCAATCACAACGCACCTTAGTGACCACCTAGCTATTAAGGCAAAAATCATGCAAAAAAAAATAACGTATATTCATAAGTATACATATATAAGACAGTTTAGTGTTTCTAATAATACTAACTTTGTTTCAGCTATTAATAGTGTTGACTGGTACCAAGTATTGGGTGAAAATTCAAACAGTATGGTAAAGTCTATAATTAATGTAATTAGAAACAAAATTGAAATATGTTTTCCATTCAAAAAAATATATGATTATAAAAAAAGGCCCAAATGGATCACACCTGACATCAAAGATTATAAGTTACTATTATTTGACATTATTAAAATAAGTAAATTAGCACCTAACAATGAATCAATCAAATCTTTAATAACTGACATGAATAATCATTATGATAATTTAATAATTAATAGTAAGCGCAAGCATTATGAAAACTTAATCAAATCTAAAGATAATACTTCCAAAGCTATGTGGAGCATAATCAATGAAGAGAGGGGGAAGAACAACTCCCCCAAAATCGATTTTACCGACGTAATAGTTGGACTTAATGGGACCCGATTTTTGAGTAAGAAAGAAGCTGTTAACGCCATGAACTATCAGTTCCTGGACGCAGCGAAAACGTGTGGTGCACCGCCAGCTGACATAGCACTAGCTCAGCGCGCACTTAGTCTTGTCCGCCCGCTCCCCAATCGGTCTCTCCGACTACGCCGATTTACACCTGGCGAAGTCTTTCGCATTGTAACCACTAAAATTCCGCCAAAAAATCTAAAGACGTGTATGGCATCTCCATGAAGCTTCTTCGTACTGCCATACTACCACTTGCTCCTGCACTTTCTCACGTTTTCAATTGCTGTTTGAAGTATGGACAATATGCCGAAGAACTTAAAGTTAGTAAGATATCCCCTTTGTTCAAAGGAAAGGGCAAGCGGAACTGCATGGATGGATATCGCCCTGTCTCCATTATACCAGCAATAGCAAGTGTTAGAAAATGGAATAAGTTCTCGCCTTAACATGTTTTTCGATGAAACTGATGCATTATCTAATCGACAATACGCATACCGGGAAGGTCGGTCGACAACATCACTGGCGCGCGAAGTTATACGTCACATAGTCGCTGCACGTGAAGATGGACAGTACGTTGCTGTAATATTCTGTGACTTATCAAAAGCCTTCGACGTCGCAAACCATGACGTCTTGTCTACAAAATTACGGCATTATGGTATAGACGGCTATGCTCACAGATTATCAATGAATTTGATGCAGGGAAGACAGCAGGTGGTGATTGGTAATATAGGAAAAACATCCTCTGACCCATTGGAGACAAAGATGGGAGTGGCACAAGGGTCTTCAGTGTCTAATATTTTATTCCAATTGCTACTGAATGATTTGCCTGAGGCCGTGCCATCGGCAGAAGTATTTTTGTACGCTGACGATGTGGCAGCGATCGTAACCGCACCTGAAATTGACCGTTTGGAACAGAGACTCAATACAGTGGCAGCCCAATTATATAGTTGGTTCCAAGTCAATGGGTTAGCGCTAAATCTCACCAAAACACACTTTATTCACTTCCAACTGTCTGGCAGTGGACAGCATGAATTGTCAGTAGATATAAATGGCAAAAAAATAGACCAACTCGAAAATACAGCATTTCTTGGTTTCCAGCTGGATAGAAGGCTACAGTGGGAAAACCACATACATAAATTATGCTCGAAAATAGGGAGTGCACTGCGCCGATTGTCGCGCGTGTTAACTACTGACGCGGTTCGGTCATGCTATTTCGCTACGGTGCATTCATTCCTACAATACGGTACCGAGCTGTGGGCGCGCGCTGCCGACTGGGAGCGCGCCTTTCGCATGCAGAAAAGGGCCGTGCGTGCTATTTTAGGTTTACCTAATAGGGAATCAGTCAGACCCCATTTCAAAACGTTACGAATTCTCACCCTACCGTGTATATTGGTACTTCAAGTAGCCCTATATGTCAGAGTCAATGAGTCCATGTATGCAAAGCATAGCGACATACATTCACATCGGACTCGGAATAGAGATAGGATTGCACCGATGCAGAGGCGATTAGAAAAATCTAACACGCTAACACATGTTATGGGTCCGACTATATATAATAAACTACCGGACAAAATCACACTTTCCGGCAGTTTAAACGCATTCACTTGTCGGCTAAAGAAGTGGCTAATCGAGCACACCTTCTATAGCTTGAAGGAATTTATGGATTACAAAGATTGACGACAAACAATTAACTAAAGATTTTGTAATAATATATATAACCCTGACGTGTAACATAGTTACGAATAAATGAGTTTATGAGTTTATGAGTTTGCTGGAATGGTAGTGCCGTCTGCTGTGGTCACTGTGTGGTTCAAATCAAAATCAGCAAAATCTTGAAAAATGTCACTCCTGTTTGTGATGTGTACTGTTGCTCCATTGTCAACAAACCAATTGTCCATATCTGAAAGCCTTTCAGATGAACATGCGTTGACAACCATTAATGTTATGTTCTGAACTTGTGGCGAAGTATTTGTTCCACTTTGTGAAGGCTTCGGAGGTCTCCCGTCACCTATCCACTTAAGGCAGTCTCTTACCCAATGTCCTTGCTGAGAACAATAGTGACACTTCTTCGCTTTTGGCTTTTTCCTCTGCACAGTCTTATTTACAACTAGCGCCTCTCGACTAGTATCGCTTTTAACTTTGAGTGCCCTCTCAAAAGCGCAAAGATGGCTTGTCAGATTTTCGATGGTTCGATCAGCTTTCGGTTGTAATAGCCAACTGCTTTTAAACGGAAAGAAAGATTCCTCAAGAGTATCCAGAATTTTACATATTAGTAGTAACTCAGGTAACTCCCTATTGTTGTCCTTCTTTAACTCAATATTAAGCTGGGTCCAAATATTTTTCAATTTAGACATGTGTGTGGCTATGTCATCTCCCTGATCTTTCTTATGGCTGAAAAAGCTCATACATAAATTGTATGCTTTATCCTCATCAGTTCCATCAAACAATCTATGTAACTCAAGCCATACCTCTCTAGCTGTCGTAAATCTCATTACTTTTCTCAGTGTTTCTTCATGCATATTGGTTGTTAGAAGCAGAAGCGCGGTCGCATCGGCTTTTATATACCGTTCTAAAAGGGTATTAAACGTTCCAATGCCATCTCCACCTTCAACTGTTTCTCTACTGGGAGGTAGGAATGAGCCCTCTACTACCTCTAACGCTTGGGGTACAGTGCGTAACAGGCATCTGACCTTATATTTCCATGTATCCCAGTTGGACTTGCCCTCTAACAAACCAATCTGTATTTTCCCAGTGACACTCTCCATCCTTGTGCTGGGGCCCTAAACCTATTATAGGTAAACTCACCTATCTAGCAGATTGGATATGGGATGGTAGTTACGTTAGTAACTTTAGTTCACTGGTCACTATATATATAATAGTTTTAATTGTTTTTGTTGCACTTTAAACACATGTAGAGATTTAACTTTTCAATGACACTGCCAAAATATGTCTGTTATTTTGTAGTTGTAGCTAGGTAACCAATCTATTTGAATTATGAACACCAAAGTTTTTCTTTAGTGCCAGCTACAACTCCAAAAATCTCAAACTACGCTACACTCCCCCTTTATTGAACTGTCCACTAAACTTTTCACGAAATTCACCACTAAACTCGTTCTATTAAACTTCTCTTCCAACTCTTTCGTATCGCACTTAACGCTTCGCTGTCTTGAACTGAACGTAACTACCCGGTAGGCGCGCCTTAAGCTGCTCATATACCCGGAAGAATCTTCTGGAACTCATAATTTCAATCTGCTTGTCGTTATTCGTTTATTAACTATCTATTCCTTTCTAAACATCTATCTATCTCTGTCTTTTCCTTCCAGAACCTTCTACCTATCTCTAAAACTCTTGAGACCGGCTTATTCTGCCAGAAAGTTCTGCCCTCGGTTGGCACAATATAATAGGAGAGCGGAGCAAGCGACTCTCGCGGAAACGCGCGAGGTTCGCAGGGATTAACGAAGTGAAAATAGCGAGAAAATTAGATCCGCAAAGTAAAGTGAAGGAGAAGAGTTTGATAGACGGGAGAAAGAAGATGATCCAGCTGAGTAGTTACTCACCCAGTTACCCAGTTACTCAGCTGGGTCATCCTCTTTCTCCCGTCTATCAAACTCTTCTCACTCAGTTAAGTAGAAGGGGAGCCTCGGGGGCAAGTACCACTCTATGCGCTAGGGCTGCAGTGGGTCGTCAGCGGTTTGACACGCAGATAAAGAGGATCCTAGTACGAGTTTCGGAAATGAGTACCGGTGAATGCGCTGAAGCTGCGACAGGGTCGTTTGAGTTGGTGCTATGCGGATTACGATGTGAGGTTACAGATGGGTGTTTTGAGCAATCTACGAGCATCTTATTAATGAACTGCGGAGGTGTCACGCGTATAGATAAAATCACGCAGAAGACAGAACGGGTAGATTCCGGAATGACCTTCGGCGCAGAGCATCATGGATGCACCAAGGTTACGCAAGAGGTCATCGAGAGCGGCGCAAATTAATGAAATGAAATGAAAAGTGGCCGAAACGTCGGAATAACAAAAAACAAATAAATGACCCCCTTAAGACCGTTAACATTAGTTTTATTATGTATACAAGTCACCCCCAGGGGGTGCCGCCCTGGACTCCCTCCGTCCAGGAAGCGGTACAAGGGGATGCGTCCCCGGGGCCCCGAGCGGCCACTGTCACATTCCCCTCTTCACTCCGTGACAGTGGTGTCCCACCTTTCCGCCTCCTCATCCTAAAAGCCTTCCCTTCCTTCCAAACCTCCTCTCAAAACACTCTTCCCTTCCGAAGTTAGGTGTCCTCCCCCGACTCCGACCGCTGACGCTGCTGTAAGCGGGAGGCGGCGGGGAAAAGGGGAGGAAGGAGAGGGAGGGGTGATGGCGCAAGAGCAATCCTCGCAGCCTCCCCTTCCCCCTATCGCGAAGCCCCCCCCCACCGCTGACGCTGCTGAGAGCGCGAAATGGCGAGGGGGGGGAGGAAGGAGAGGGAGGGGTGAAGGCGCAGGTGCAATCCTCGCAGCCTCCCCCTCCCCCACCGAAGGAGGATAGCGCCCGTGACTCCTGGCAGCCACGGGCGGGCGGCAGCGGGCGTCGAGGTCTGGGGATCAGAAAGACCTCCGCCCGCACTAATGCCGCGAGAGGGCGCGAGAGGCAGCCGCACGTCCCTCTCAGGGCCGTGGAAACGTCATTCCCGGCCCGCACACAGGAGAAGCCGCCTCTGCTTATGAGGCGGCAAGCCGCTGCCGGGGTTGCGGGTTAAGCTCGCGCACATACCGTGACCCCGGCGCTAGAAGGCTCCCATGGGGTTTTAGTGGGTATACCGGCGCCGGTCGTACTGATTAATCGGCTTCGGGGAGCCCCACATACCGGCCGCGCATGATCCCCCGCGCGGCTGACGATGCGACAACGCATTTCCCCATGTAAAAAAAAATGTATACAAGTCGCGAAAATTAATATAATAATATTATGAAATTATATGAGTTTTTTTAGCCAAAACGCATGTTGGAATACACTTAGCATCACTTCTATGGCACAGTGTTATTGTTCGATAAATTATGGGCATTTTTAGCTAGTTTAATTTTGTACTTGATGTTTTTACTGTAAAATGAGTCGGAAAGGAGATATTGTCAAAAACCTGCGAATAGCCGCATTTTTCTCACTATGCCGCTAGCAAAACAAGGCTGCCACCTAATTGACATACGTAAACATCAAGCACATCAAAATCTATAAAATTACAAATTACCTTCGAAACTCGCCGGAAGTTTTCCGCCCGGAAAACTTTCCGGCACAGAGTACGTTAACATAGGTAATACTACCAAATGATCGTACTGATAATAATTATTGATTTACGTAACAGTTATAATTGATAAACCTTTAATATCATCTTATTTTAGCAGATGTATCTTGAATGAATAATATAGTCTGGCCAACGAAAGTTGACCCTGGAAAATGGCGGCAAATTTAAATGATATACGTATGGCGAAATCAACATTATTAGGATTAACCTATTTTGATACTTAGTAGTTACTTAGTTATTTATGTTGTATATTTTATGTGTGACAATAGATACATCATACTCGTTTCTAACGATAATATTATAAATACTGAAGTTTGTGAGATGTTTTTGTTACTCAATCTCACCAAAAGTACTGAACGGTTTTTATGAAATTTGGAAAACTTGTTATTACTAACTCTTATATCTCGAATCTAGAATGACCTACAATAGAATATAGACTATCTACTTTTAATTCCGGTAAATAGCAGGAAATCAGTAGTCATTACATTTTTGAAAAATAAACTGCAATATTCGGAAAAACTTAGTTTTATCCGCTTTAATTAAAATCAGATTTCGTCACGGCCCCCCTGGTCTCGACCCGAAAGCCACATACGTACCCACTACCAATAGACACATATTTGCAACATTACAGGGCCTCCTGGTGTGCAGCAGCAGTCCCGGCTGTCAAAGCTGTGTCCGGAAGATGGGACTCCGCCAAAGTATCAACACAGGCAAATCCACTCACAACCAAACGAAAACCGCCATCTTGTTTGTCAAAATTGACGTTGACATTCGTATTAGAGTTGCCATGTAAAAAGTTTGCAAATAATTACAGGTTCAACTTTCGATAGCCAGACTATACACACATACTAAAGGTGTGTGCATATTATAAGTCGCAACAGACGGATGCGGCTGAAGGGCGTGACTTACAACGCATCTGGATTAGGAAAGTCTATTGAAGATCGCATCCAATGGACGCGTCACGTAATGTGTGGACTCCTTAATAGCTGGGGATACAAGATTAGAATATTGTAATAAATGCATAGATTGTGCGAAATCAGCACTAAATTAAAATGAAATAAGATAGGGACAAATAGCTCTCAAATGTGACAAGCACGTAGTGATGTGGCTATTAACTATTTTAAGGTTCCGAGTTTAATTATTAATGTTCAGTTGTTACACATAACATATATCGATACGATATTTATTTATTGTCTTTTTATAGTTTTCCAATATCTGTTATAGTTGTATTTTATGTATATCGTGTCACTGGCAATATTTTAAACTAACTAACATTAGAAAAAAAGCAAATAGAATTTGTAAATAATGTTTGAATATAAATCATTTCAAGCCTGCTACCATACAATTAAATAATATGTATTACTAGAATATGTCCGCGACTTCGTACGTTTGATTTGAATTCCCACAGGATTCCCGGGACAAAAAGTAGCGCAGACTTTAAGTTTAAGAATTTGCTGTCAATTAGTGAAAACAGCATCAAAATCAACCCAGTAGTTTGTATGTGACTAAATGACCAAAATACCTAAATTAACAATTTGACCATAATGACGAAAACAACATTACAAAAAACAAAACCTATCCTACTTTCTGGGATAACCTTTACCTAAATCAATCCCAAAATCTCTCCTTTTTCCGTGTCATTCCATGTCCTCCTAGATATTGCATTTACATATATACTGAGATTCAACTAAATGAATCCAACACTTTTTATGTGAAACCATTAGAAGCAAAGAGAAAATATACTGTTATCCCGTAAACTATCTCATTTTTTCAGGATAAAACGTATCCTATGTTTATCCTTGACATCGAAAATATATTAGTACTGAGTTTTAGCCAAATCAGTTTAATAGTTTTTCCGTGTAAGCGTAACAGACAGACAGACATACAGTTACTTTCGCATCGCATTTATAATAGTAATAGAGATAATCTTTTATTATTTTAAACCTAATCAAACTAAAATTGACAGTATACAATCGAGATAACTATTCAATAATGGTATGTCATTTCTTGGCATTCATTATCGATTATAGATGATTACGCGCGTCACTAAATTTAATTATCACAATGGTCGTTCTCCTATCGTTATCCTGTTTTTTATGAATGAGAAATTTAAAGGAATATGGTGTTTTAGGTCCTTGATTCTATATTTCAATTTAATTTGATTAAGTTTCACGTTGAATGCATTGTTGTGAAAGTTTTCTAAAATGCCACTTGCTAATACTTCGGATCCCTGGCGAATGCAAAATGTTGGAGATAACACGGTATGTTTAGAATTTGTATGCGTATTATGTTGGTTTTTCCTTGTCATATATTACTCATTCGGTAATTAATTAACACATCTTACACTACACATTAGTTTATACTTTAACTACATACTGTCGCACGCATTTTCATAATTTATCAAGTTAAAATTTCGTATTTGAGATCCGCCCTCAGTCTGTAATTTATTGTCTTTCAGAATTAAAGAGAATTAATTTGTTGAAAGCTTCATTATAATTAGTTTAATTTTTTAATCATTTTTTTCATTGAAGGAAATAATATGTAAATTATGTATTGAAGTGTTATGAAATTAAATGCAGTAAGTAGCTAACAGTTTTGAAATCTGAAGTGAAAATAAAATGGTGAATATGATTAAGGTAAATAGTTACTGTATTTTGAAGACTATATATATGTACACATCATGTTATTATTATCAACTATAATAATAAATTATTTTCTAATTATTCTCCTACACAAATATTAAGAACAGCTGGTATAGAAAATACCAGTTGGAATTTTTTTATTCTATTAAGTAACCATGCCAGCATTTGGCACACTTATAGAAATAGTTGGCTGGAATAATATTCTTTTGTAGTTTTGAAGGACTACAGAAACTAAGATGTAACAGCAATAAGGATAGATAAAATTTAACCTGAGGTCTGTTTCCATAGCTTGGTGCTTCAGTACAACCTGTGAACAGTCTTCCAATAGTAGTTGAGAACTCTGCAGAATCAAGACAAGCTTCGACCACTGAAAGTTCAGACTCTGCTACTGATATAAACTATGAAAGGGAAGTGGAAATCCAAGATGTCGTCAAAGAAGGTCATGAAAAAGCTGATCCATCCCAATTTGAACTGCTCAAAGTGCTTGGCGAGGGTTCTTTTGGAAAAGTGTTCTTAGTAAGAAAAGTCACTGGTGCTGATGCTGGCACTCTTTATGCTATGAAGGTAAAATGGTCTTTATATTTATATTTCTTAGTAGTTATGCTACACTTTATGAAACTAGCACCCAACATGTCTACTCTCGGTTTCTCAGGACTGCCTATTTGTTCCAGACAGATTGGTATATTCACACATAAATAATTTTACAATACAGATAAAAAAATATTCCATCATGTGTGTGGTAATTGTAACAATATACAGTATGTCAGAAAATAGCCTAAGCTTTGCATGGTTGTTAGCTAGATCTTAAACAAAATCAAAAAAATCACATAAAAATTATTTTAGTTCTCACAAAGTTTAAAACATCATAAAAAAATTCCTTCATAAAAAGATTTAGAAGATATCTCTTTGATTTGAATAATATTTTTTCTGGGGTTTCATTAAATAAGGAACTTAATTGTTTACTACTTTAAACCTTTTTTGTTGAAGTTTTATTCGAATTTGGGTATCTGTAATGCAATGTAAAATCCTCCTGTACTGGAAAACCAATTATGTTAATAATAGTTGCATTTGTCACACCAATACTCCTACATATAACATTACCATATATTTCCCTATAAATGTAAATATGAAAGTGAATTTGCTTATTAATTCTTTCCAAATTAGATATGAACCAATTTCTTTGATTTATTTGAAATTTTATATGTCTTGAGTTTAGAAACAAACATGAGTAGTTTACCTTAGGAATGCTAAATTTCCCATGGACTATTTAAGCAAGTTTACACAAATGCCCAGCAGTAAGCCATCATAGAATATAACCACTAAAACTAATTTCTAATGTGCAGGTACTTAAAAAAGCTACCCTTAAAGTAAGGGACAGGGAGCGTACAAAAATGGAGAGAAATATTTTAGTGGAAATGGGCCATCCATTTATTGTTAAACTACACTATGCCTTCCAAACGGCAGGTAAACTATACTTAATATTGGATTTTCTACGTGGTGGTGACCTATTTTCAAGACTCAGTAAAGAGGTAAATTTATTTTATTAATAATGAACTTAGTACAATTTTAATTTTGATTTATCATACTATATTGTTTACTGTTTACAAACTGACCGGTATTTCTTCATAAATATGATAATGTTCCTGTAAATTCTGTGCATATACCAGAACTAAAGGCAAATCTTCTTGTTGGATAAAAGCTCTCAGAATTTATTATTCTATTATTTATTCTCAGAGGGCTACATCGATGCATAATATTTGTTTGTAAGGATACCATTAAATATTGTTTAATTTATACTTTGGATTAAAATTTTACTTAGGCCCTATTAAGGAAGGACTCATTTTTCAATCACAATATAAAGAATATTCATAGGATAGAGTATAACATGGAAAATATTATACAATAAAATGCAACATGGGCTAATCAAAAATTATTGCATGCATAAAACAGTTGAATTTCACTTTTTAATATAATCAGGTTATAATTGATGAAACTGATATTTTTTACCTGATGATTGATAAATCGGCATAGACATATAAATATCTTTAAATAGTTTTAATTCATTGCAAAAATCCTCTTTGTAATGTATGAAAATGATCTTCTAAGGAAAAACAATATGAAAGTACATTATATTCTATTCCAGTTTTATAAAATTTTTACAGCTATCAGTAGATTTTACAAAACTTCTACTGAACTAGTACTTGTATGAAGGAAAATATATGTGGAACAATTTTAGGTGATGTTCACTGAAGAGGATGTTAAATTTTATTTAGCGGAGTTAGCGCTAGCATTACAACATGTCCACAAATTAGGAATCATATACAGGGATCTCAAGCCAGAGAATATTCTACTCGATGCAGATGGTCATATTGCACTTACCGATTTTGGTCTGTCAAAATTGCCGCCTAGTAGTGATAAAGCTTACAGTTTTTGTGGCACAGTTGAATACATGGCCCCAGAAGTAGTTAATAGGAGAGGACATACATTTGCAGCTGACTGGTGGTCTTTTGGTGTACTTATGGTAAGTTTCTTTATGATTAATTATTTTATTAATTATTACCTTACATACAATAATGATAAATGTTCTTTGTATAGGTGGTACCATTGAAATTATGTTTAGTCCGGAATAAAAAATTGATAAATGTCACAATTAAGGAATAAAGTGACATCTCAATAAATTTATTAAAATGTTTTTTCTTATAAGTATTAAAGCTTTTTTATATTATAGAATTGTATAATTTTTTTTATTGGCTTTGGGTGTGTTAAAAGAAATGATATATTATTAATTGACTAGGGTTTCGGAGCGTCTTTCATGCCAAAAGCTTCGATTCTGTATCTCAATAGAATGTACTTTTTCGTATACAATAAGTAAATAATATCCATGTATGATTATAGATAACTTCGACCTCTAAAATAATCTATGTATTGAGTTTCATAAAAATCATATGTTGAAGAATATAAATATCATCATATTTTCAGTTTGAAATGTTGACTGGCAATCTGCCCTTTCATGGCTCTACTAGGCATGAAACAATGACACAGATCTTGAAAGCAAAGTTAGGCATGCCTTCAAATCTCAGTGATGAAGCTCAGTCACTACTCCGGGCGTTATTCAAAAGAAATCCACAGAATAGGTAAGAGTCAGTATTATTTTAATTTTTATACTTAAGCTAATGATCTTTGTCATTAAATTTCCTAGGCATGGGTACCACACTAGTATTATAAATTGACTGAACTCTAAAGTTTTTATTAGGATTATTTGTCCCTGACCGACGGCCCACCTAACGGAAGCGGTCACCATCACATATGCTACTAATGTGCTGCTGGCTACGAATGGGGTTTGGAACCTGGCTCGTAATGGTACTTTTCACGTGTTGATGTAAAATGGAAGGAGATAGTATTTTGTACCATAGATCATAACATATTCTTGATGGAAACTATTCCTGTTAAATTCAAGGTCATGTTGTAATATTATGACTAGTGCTGCAAATACAATTGTTGTATGTCTTTCTGATGTTAAAATGGGTAAAACCCAATAATGTTTTATGCCAGTTATTATTTTGACAACCATAATGAGATCCATTAATAAAATTTAACACTTCTAAAACTAGCTAATGTCCACCCAGAGATTCTTGCCTGAATATTTTTGAATATGTATTTATTTGACCTGAGGGTATAACAACTATAAGAATTCATTTTTTTCAAAGTAACACTCATTTTAAGCTGGCTTGTATTTATTCAGGCTGGGGCAGGACCCAATGGCATAGAAGATATAAAAAATCATGAGTTCTTTGCTAGTATTGACTGGGACGCTTTGTATAAAAAAGAGGTAAGTTTATCAATTATTTTAATATCTTTGTTCATTGTACTGTATAAAAAAAATATAATCTTTAATGAATTCAGTCCATTTCATTCCAGTGACGTGGATTGGAATGCACGTAATCACGTTGTCTCCGCGTATTTATTGACATTTGACTTTAATTTGATTAAATTACCAACGCTCCTTGTAAAAATGGCAAATTAAAAAAAACCAGGATATGTTTTGGTTTTTTTTTCTGGGATAACCTTTACATAAATCTATCCCATTATCCGGAATGAAAAGTATCCCTTGTCCACCTTTGGTAATAAAATTACATACATATAAAACTAGGTCAGGTAAAAAGCATATCAAATAAACATTCATGTATGAAGAGGTTAATGAAAGTAGATGAAGCGAAAGTTGTTTGTCAGGATCGTCGCAAGTGGAGATCTATAATCTCTGCCTACCCCCATGGAACAAAGGCGTGATAATATGTATGTATGTATGTATATATGTACATATATACCGAATTGGTCACTCTTTCCGTAAAAGTATGACAAACAGAGAGACAAATATATTTTTATCTCGGAAACTATTCCTTTTTTTCGGATAAAAAGTATCGAAAATATATATAGGTACTTGAGTTTCAACCAAATCGGTCTAGTAGTTTTTCCGTGAAAGTGAACAGACTGGCAGTTACTTTCGCATTTATAATATTAATAGGGCTTTTAATATTTTATATAATTTTCAAATTCCAAGACAGTAATAATTTAAGTACTGTTCAAAGATAATGAATAAACTATTCGACTCATTACAATTATGACGTCATAACACAGCACACTATTATACAAAGTTAATGAGGGTATGAGTTCATATAACGTTAAAAAAGTGTATCTGTTGACTGTCAATAACCTTATTTGCCTCTTTATGTTTTTTACACATCACTATAGTTTTCCAGCATTTTTAATTTAGTATTTAATTCAATTTGCGTTAAATCACTTGCGTAGTTTCCGTAGAAGTGTCGTTTAGACATTTACGTGTATTATGTATCAACAATTTCAAACTTGATTTTTATTGATTAGGTTGTACCGCCTTTCCGACCAGCCGTTTCAAGGGCAGACGATGCGTTTTATTTTGACTCTGAGTTCACATGCCGGACTCCAAGAGATTCTCCTGGTGTCCAGCCTCAGCAAATGCACACGAGTTGTTCAGGTTAATCTAAATTTACCTATTACCCTTTAGATGAGAAGCGACATATTGAAATCCAGTTATCCATTGCCTTTAAAAAATGTATTCAATTGTTAACTAAAATAGCAAGTACAGTGTATGAATTTATTTTCGAAAAAGTCATATTCGTTACGCGTAATTAATTATGCATTTAGTGTCAAGACAACGCAATTTTTGCATTTCACTTCCTAGATACTGTCTAACTCAAGGTTATATATACTTCATTTGTTAACCAATATCAAAAGTTGTATGTATTTGATTACCAATGTTTGCAATTTGGATTTTATTATCCTTCCAAATAAAGAAGGTATTGCAATAAGTCTTGACCTATTAAACTATGAACAAATTTTAGAATAAATTCTTATTAGTTAAAAAGATAAGAATTGTAAGTGAAGTGCATTTTGTAATTGTACACCATGTAACTTTATACTAGTAGTTATGTAAGATTTATGTGCTCATGATAATAACACGATAAGATTACTGCGATGTTGTGTGATATTGATAAAATTAAGATTATAGTATTAATATAATACTTCAAGCAGTAAATATTTGTAGTTAAAATCTAAGATGTTTTTATATATTGCTATCTTACGGAAATCCGGTGTCATATTTATCACATCGGCATTAAAAGTTGAATGAAATGAAATATGGATTTTCTGTGAATAAGCTTTCAAGCTAGAAATTTTAAGAGGAAGCAATAGGCAGATTATATTGCATAAAAAAGATTATCTACGCGCTATTCTGCACCAGAAAATTTATTTAATTTTATCTCAAAAGGTATCCTATTTTACAGGATAAAAAGTATTCTATGTACGTTTCAAGTATGTCCATTCTCGGGGTTGAGACTAAAATATGAACCAGATTTCAGCAAAATTGGTACTTAATAAAACTGCATTTGAACGGTTTCAAGCGCGGTAATTTATTTGATTTTTGTTATGCCGACGTTTCGGATTATCGAGCTTAAAACCGTTAAAACATAGTTTTACTATGTGTACAAGTCGGAAGCTTAAGAAAAAAAATTGGTACTGTCGTTTTCTCGTGAAAGTGTCAGACAAACAGACAAGGTTACTTAATATTAGTATGATTTGAAAGAATTCTATTCAATTTGTATCTATTTTCATCTCAAGCCATCATGAGCGTTATATCCCGGTTGCGTTCGGAGCGTTCACTCCGACGCCCAGGGTCCGCTAATAATAGTATTTTCATCTCAAGTATTGGTTTAAAAATGACCATAGTTCTAGAATTAGATTTCATCATTCATAAGAAACTTTGTAATAAATCAGATTTAATTTTAAATTCATTTATTTCGTCCAATTTCCAGGGGTTTCAGCTTTGTAGCGCCATGTCTACTCAACGAGGACGATAACAAAACAGTCACGAATCAGAATCAAAACCATGTTACACAAAATACAAAAACATCAACTGAAGAGTTCTGGTCTGGATTTGTTAATAGGAACAACTTCTTTGATGAATACAGGTTTGTATCTATTTTTATCTAATACTAGCGGCCCCGGCAGACGTCCTGCTCTGTAAAAATAAAAATCTAGGACCCGATCCCAGCGCCACCTACCGGTTCCAATTGGGGATTTAAACCATTCGGGGACCAACACAAAAACAAAATCACCGAAATCGGTCCAGGTGATTAGGAGGATTCTAGAACCCGATCTCAGCGCTACCTACTGCTTCCAACGGGATAAAAAGTATCCTATGTCCGTGTCTTGGTTCTAAGCTACCTCCCCAACAATTTTCAAACATATCGGTACAGCCATTCTTGAGTTATAAGTAGTGAAACTAACTTTCTATAGGCGATATATTTTTCAAATTCTATGAGCCCTTTGCCATATTTTCTCAATTTGTTTGTTTATTAATTTATTTGCTCCCATAAAACAAAAGACAGGCATTTATCCTTGGTTCATTTGTTTTCTAGCTCATAAAAGAGGAACATGATTTAACATAACCTCTATGTTAGAAACAACTATAGTCATTTGTTCGTGTTTAGACTACCTTTTTATGTGAACCTCAGAGGAAGAAATTAATTACGAACTTCACGTTGCCTAATTTTTTAGCTACTTAAATAGCGCTCTCCATGCAGATGATTTTCACTTATAACAAACCGTGATCCGTTTTTAAAAATTGTATAATGTCATTCGCCCGGCGAAGCAGGCGGAAACGGCTAGTATAGATTATATATGCGTTCTTCTTTCTTGCTCTCCTTCTTTATTTGGATATTTTTAGTGTTTTTTAAACTAAACGTTAAATATTTCACTTCACAGATTAATGGGTGAATTGGGAACTGGATCGTTCTCAGTGGTTCGTCTGTGCGAACATAAAGCCTCTAAAGTTCAATACGCTGTAAAGATTATGGACAAGTTGCAATATGACCCTCGTGAAGAAATAGAAATTCTATTAAGGTACCTAATTAATGCTTTTTCCTCTCTTTTTGAAAAGATATTTAAATTAAATTTATAAACTCCCTTTTTTTTAATAAAGGAAATTTACAACACCCGCGGTTTTATTAGACCGTTGAACCCCTCTTGTGAGTGGCATTTGTATATAAAACCGTATATGTTGTACCGTATATACATAAGTCGGCGGTCATTTTTTTCGAGTAATATATTTTATTTTGTAAATAATTGTCCAATAAAACATCCTATCCTATCCTAAACGAAAAAAAAATGTTTTTAATATCTGAGATCTTTACTCTTCAGTTCATTATTCAATAACTCCAAATATTGTTGAATGTAGAACTCAATTATGTACCATCATTCGAAATTAAATCACACACTGTAAGGTCATCACCATAGTCAATAGCAAAATCGTTATAAACCAAGTTAACTAAATGTTTGTAAGCAGTTATTAACAAACCAGTCTGTCGTAAGAACGAAAAACGCCATCTAGTTTTAAATGTTGTAACTTTGAGTTTATATTTTAATTGTAAGAAATATTGCTCTAGATAAATTAAGATTTCCCTTAACTCAAGTATTGAAATATTGTACTGTATATGGTAATTATTTAAATTTTCTACAAAATAAAATCATAATGCAATTTTATATGAAGCCCAGATCTACTAACGAACGAGGCAACGTTCTTTCCGAAAAAAATATTAGTCCCCCATTATGACGCCAGTGGACGTCGATTCTGACACTATTGTAATAGCAGACTTGGGGGGTTTTAAACGTGTTTATCTGGATGCATCAGGTACAGCCAGCACCCGCACATAATCACGCTGCGCGGCGTGTACGAGGAGGGCGGGCGCATCCTGGCCGTGACGGAGCTGTGCCGAGGCGGCGAGCTGCTCGAGCACATCACGCAGCGCGGCTGCCTGCCCGAGCACGAGGCGGCGCCCATACTCAGGAACGTTCTAGAAGCGGTGCACTACCTGCATAGGCACACAGTTGTACACAGGTACTTCACTATAGTAGAATTATTTTCTCCGTGCAGTTTGGGTTATAAATAATCGGAGCGGTGAAGCGAGTATTTCGCTCTCTCTTCCACTCACGGGCCTTATGGGCAGGCATAGTGATACGCATTGTTGTCGATAAGCGTTAATGATAGTGTATTTAGTTTTGTAATTTTGTGGGTTAGTGATATAAATGAAAGAAAAAAATAGATAAAACAACGTATTTATTAAAATAAGAATAATAATGATTTAAAATAAATGATTAATTAGGTATCTATGTATTAAAAAACTATAAGTACAAAAGTTTAGAATGTAACAAGTTATATTAAAAATACTTATATCTAAGTTTAAAATTAACAGCAAAAAAGATAATAATGATTTTTATAAGAATTATAATCTTTCTTTGATAAGAATAAGTTTTTATCGATAATGGCGTTGCGCCCGCGCAACATGCTCACCGCCCTACCGGGCTGAGGCCGAGTTTGATTTATGACCCAAACTGCACGGAGAAAATAATTCTACTATAAGCAGTTTTTGAAGTTGTACTTCTTTAGGCGCGTTAGGGGAAAATGATGAGAGTAAATTTTTCACGATGCGCGCGCACACCGTCACACAAAGAACCTACACCATGAAGTTAGCTATAGTTAACCGACACCCTGAAGTTAGCTATAGTCAAAATTTTAGTTTTGACGTTATACTTTTACGATGCGCGCGCACGCTGTCACGAAAAACCGACACCCTGAAGTTAGCTATAGTCAACATTTTAGTTTTTCTATTGTTAGTGTCGTTTTTTCTACAAACATAGAATAAGGCAAAAGATAAAATTTTGAAAATATTTTTATCTTAATACGCCAAAGAAGTATAACTTTTAACGCGTGTACATACACACACACACACACACACATACACTTTTTTTAATGGTAAATTACGATATGCCCGCGACTTCTTCCATGCTTGACTTGAAATTCCTGCAGGATTCCCGGAACACAAAGTACCGCAGCATTTAAAAATAAATGTAAGCTGTCATTTTAGTGCAAACTGTAAAAAAACACTACATGACACTTACTATCAATGAGTGAAAAAAATTGCATTGGCAAAGGATTTTCTTTCCAACCCGGTCATGTTAAATCATTCCCAAAAAAATTCCCGTGGGGTTCCCCGGATAAGAACTAACGCAGATTACGCCATCGTTTCACAATGGAAAAATCCCCATTCCTTTATTAGAACATTTGTTTTTGTATGGTAATCGATTTTATGTTTATAGTTGATTCATGGTCTCAGAAAAGTTGTTTCATATTTTATATTGACAGGTATTTCAGTATGAAGTTTAAAAATAAAAAGCGATTAATTTAAAGTACACTAAATAAAAAAATACTCTGGATATTGTTTAAACTAATTTTCATTGCAAGCATTTTGGAAGCTTTACAACCTCAGTTTATGACACGGGCTTACAATTTAAATTATACTGACTTCCATGACTGAGTAGGAAAGTAAGCAACGCGAGTATATAAATGTTACAATTTGAGTAATTGCGCTGCTCACTTTCCTCGCCGTTATCCTGTTCCTTGTCGCAAAAAATAAATTTACGGGCTAATCAGCTTGGTCTTAGACAGAGATGTTTGCTTCATTCACCTTTAGTGACCACTAACTATAGACAAAACACCTTTATTTTACGAAACTCAACCTATTCAACAAAATAGTAGTAAAATTGAACCTAGACTTATACTGCACTAGTATAAAATCGGTCAAGCAATATTGGCTCAAGATTTTTTTGCAAAGGCAGTAACTTGTTAACTATATTATCAATAGGAATCATGTATGTATGTGTTGTTACCAATAGGTGGAGGCTTCTTATCAGCATTTCTTTTTATATACTTTTGTCTTTTACTATACTGATATGTATTAGTCTGTAAGCCTTTGTAAAATTAAATAAATAAAAGTGCGCCTAAGAGCAGTATATAAACACGAAGTCGAAGAAAACCGACGAGGAGAGTATAATGCAGCGAAAATATAATAGCAGGACACGCGTTTATATATTTGCGCTGCCCACTTTTCTCGTCGTCCTCCTGCGCCTTTGCCGCGAAAGTAGGCATAAGATAAAGGAGGTGTTATATTTTCAGAGACATAAAGCCATCAAATATACTGTTCGCGACTGCTGAGAAACGTCCCGAAGATATCCGTTTAGTAGATTTCGGCCTAGCGAAGCAACTTCGCGCCGAGAACGGTCTCCTGATGACCCCTTGCTACACCGCCAACTTTGTTGCACCCGAAGTACTGAAGCGGGCCGGATACGACGCCGCCTGTGATATATGGAGTTTAGGTATTGCACATTTATTTACTCCTAATTGTTGGTTGTAATCATGGGAAAAGAAATAAGAACCGTAATTTAATATACATAGGAAATTCCTATATGCATGACAAAAGGCGAATATGTCTAAATATAATAATTTTCAGAACATTAGAACAGAACATCATGTAATCTACCCATTTCTATAGCTAAATTATTTTGATTAAATGTATTAGATATTAAAAAACAAAGAAAAACAATTAATTTTAGCTAGTCCTTATTAACAGATATTCGAATATTCTATTACCTGTAATTCCTAAGGCTAATTAAATTATTGAGCTTAGGTTCTCATCAAGAGTCCAAAAAAAGTAAGATTTATTTATTCTGTATGTTTCAGGTGTTTTAGCGTACATAATGCTCTCTGGTAGAACGCCTTTTGCCTCTACCGGAGACGATACTCCGGAAGCTATACTGGCGAGAATAGAGTCTGGCAAGGTGAGATACATATTATTGTCACGGAGAGTTAAATGTTGAGCTTAATTAATTTCTATTTTTTGGCAAAATAAAATAAAGTACGCAATTTAATAATCAACTAACTGAAAAGATTAACATAATTGAAGTATTTATATCGCGTAACTTGTCGTCACTGAGAACATATCTATAAACAAATTGAACCAAAACACACATTGTATGTTTCTAAGCATAGCACGTTAATTGTTTCTGAATTGAACACAGAATATTTGTGTTCCAAAGAGGTAGATGGTCATCACTCTTGGCCACCCCAGCCTCGATGATTGGTACCCTGCTGTTCGGTTTCACCATACCAAAGATAGAATAAAGGCGCGAGGGAGCACACGCCGTGGCCGCTATTCATGTACTGACTAATAATTCATAAAATGAAGTAAAAATGCAATGTACGCTTGTTCGGTTTCACCGTACACCTGTTGGCTTATTCGCGAAATTAAGTTATAATGTACACATATTAATATAATTATTATTGTACTAGTTGTGCTTGCGACTTCGTCTGCGTCTTTGGTTCTTTTCATGGAACCCTAGAACACCCGAACTAGATGTTCTAGGGTTCCATGAAAAATTCCGAGAATATCTGCAAGGGAAAGTCCCTTCAAAATCAGTCCTTTATATAGTTTCGGACAGAAAACAAAATAAAATATTGATAATTATATACCGAGCTATTTCGAACCAGACACTTCAATTTTATTTATCAGTATAGATGTCTATAGAATCAATAAACTGTGGTCATTATCAGGTGGACCTGTCGGGCGGCGTGTGGCGTGGCGTGTCCCGAGCGCGCGCTCGTGCATCCGGCGCATGTTGCAGCTGGAGCCGAGCTCGCGGCCGCGCGCCGCCTCGCTCGCGCACGAGCCGTGGCTGCGCGAGCCGCAGCGGCCGCCGCGCGACGCCGCGCCCGCGCCCACCGAGCCCCCGCCGCAGCCCGCGGACCTGCGCAGGGCCGTCGACCTCACCTTCCAGGCAAGTAATTGTCCGCAAATCGCCCACCACCTAGTGATGAGTGAAAACACGCAGACGTGCATAAGTTTTTAAAGGCGCGAAATATCGAATGAACACAAAAGTATTCTAATTAATTAATTTTCAACATGAACGAACTTCACAATAGTCCACTCTTCATTCAAATTCATAATTTAAAATTCTGCGTCTTTTGGAAATCATCACGTACACTTAGAAGACAATAGTCTTATTCTCTACCCTGTGTACACTGCTTTGCAACATGCTGTTTTAAGAAGAACAAGCGGCAATAAACTACTCAGCGACACACACACAAGTACAAAATAAGCCAATATTTAGAATGCGCTGTGTCAATTTTACGGAAATACTCTTGGAATATTGAAATGAGTCAGTAAACTGGTTGAAATTCATAATTTTAAATGAAACTGCAATCATGTTAATCAAAGTTCAAAATGCTATTTCGTCAGGCGTTAACCTCTTCGCCGCTAACTCCGCAAGTGCTGGTCCTGTATCGCAGTCGACGCTGGCACAACGCCGCAACAAGCCGCAAAGGCGATTCCCACCGACGCAACTGTAGACAACCCCATGTATACGAAAAACAACAACAATACACTGCTGTGCAAAAGAAAGGTACTTTAAATCGATACAATAAAAACGAATCAAACAATTTCTTAAAAACATGATTGCGCCAGGTGCACACGAATCTCCAACTCCCGAACTGACCATCCAACATGCAGTGTTATGGTTCGAACTTTTGACGTATTGTCTAGTTGGCTAACTCGTTACTAACTTCACATGATATGAGCATATTTGCATATATATAAACCGCGCTGATTGATGTTTTATTTAATTTCGACCCAGACAAAAGTAAACCTTTTGCGTAATACGTACGTCAGCACAGTGTGTCAGTATAGTATGAAGTTCGCTTTGCATGATTTTTGAAGTTGAAATTCGAATTGAATCGAATTCAATATACAATGGAATAAACAGCTGTCTACAGTTGTTGTTATTGTTGTTTTTCAAATTTGCCACAAAGGCAGGCAAAGGACGTAGTCCATATAGCCTGTCAGTTGTATTCAAGTCCACAGATTTTGACAACTTTGAACACTGGCTAAATTGAACGCCGCCATTATAAAAGAAAACATATTTAGTTGCCTTGGTGGCCATTGTTCATTTGTGTGGTAATATATTGCCGTGTCGGATCTTGCAAAGTTTGCCGGTTCTGTGGCATGGAGCATGAATATGGCGAGAAATAGGGGCAGCGCGAGTACGTAAACATCACGTTTGTCTGGTTGTCGTTGCTGCCGCTGTGTGTGCGAGAGTCAAAAGATGGGCAATGTGACCGCGATTACGTGTTTCCTACTACATTAAGGTCGTATGCTTACTTGCTGCAGAATGTTGGAATTTTAACAGCTACTTACAATATTTTATTATAATAAATTAATATCATCCATCCTTTTCAATGATTCTTCATTCTTTGTTGTATGATATAGTAATTCAAAACACTAAAATAATTGGATTAACTTCAACTATTTCGACGTCTTTCGCGCGAAGTGAGTGTACGACATATGAGCATCAACAAAATATTCATTGAACACAATATTGCCACTAATATTTTGAGAATTACTTATGGCAACTTAATTCTCGTAAGGGGAGTGATTGAATGTATGAAATAAGAGTTTGATCATAATTTACGGTAACTTGATTTGGACATTGGTGAAGTTTGTCGAGGTTCAGAGTTTGGGAGTTGGATGGTCGTAGAGGTTCGGCATTATAGTACACTATAAAACTCTTTTTAAAACAAAATTGATTCAGAATATTGTATGTCTTATTCGACAACAGTTATGAATATATACTGGCATACATACGGATATTATTAATATCTGTTTATTTCAGTAGAGTTCTTCTTGCATGACATTACATGAATTTTAGATTGATAGGTACTATGTATACATATTTTACATATAAACATGGTACCTATTGTTAATATGACTAAAACATAAATACTTAGCGAAATAAACGCATCTATGCGTAAAATAGTATTTTTTCACAATCTAGTAGCATATTATACTAAGTCTGTGAAAGGGAAACGAAATGAAATCGGTCTAAAAGACGATCATTTAGAAACGAAGCGAAAGATGTTATGCTTTACTAAAACAGCTTTACTGTGCGTTAGAAATTAAATATTAAGTATTTTGATGTAAGAATGTGGACAAACTTTTTGGATAATTGAGTCATCGTGATTATCAAACTACCACTCAGAGTCAAGTTAATGATTTATACATTTTAAATAGTCAACATTTTCTTGTTCAGAGTTAATAGTCTAAACAAGAAGATGTTATTAATTAAGCTTCATTTTCTAAAAGGAAATAACCTAGCCCAGTTTTAAGTTGCAATAAATCAATATTTTTTATTAAAATAGAATAATATACTTTTACTTTTTAAGTTAATCGTTACTTAAGCTCTGAGTGCGACTAAGAGTAAGCAACATTGCATTATAGTAAACTATGTCATTATTGGTAAGACATTCCATGTGCTTTGTTTAGTCTACTTATTTTTGTATGCGTAATATTAAAATTGACTTGGTGTTTATTTAATAATATAATATATGTAATGAGAAAATATGTTGAATTATTTTTTTGTTAAATGAAATGAGAAATTAGAATAATTATATTATCGGCGAGTAACGAACAATTCGTGACAAATTGTCTTCCTTCAGATACTATTATAAGCAAAAATATTTTTTTAAAAGTATGTTGCTGCCCACCTTATCGCGAGAAGCGATTTATCTTGTGCCATGTTAAAAACGTCACTAATTCGTCTATTACATTTTTTGTGGAATACGTATATCTTTTATATTTCCTAAAATCTATATTTCTTTAAGATATTTTTATAACTATACTACTACTTGGCTTCTCTTTGAGAACTTTATATTGTAAATACTCATTGTGTTTTCTTTTTCTATTTATTTACATTAAATCGTAATCATATTTTTGTATTGTACCATGCAGAAAAGTGATTAAAAATATAATATACATAGTTATTTTATGAATGCAATATCTCAATACTCTGCCTTCCTGTGTTGCATAACAATATAATATTAATGTTAAAGAAAATAATGCATAGTAGAGTACATAATTTTCAGGATGCATTTTTAAAATTTTATAAGCACTAGTGTGGAAATATATTGTATTGTCATTTGATTCACAATGTCATATTAAAATTTCACTGCATTTAGAGATTTTGGTGTAGTAGAAAATTTTCGAGTCAATCGTTTTATCATATCGGTATTTTATATATTTTTCTATAAATACATATATACATTTTCCTTTTTGAGATTATGAAATCATCTGTGGTGGTGTAATGCACTAGCTCAACAAATATTGTACGCAATTACAGGTCCATTTATTATTAAAGTACAATGTATATGTGCGCAATGGGTTACCTAAAAAATACATGTCCGTATGCTGTAAGTTATCTCTCTTATTTTGGCTCAGCGCTTTGGAGTTGTAGAAAAATGGGGCGAATGCAGCTTGACAGACTTGAGTTAATTGAGTAAAAAGAATTCGGTAACTTTTACAGTCGCGTTTCGAATCTTATTATCCTTTAATTTAGTTTACTAATGCTTAAAATTTTACATAACTCAATACAAGTTATTTCAATTTACTACCAATGCTGGTGATTACCTTACTTACAAAGAGAAGATATATTAAGATATAAAAACCCCACATGTATAGAATACCTTTCGGAGTGTATTCTTCAGACTTGTTTGATTTAATTCGGTCCCCGCAATTTTACCATCCGACAAATAGAATTACGCTCACCAGCCACCGATGTATAGTGATGTACAAGTTCGCGTCTACACGTGCTATGCGTACCATTTCTATCTAAAAAATTTGGTTTAGACATTTCCCAAAATCTCTTTAAGTTTTATTCTAGGTAAGCGTTGCACACAATTATCATTTAACATCAGGTGCGATGATGGTCAAATGCGAACCTTTATGCTATATAACTAGCTGTGCCCACAACGTCGTCCAAGTGGATTTGTTAACAAACCCCCCGACCTTGAAGAAACATTTTTCAGTGGTGTTCTAATCCTATTGGTATTAGCGTGATGATATATAGCCTATAGCCTTCCTCGATAAATGGGCTATCTAACACTGAAAGAACTTTTTAAATCTGACTAATAGCTCTTGATATTGGCGCGTTGAATCAATCAAACAGGATTCGCGAAATGTAGTTTGTATCCAAAGAACCCACTTTGGGGAACGGTAACCACTTTACATCTTTTTCTTCCCTTCTCCTTTTACTTCCCATGATAACATTCTCACGCATATTCCCTTTGGTTTGTCTGCCCTTACAGTATCGGACTCTGTTTGAACGGATCGTATGTAATATCCATAGCGCACATTGTAGATTGTCTGTCATTTATGTATGACTAACATACTTCCATATCAAATCGGCCTAACTTCATTATTCAATTATGATAATTATCAACTCTACCTAGATACATTTAATTCTATTATACATATTATGTACTTTACGTAGTCTCTATATTTAGATTAGAAAAATGTGTTTTACTTACGTACCTATTCTATTAAAACCTTTTGTAAGAAAGAAGTATATTTGAAAATCAAAGTCATTGTATTTTAATTGCGATTCCACACAACAATCCTTGGTATGAATATAAGATTATAATAAATATAAAGCTCTTGGTGCTTTGATTAACATACAAAACAAAACTAGTTTTTTTTAGTTTAAATGTTCACGAAGCTTTTCAGTATTACTTAATTTATATTTAAGTGATAAATGATGCATAATAATACATATTTCATTTCTTCTTCTCGTATGATGGTAAACAGAGGATATATTCATAATATTTTTGTACATGTAAATGATTCTTGTTACGATACATTTAAAAATAAATGTAACAATTGATTTTTATACTAAATTATGTTGCCTTAAATATTAAAACCGTTTAAAAATATGTATTAATACAAACCGACCGATATTTTAAGATAAAAGCAATGCAGTTACAACAGCTATTCATATTATAATATTGTTACGTGTCGCCAAGTTCAAATTAAACTAATAATATCTAGCCTAATACGAACGTAATTCATAGCACACGTGATAGATACTTATTCAACCATTGTTACACACAATAGTAAATTTCTGATGTAGAAAGAATTTGAAAACTGGTGAACATTCTCATACCACTAATATACATTAATTAAAACTTGATCCAAAAAACTGTATTCATTTTCTAAGTTTTTATTATATAATACTTATCTTATATCCGTGTTGAAGTTATAGAGGAACTCTTTATGCGCGATTCCAACTCGTATACGGTCACTTGACAAAGTTTATTGATATCGGTTTTCTACCAAAGAAGTAATAGTTTTATACTGACGGTTGTAGCTATGTAAGGTTTTAAAAATTAATCTTATAGTGCTATTGTATTTCATAATGTTACAATATGTTTAAAGATAACTCTAAGTGCTATCTTACTAACAAAACTACAGCAAAAGTTTGTAAGTTTGCTTTTGTTTGGTGTATTCACTTTTGGATATATATGGACAAGTCGAAAAACTGATATATGACTACTGTTAACAATTTTCGAATTGTTGTTATAGTATTCTATTAATATAGATTGTATCAAGTGAAGGAATTGATTTTTAAAGTTAATTAAGTATCCACTGTTAAATAAAGGCCAACAAAAACTTCATGAGATTATATAAATATAATATTTAGATGAATATAATATTTGATCTATTATAATATAAATTAAACATACGGACATTTAACATATCGGGTTTTATTATATGGTAAATTAAATACATCTTACGAGTCAACTATAGTGATAAAAAGGAGACAATTGAGCAAAATACTGTGTTGTGTCCATGGAAGAAGAAAGAATGACAATCCGCCAGTAAAAATATAAATGAAAAAGAGGTCGGCAGAAAGGTTTTTTTCACCTTCAACTAGAGCCACCATTATTTAAAGCATACTTTTAGACCAAATCTGCCAAAACATGAAACTATTTAACTGAAAAAAGCACTTAAAATTAATTGAAATTTGGCAGTTTCTAAAAAGAAATATGTTTTACAATAATCTAATGCCCGGATTCTATATCTTAGCGTCCGTTCATTTGCCTTAGTATCGCCTACAATTTGACATAAGTAATGTCAAAATTCAGAATGCACATGTCCAATTAGTGTCAAAAGTTATTTTTAAGTTTGACATTATTTGCAAAAAGTGAAGTGAAGTATCTGCAATTAAAAAATGTACTCCAAATAATGGAATGTTGGTTGAAAGTGTAAAAACATGAGGGAAGACATGTGGTGCCCTCTGGAAATGTAGGTTTTGGGGGCTTTTCAGTGTTATATGCTTTACTGGCTTATTGTTATTCCTAATACTCTTCTTACATGGTTGTGTAAGACTAACATTATACACATAAGAAGGTATTATGGTATTTAATATTAACATTGGCTGTAATTGATAAAGATTTACATTTAAATATTAAAGTAGAACTCATAAAACGTATTAATATAAGTTCTGTTCCGTACTTACTGCAAGTCGTAAGCAAACTATCAGACATATGCGCGGTAAAATTTTTGGAACGAATAAATCGTACTGCGCGTGTGTCTGAGTGTGATGGCGGATAAGATCTATTTTATAGTCTAGAAGCTATTAATCATCAAAATAGATTTTTCATTTTGAAAATTATAATAATTACTTATGTCATTGTTATGTAATAAGTGGCTTAGCTTTTATGTTCTTGAAATTTTTTTAGGACATGTGTGGATAAGTGATAAACGAGATAACTTAAAAATATTTTTTTAGGGTGGCGCAAAAAACCGAAAAATTTTTTGAGCCTCAAATGTAATTTTTTTACTTTTGATGTTTTAAGGACTTCCTCCAAAGGACAGCTCAAAAATCGTTGTTTTTGTGCCACCCTAGTATTTGTAGTATGATTTTAATATACCTAACGACTTATATGTCTTTCTATAAATTAGGAAGCAATCTACATGAGCGAAAAGTAATAAGGTTCCGAATTAAGAATGTAATTTTTCCAGATCATAATAATTGCCATTCCTATCGAAATGTAAATTTAAACTATACAGAATATCCTTCCATTAAGACCTAGCCGTTTCAAATTTGCTGCAAGTTCCAGTATAGAGTCTGATGTGGAATTATTTCCGTGGTGTCTTTTTAAAGAGTATCATTACAGGTTTTGCAGAAAAAGAATTGCACGTCCGAATTGAAATTGGTTGCGGAATTAATATGCGCGCGCTTGTATGGTGTTTAACGATGTTACAACCTTTGTGGGGGAAAAAATAGCTCTGAATTACTCCTAGTTTGCGCATTGTCTTATGTTACATCTTTGCATAAGAAGCGTCCGCTGTGGAATTAGGAACCGCATTCCTATTGTTCTCCTCCACTTTACATGCTCTGCTCTCCTTAATTTTATGCTGTGACTAGAGGGCGGGCATCTTCTATATATTCATACCTGGGCGAGTTCGTCCACGCTTGACTTGAAATTCTCGCGGGATTCCCAGGACAAAATGTACCACAGCATTTAAAAAGGAATGTAAGCTATCGTTTTAGTGAAAACTGCGCCGGAATAAGCTATTTTTTAGGCACCGCAATAACTTCAAACGCTCCCGGGATAAAAAAACATCACATTTTTAAATGAAAATTTACTATTAATCAGTGGAAAAATCACATTAATGCGAGTTTTTTAATCTGTCCATTTAAATCAAACCCAATAAATTCCCGCGGGATTCCCAGGATAAAAAGTAGCGTAGATATTAAATCTAAGATTTTGCTATCTATGAGTGAAAATCGCATCGAAATCGCCCCATTACTTTTTACGTGAATCCCGAATAAACAAACAAAACTAAAAAAAATAGTATCGTGATCTCAATCGTTTATACAGTCTATTCCAATTGTTCTTTATAATAGCTTCAATGTACAGACGCAGCATGTTTAGAATGTTAAATATTATTATAGAAAATACTGATAAAACCGAAAGACGAAAATTTAAACGCCTGGTATTTCGCCGTATAGTGCTTTCAAATTTACTTTTAAACCAGAATGGATTCTCATCTCAACCATCGCATCGGTTTGCATGCGAGTTTATTGGTTCTACGGTGCCTCTATTACGATAGATCAATTACATTTATACTTAGCGCCTTCCTTTGCCTTTTTGTTCAATCATCAATCAGATAATAGTTATTCATCGGATAAAATACAAAAAATACCGTTCAATAAATAAAATAATTTAATTCATTCGCGTTTACATTCAGTCAGGTTATAATTTACCTGAGGAATGATTGAAAAATCAACCCTAAATCCAATACTTATCATAAAAAAATATTACGGCACAAGTAGTTAATACGTGAATCTGGTTAATGTAAATAGTAGAGCCGTAGTTGATGAGTAGATCTAATTCAAACGATGCTTTTCGTTTGTGTAAATTAAACCAAGCTTGCCTGCACATTTGTTGATTAATTATAATGACATAATTCTCTCCTAATAGGTGATCATGGCACACAGCTGATATCTAAATATTTTTCTAAGTAAAGTTGAATAAGGAAATTTTAATCTTATAAAATGTCGACACAAGGGTACAAAAATGGAACAGAATCTAAGATATCTGACCTCCTCAATACTGGTATTTTAAAAATAAGATATTGTCTATTTATGTTCTTTCATTCAGCCCTGTGTTCATTTTAATTCTAATAAACCATCGATGTGTGCACGATAAAGAGCAACTAATTCCTATGTATGAAGTACCTATTCGATAAATCAAGTGACATTTCATGTGAAATTACACTGTTTCTTTACAAACAGCTATTGCACAGCGTTCAGAAACAGACATGGAGAGGTCATCAAATTTGGAGTCAATTGCTTTACCTACGGTTGCATATTTTTTTAAATTTCATTTCAAATTCTATTCCGGATTTCTCACGTTATGAAATTTAATTGCTACATTTGTTATCTACATAAAATCTGGGATATATTGATACGACTATTAGCATTCGAATCACTATAGTTTCGATTCCCTTAAAGTGATAAATGAATAATTTTACAAATTAACTTTCCGTTATTTAATTTAGATGTTACTGGTAGGGCTCCAGATTTATTTGTTAAATTACCCACGGCCATGACATACCGTAACATGGTATTTAACTTAGTCTATGAATGTAAGTACATTTCCATCCGTTATTAAAGCCGTTGATATAATGGTGCGCTGGTTCTGAGTGCTCTCATCTCACTTTCTGTAGAGCGAAATCACATGTCCCACACAAAATTTTTGAGCCAAGATGCCGCTGACTGCTTTCCTCTGGTAGTGGAAGAGGTCCGTGGGGGTCGTGGAGTTGGTTAGGCCGCATCCCCGAAGTCTTGGCGTAAGGCGATCGAAAGAAAACTGGGGGTTCAACCGGGATATTATTATAATAGTAATAAATATTTTGTATTTATTTATTACCACCCCAACGCTGACCCCACATGCCCTCACCACCTTTCCGCCCCGGTGGACCGTCCTCAATGGAATTTCCCTTAAAAAGAATTATAAGTATTTTAGCTACTAGTTTGTTGCTCCTTGTCTCCATACAGGAATGGTTTCTAAAATTATTTTTGACGACTTAGCATGTTCAATTTAAATGAAAATACCGTTATCAATTTGCTAATGATAAATCAATTTGAGAAATTATTTTTGAGAAACACTTATGTTCATTTGGTAGATCACAATATGTTACATAATAGTAAATTAAAGCTATAAATACCTATATATTTTTATGTTGATACTGTCACAACTATTTTTCTAAATGAATAATTACAATCCAGTGTAAACTGAAAATTGTTGTATAGAGAAAGTTTAATTAGAAACATAATATAAATATTGTTGACTTTGCTTAAAATGTTGTTTTATTTTGATTACTCATATTAAAACATTTAATAGGTAGGTAAGTATATGACTGCGCAATATATGGTTTTAGCAAAATGGCACCTTTTGCAGCTAATCAAAAGAGCTTATTTTATGAATATATCAATTTCGAATGTACCCTTTATTTGCATTATATTTATAATAGTAGGCATATAGCTCGAGAGCCATAAGAAGCGCAAGAACTGATTTATTTAAAAAAAATATCTATGGCTTTTGGGCATTAGGTCAAAGCCCAAAAGACTTGCTTTGCGGTTTCCTATCGTCCGCATAAAGGAAAATATTTGAGAAACTGTTTAGAATGGTGTTTTTATACTCGTTCTACGACTACACAGCTTAAGGCAGATTGAACACCTAGCAGATAGCGAGGGGTGTTCGCTATCTGCTAGGCGTTCAATCTTCCTTAAGCTGCTTCGCTTATGTAGGCACCGGTTCATCATAATGTTTCACTCGCACACTAGGGTTTTGGAAAAATATTCCAGACGAAGTTTTCCCACTTATATGGGGTTTTACAAAGTGGCAATAAACCGACGAGGTTGGCACCACCCCAGGACAATCGCTGATCACCAAAAGGTAAACCGTTGTCCTGTCTGCAGTATTCCAAGGTATAAGAAACAAGTGAAAGGGGCAGACAGTGCTTATAATAGCAGTCACAGACAACAGACAGTCCTAATAACAGACTTCAAAAAGGAGGAGGTTCTCAAC
This sequence comes from Dendrolimus punctatus, assembly GCA_012273795.1. NCBI lineage: Eukaryota > Metazoa > Arthropoda > Insecta > Lepidoptera > Lasiocampidae > Dendrolimus > Dendrolimus punctatus. The sequence continues at coordinate 9,065,972 of CM022527.1, forward strand.
TCGTCTGTATGTTTTTTTTGTATGTTCGTTACTCGATTTCTCCATCAAGATTTTCATTTTGTAAATCGAAAGGTTAATTAATTAGTCAATGCTCCAGAATTGAACCCATTGCCATCATGTCAGGATCAGATCAGTGGATTTCAAGGAGTGAGAGAGACCTACCAACATTTATAACAGAGTTCTACGTAACACGATCTCTCTGTCAATTCTAAACGGATTTCAAAAATTTCTTTTTCGTAATTCTCCCGAGATGTTATCATGGTCATTAAGTCAGGATCTGGTGACTGGATTAGAGGGAATTCGAGAGTTACTATTACTTATTAAAGAACGCTGTGCGCCTAAAACCTTGGAAAGAAACTTGTATAAGCGTTTAGATATTACATTTTCTACAGACGCTTAATTTTTTTGTATGTATGTAATGCAATCTCTCCTGTTGAACACCGATTTTCATTTTTGTTTCTTTATTCGTAAGAGTATATACCCGAGGTGTTCCCATAATTACAAGACAGGATCTGATGAGTGGATCACAGGGAAATAAAAACAAACCCTTGTTGACGAGCGTCAATACCGTAGTGACAAAGTAACCTTGTGTACGCCAGTAGTAAAATTTCTACAAGCGCTTAATATATTATTTCTAAGTTATTCAAGTGCTTGCGCAACTAAAAAGTTTTTTTGTAACAAAAGAAAACCAACTTCAAGTGAAAACTAAATATTTCACCCCTTCTTTCTAGAACACCTTAGTCGTTGCGAATTAAAGCATAAAAATTACTATATTTTTGCACATTTCTTGGTGTTTTTTATTTTACGTGGCACCGACAAAAGGTGGATAAATATTGATTTTTGCTTTTTAGATTTAAGTCGGTATTGTTTTTAAAAAAAATTATTTGACTAAGTAAGCAATATTTGCCAATACTATGTATTATTTGTATATACCATGGAAAGTAGATAAATTCCATACTTTGTAGTTTAAATGTTTGTTTATTGTTTCTATCCTCTCTTTGCTATATTTGGTATGAACCGATTTATTAATTATTATTAATGTAAAAAAAAGATATTAATAGAAGATGTTTCATTCTTACTCATCAAAGATTACACTGAAATGCAAATGGTTAGTTAAGGTACTGCTACCATAAAGTTACAGAGATTATTATTTTTGTAAAATAAAACAAATATTAAAACGAACACTGCTTTATTTAACTTGAACTCCTGTTAGTGTTGGTGCAACCACTGGTCCTTTTCCAGGGACAATTAATGGGCTTCCCTTATAACATGCTACTTTTTTATCATTTGTTTTAAGGTCTGGAGCACATGTTTCAAATATTTTCTTCTTAGGGTTTAGTTGAGGTTCTGGTTCTCTGGGATAACCCTCGCAAGTAACCAAATCTCCGGGTGTGGCGCCACTAGGAGGTAACAATACTTCAACTTTCTCTGATGATGAAGCACACATCACCATAGCTTCAGAAGTAACACCTCTCATCTGTAAGTAAACATAAAAATAACTTAATTAATAAGTTATTTTTCTTACTTTTCTTTATCACAAGCTTACTGGTGAAAAAAAAACATTGAAATACCAGTCAGGGTTGGGCAGTATTTGAAATACGTAATTGAAATACAAATACGTATTTTGTATTGTATTTCAGTTACTTCTTAAAAATGTAATTTGTATTTAGTATTTTAAATACCTGACGCTGAGGTATTTTGTATTTCAAATACTTATGGCTTCAAAATACATTTGACAAAATACTTTTAGCAATCTTATTGATGGATGGTGTTCTTCAGAAAATAGCGCTCGATAGCTTTCATAAGCAAAATAGTGACTACTAAATATACCTTATATTAGGTACGGTAGTACTGGCCATTAATAATATAATCAATTAAAATATTTTTTGTTTGGTTAAGATATATAATGTCAAATGAATTTTACTTTGAAAACATTATTATATTGATAAGCCTTATGTGTCCATCGCATTTGAATGTTTTTGGTCACCATGAATACTTTAAATATTCGAGTAATTATGGAATACTAGAATTTGCCCCGCGGTTACGCCGAGGGTCAATCTCTAGCGCATGCCTCTTGTGTATAGAAGTTACATCACAGGTCACATTGTAATATAAAATTTTTATGTTCGTGCTATTTGCTCTGAATGAGACACTTAATTGTATATCGCAAACTATCTCATCTCCCGCATGAAGAGTATGGATGTCCATTTTCTATGTATTAAAACTACATATATAGACCAAAATGACCAAATCGACCAAGTCGACGAAATCGACTAATTCGACGAAATCGAGTAGTACGACGAAACCGAACAATTCCACGAAATCGACCAATCAGACTAAGTCGACGAATTGACCAAATCAACAGTTCGAATCAAAAGTTCGAACAAATCGACGAAATCGACCAAATGGGCCAAATTGACCAAAAAACCTAGACTACCTTTTGGGATTACGTTTACCTAAACTTATCCCATTATCCGAGATGAAAAGTATCCCTCGGTATTAAAATGACATATTTACCTAAATTCAGTCAAATCGGTCCAATACTTTTCCGTAAAAGCTTAACTAACAAATATTTTTATCCCGAAAACTATCCCATTCTTCGGGGTATAAAGTATCCTATGTTCATTCTTGGCATCGAAAATATGTATACTGAATTTCAGCCAAATCTGTTAAGTAGTTCCGTGAAAACGGAACAGACAGACAGACATAGTTACTCTCTCATTTATAGTATCAACTAATGTTTACCCCGGCGTTAGTGACCAGGTTCCAGTCTCCCTTAAGAGAGCAGCAGCGCATTTGTAGCACCGTTGGTGTTGCAAATGTCTTCAGGCGATGGTAACCGCTTTCCATTAATTGGACCGTCTGCTTGTCTGCTGAATTCCCGCAATAAAAAACCACGCTTCTTGTTTAAAGAGAAGGCGTTAATACAGGTTACATTATACAAAAAAATTATATTAGTGCTATTTGGACTCAGAAGTATAATTTCATTTTATATCGCAAACTATTCCATCTACCGGTATGAAAAGTATGTATGTAAACTAAATTTAAACAAAATTAGAGCACTGATCCAGTGTTCCTGGTAGTTTTTGCGTGAAGGCTTAACAGACAGTCTGGTCAAGTTACTATCACATTTTTATAAATGATCAATTTTGATGTCTATAAACTTGAAAAATGCTTGGTCGCAGCCAAATTTTCATCCTCCAAACCGTTGTAGTTTAATGTATCTATCCTCCGTCTATGATAACTACATGAATAACAAAAAGGAACAAAAAGGACAAATAGGACAAAAAAGATAGATGTCCTTCTTATCTAAAAGAATTAATTAAAATTACTAAAAGGACAATAATGACCAAAATGGCAAATCACAAAAACCTATCCTACTTTTTGGAACAACCTTTACATAAATCTATCCCATTATCCGGGATAAAAAGTATCCCTTGTCCATCCTCAGAATTAAAATTACATATTTACCGAATTTCAGTCAAATCGGTCCAAAACTTTTCCGTAAAAACTTGACAAATAGAGAGACAAATATAGTGTTATACTGGAAATTATCCCATTTTTCGGTATATGCTCGTAAAGTATCTTATATTCATTCTTGGCATCGAAAATATATATACTGAGTTTCAGGCAAATGGATCCAGTAGTTTTTCCGTGAAACTGGAACAGGCAGATAGAGTTACTATTTATAGTATTAATAAGGATAAGGATGAGTACCGTCGGCAAAAGCGGCAAGCAAATTGGCAAGGTAAAAAAGCTTGACAAATGCTTGCCGCACGAACTCAATGATCGCCAGCGCGAATTATTCGTCGAGACGTGCCTCGCACTGGTCAACAGACACACAAACGAAGGGATTTTGTACCGCATTGTTACCTGCGACAAAAATGGATTTTGTTTGACAATCGCAACCACTCAGCAAGTTGGTTGGATGTGGTTCAGCACCTAAAGAATACCCTAAATGAAACCTTACCCCTAGAAAAGTGATGGCCACTGTTTGGTGATCTAGCGCAAGTGTGAATCATTAAAGTAATAAACATAATAAATGGGATGAGCATTACTATAGACGTTTACTGTGAAAAACTGCAGATAATGATGAGAAGCTCGCACGTCCAACCACCTTTGGTCAATCGCTCGTCTGACTCCTGTATGACATTGGGCGACCTTATACTGCACAACAGACGATCTCCAAGTTACAAGAGCTGGAGTTGGAAGCTCTGCGTCATCCGCTACTCACCAGACCTTACACCTACAGACTTCCACCTTTACAGAATTTCGATAACTTCTTAGCGTTATTTTAGAAAAAAAACGGCAATTTCATAGGTAATTTGTATTTTAAATACAAATATGTAGTTAAAACACTGTATTTTGTATTTTATATTTTAAATACACGACCTAAAAGTATTTTGTAATTTGTATTTCAATAATCAAGCATGTATTTTGCCCAGCCCTGATACCAGTAACCAATAAAAATAAACCGACATCCCTGGTACAGTAATATTAGAGTTGTTTTACTTGTTTCGACTTAAAATTTTAGGGTATAAAAGAATGATGATTACAAATTTTTTGATATGATAATTATGAAAATATAAACTCTATAATTTAATTTATTATTACCTTAACTGGCTTCAGGTTACAAAGAATCATAACAATCTTATCCTTCATTTCATCAATAGGTACATGATTCACCAGACCCGAGACCACAGTCCTAAGTTTATCCTCACCACAATCAATTTTCTCTACATACAAAGTATCAGCATCTGGATGTTTAGCAATTTCTACTATCTTGCCAATTCTTAAATCTAATTTCCTTACATCAACAGGTGTATCATTTGAGGAGTCTTTGGGCTTCTCTTTATTTTCTTTAACCTTTAGTACTGAATCCTTCTTCTCCTTTTTTGCAATTGGGGGTTCCGTATTAACGTTGGCGAGTGCTATAGGCTTTACCTCTGTTACAACTTTTTTACTTGGTACCGAGTATTGCTTTTTCCCATTCAATGTTTCTAAGTTAATCAGTTCTGCCTTCGCTTTCTCAATTCTTTCCGTAAGAGTCAAATTTTCTTCAGAAAGCTGTATAACTTTTTCTTGAAGTTTACATTTTTTTACTTCGTTTACCTGAAAAAGACAGTATTTTAAAGAAAACCAATTCCAACATTCATTACATCATTTATTTATTGAACAAACCTTATTTCTAAGTTCGTTTAATCTTATCTCAGCAGCTTCAGCATTATTTACTAATTTCGTCAGACACTGAGACATATTTCTCATAAGAATACGAGACGTTATCATCTGAATCTGAAACCCTGTAAAATATAAAAACAAAATTCGAAAAACTTTTTAGGTTAGAATTTTGTTAGAATATGTTATGTGAAAAAGTAATCGATTTTTATTTTTATCGATGATATTTTTCTTATTATCGATTACTTGTGATCGTGCGGTGAGTGCCCTTAGACCATTCAACTTGAATGGTCTAAGCGAGTGCCAGAACAAACTTCACCATTTATTAATTGAATTTGATAACTGAATTTATTGAAGTGATAACTTCTCTGGGAGAGTAAACCGCTTCGTTACGTAATGTGTTACGACGCCATTCTGTCTGGCCTCCCTTTCTCTCACACATACCGGTAGGCAGGCTGAGGCTAAGTTATCATTTCTGGCGAGCGTCCCGAGACGCACATTTTTTTATTTATTATATTTAATTTAACCGATAGAAAATTTTGTGTAATAAAATTGTGATATGTTTTATCCTGGGGGATGCCCATGCGAGTATTTCAAGTCAAACGTGGAAGAAGTCGCAGGCATATCCTAGTTATTATAAAAATGCAAAACAAAATACGAACCTTATGTTAATGCTATAAACTTCCAATTATTTCACACTTCTATTTCAAGTATTTCACATAATTGTAATAATTATCTATAATCAAAGTAGCATTGCTGTGACTGTACGACTTTAGCGTAACTACCAGCTTTTCCTATTTCCATGGGCAGTATTTTTAACTGGCTTAATGCAATAATAATGTTAAACCAAGACGATACGAACGATATATCTGTATCTGACTGAATTCGGATACATACATTGCTGTGGAACGTTTTGTAAAATAAAAATAAAATGTACAAATAAACCTTAGTTTATTTCCACTTTGCTATTTACTATTAAGTATCGAATATTCTGGATAATTTGAATTTTTCAAAAACCCATAATAGACTTTTGGTAATATGATTAAGTTATATACGATGAAGGTGGTGTAACAAGTATTCGAATTTAACTCATCAAAAAAGTAATATGGCCGTTGGAAGCGCGTCATAAATTTATTTTCTGACGTTGTTTATAATTATTTACGCAAAAATATTTAATTTGTTTTAATTATTGCGTCGATCTGTGCCGTGATTGATTACAAATAATGCAGTTAAATGAGTGTTTCAACAAATAGACGTATTGCAGCAATGTGCTAAGTTTGACAACACGATACAATGTCGAATAACACAGTCGGCTCGTCGGGGCCTGCTCCCGGCAAAATACGTGGACCAGGAAGACCTCCTAAACGTACTTGTACTTGGTGTGCAGAAAGTAAAACCCCATTAAAATATGTCTTACCTACTGAGAATGGTAAGAAGGAATTTTGTACTGAAACTTGTTTGTCCGAATTCAGGCAGGCTTATAGCAAGGGTGCCTGCCTGCATTGTGATAATGTTATTAGAGGAAATGCACCACCAAGTTCTAAGAACTTTTGCTCCACATACTGTTTGAATAAATATCAGAAGAAAAATGAGAAACGAACTACTTCGCCACAATCTGGTAATGGAGCTAATGGTGCAGAGAATCATACAAACAACAATTCTACTGGATCTTTTTATGAAATTTTTCAATTATTCGACTGGAATGAATACATGAAAGAAACAAGTAGTTCACCTGCACCCCAAGACTGTT